>CM060846.1:211950511-212550511 GCA_030762175.1 Metallyticus violacea | reverse complement strand
GTGTGCTCACTGCGATCTCTTTCTGGAAGAAATCATTGTTTATGCATATTTCCGCTCTATTTATAAAACACTTCTATACTTGTGACGTATTTATTGTTAATTTTATTTATGAAATTAATGTATAAACACATTTCAGCGATTGATATCAAAATAAACATGGTTGTACTTTAATTTTTTAAAACTAAGCAACCATCGACGTAGATACATGAAAAATTGTCAACCCACTTTTATCATGCTTAACAAATTGAACGTGCAATACATTAAATTGACGCGCAATATTGGAATTTTTAAAAATTATCGTAGGAAAATGTCATAAATATGAGATGTTAGTTATCCTAATGTCCTTTAAATTAGTAATCATGGCCGGTTTTACTAATCAGCAATTGGCTGAAGGAGAAACAGGCAACTTGAAAACTGGCAACCTAGTGCACCGAGTAATTTAGAACTTTTGGTGATAGACGTAGATGAGTTTAATAAATGGGAGAAACGCAAATTAAAAAGAAAATATATATATATGAAAAAAAGCATTTCCAAGCAGCAAATAAAGGAAGTATAACAGACACATAAAGAAAAGAAAAAAATCTTGTTGAAACAAAGAAGCAGTCAAAGTTCAGCTACGGCATAATTAATAAACTAACAGAGTGTTTCAGAAAAACAGATGACAGAAGTGTCATAATTCAGATTTTAACTATCTTTAAAGACTGGTCATAGACTCTATTAAATTCGGGAATATTTTGATGCAATGAATGATAGACATGTTTAGCGTTGCAAAGACTTATACTAGAGAAAGAGAGAGAGAAAGAAAATTTATCCAGCCAAAAGCTAATAGTGGAAATACTTAAATATGTTCTAGGTAAAAAAAGTACTTATTACTATACTAATGCGAATATAACCCGCAAACTAAAGTTCTGGTGAAGAAATTAGAAGTTCTACAGGGCAGTGACTACCTTGTAATTTGGCTTTTTTCAGAAAATAATGCATAGTGATTCAAGACTTGGTACAGTGTCCATTGTTATAAAAATCAAGAATCACTCCATCAATTGTCATTTATTTTAAAGACAGAAACGAATTGCAGCATAAAATATTAATACCAATTTCAGAGTGCCTTACAGTGATTTCCACCTTTTCCAACCATAAGTAATAACTTTTCTGAAGAATGAAATAAGCAATGTAAAAAGAGTTATATATTTTTTGATGGGACAAGGGCCCAATACAAACATCGGAAAAAGAAAATGAAGCTGTGTATTTATGAAAAACAACTCATCAGCTTTTAGCCTAACCAATTCCTCATTACGACACCAAGAAAATTGTGTAAACTTAAAAGATTATTCGTTTGTTTGTTATATACGATGACTATAAAAATGAATGTGACACACTACACTCTTGGTGTTAACCGACGAAACAAATAAGCGCCATGAAAATACTACATGCTTTCATACCAATGGGAAAATGTGAAGCACTCCACGACGTGAATATGTTTAAGTTGATTAAATAACGTACACTTCCACTCTCCATTTGCATCTTGATGTTTTTCTGAATTTTATGTTAATAACTTTGCGTATATAAATGCGTGTTTACATACCTCATCAATTTATTTGTGTAATATACTGACTCTGTGGGTACCCACGCATCCACATATCGCGGCACGGTCCTGGAGTGACGCTCTTTCTCAACAACCAGAGCCTGGTTGAATAAAATAATCAATTATTTATGTTTATTCCATTTTTATATTTTGCACATTTGAGCGCAAATATAAGGAATGCTCTAATATGACTTAGAACTCGAATAATTACTGTAAACTTTATAAAAATGCGTTTTAATAACTTTTTTCCAAAAAATTAAGTTGTTCATTAATTTTTATAACATTTTACAACCAATTTCATAAAAGTTAATTTCATAAACTTTATCATTAGCCTAACTTTAATTTATTTCGTCATTTAAGAACTGAGACAACTCCGTTTTAAAATAACATGGTGCACATTATTACGTACATTTTGATTTTGAATAAATAAATGTTAACGAACATAAATATACATATATATGGTATTTTAATAACTCCCAATAGATTAAACAGAAAAATCACGGACATGGTTAACTTTCTTTTAAATTTCTCAGGTTTGGATACTGACTTAAATATGAATTAAATCGCAAACGAAAAAAAAAAAATGGAAATCCTTCTCGCCACATGGGATAGTTTCACTGGCCTGATTTGTATATATGGCTGGAATTGATAGACTATTGCCGCTACACCGTAGCTTCCCTTGATGTGAACTTATTAAAACATATATATGGTTGTGTTCCATTCTTGAGAGTTACGGAAAATTTGTTCATTTGAGAATCGCTAGAATTGACATGTTATATTTGGAATTAATTTGTGAATTTATTTAACTGTAATGTATTTTAAATAGGATTTTTCTAACGTGTGCTCCCAGCTTGAGATTGCTGTACCTTTTGTACATATTTACAGTTTAGTTCCATATAAACTCCACTGTGCTTCAAAACTTTTGTTGTTCCAATATGCATTTGTTTGTCGTTAGTTGCATTCAGTGGCGAAAGTGGACTTTTGTATAGGGTATTCTGAGACATGAAATGTTGAGATTAACAGAAATAAAATTTATATGTTGAATATACCACGAAGAAAGTTCTATAATGTTGTCATGTTTAAAAAGATGGCATTGTAAATATCAATAATATAAGCGATAATTACACGTAAGTACAAGCCAATTCAAAAATAGCTAATGTTTCATCAATCACACTTAAATTTGTTTCTATCTTTAAGTCCTCCAGTTCGTTTTCTTTACATATACAACAATTGAATTTCAAATTTAATTCTTGATGCTTTTGTGAACAATTTACCACAATCTAAGATAGTTTGCTCTTCCGCTAAATTTGACATTTCTGCAGAAATAGAGGAAAAGAAGCCATGAATGAAGAGCTCCCAAACAATCATAACTGTCCGATGTTACGTAACCAAATATACGAATAAGGGAGTTTAGGAATTGCAATATAATAAAAGATTATAATGATAATTACATCTTTTCACATTACTACAATACAACCTAATATAGCGAAATGCTATATTTTAAAATGAGAAAGTCTGCACCCTGCTCCTTCTGTTGTATTTCAGATTCCAGAACATCCTAGAAGAGAGAAGGCAATCGAATGTACTAAGACCAAACGAAAACTAAATAGTAAGGAAAATTCCATGAAAAACTGCTTTTAAAAAGAACGCAATACGTTTAATGACGTCACACATTTGTAAAGAAGCCGCAATCTTTGAATCTGATTGTTTAGTAGTGCTAGCAAACTCAACATAATTAGTTCTATCTCGAAAATAAATTTATCTCTTGGTTAGTTTCATTTTGTTAGAATATTGAAAATTTAAAAATATATTATTTATTCGGTGGTACTAATACAATAAAACTTATAGGCGCACAGCTTCAACGGACCGTATGTGCTTTTAGAATACATTAGTGTATTTGATTGAATAAAAATATTAAATTAGATTATTTATACTACATAAAATAAGCATATCTATTTTACAATAAAATAAACAAATGAAAATAGTGCCAAACAAACAAAAAGCAATTAAAATTTAAAAATACAAAAAAGGTCACTCTAGGAATGACACATGCACACAGCTGGATTCAATCAGCTTGTTTTCTTCCACCCCTCTCCCGGTTATCGGCCTTTTCTACCTGAGCTGTCTCACTTTCATCAGAAATTTACTTAAATTCTACTTTCCTTCCTTACCTGCCAGCAGAGCCCTGCATAACCATCTCCCTCTGATCTCGTAAAGGATTTAGTAGATCCTTTTCCCTCCATTATTCCGTACCTTTACACTCAGGTATGTGTCCCCTCCTGTGGATTACCACTGAAAGTACTTAAAGCCGCGGTGAGATTTCATTTGTTGTTGCTCCGAATTTTTAATGAATGAAATTACAACACCTGTTGGGAAAGGAGAACATTCATTCCATTTATTAGGAGTAGGGAAAGATGGGTAGTTCCGTACAATAATAGGGGGCCAATTATGCAAAGTGTATTGTACCAAATTAATTATTTCTTAAAACAGACAGTCAATATTTTAGGACATTTAAGTAGGGTAAATATCACGAACATTATTGGAACTATTACATGATGTTTTTTTAATCTAGGCCTTGTTGCGAGATTGCTCATTACAAGGCGTAGTTGATGGCTGAGGATCGCGGTTTCAAGTTTCACATAGATCATCATAGGTGGATTTTCACGTCTTTGTCCATTTATGTGTAACATGGCATGTTACTGTTAGCCATGTGGCCATGGAGCATCCCCACAGTTGCTTTTTAAAATGCAATTCATATAGACTACACTGCATTCAGTGTTGGGCTTAAACCTGTACCTAGCATATTAAAAAATTTCTGTTTTAACATTAACAATTAATTAAGCATCTGCAGAGATTAGATATTAAAATTAGAATTTTATCAAAATAACAAATCAGAATGTAATTTATCAAATATCAAATACGTTATAACAGCCCCCAAGAAATCAAAACAACTAATCGTTCAATGTTACCTAGCTACCTCATGTATTTACAGTATTAAATGTTGTTATTGCATTTTCTAGTGATTTATTAAAGTTAGCATTTTACTGTAGTTGAAATAATAAATGTATATATTTGTATATAAAGTGAAATTTTATACAATATAAAATAAATAAAAGAATAACTGAAATTATTTGTATTTAATTGAGGAAATAACGGAGTAACTTTAATGTAAAAAGTATAAAAACTTGTACATTTTATTTAATTACAATGTTCATTATCAATGAAATTTCACACAGTGCGGATTAGATATATTATTTGTAAGCTATTAATATTACGATCATTCATGAATTTGTCAAGATAATAAATATATGTAACAAATCCACAAATATAATACCATATGATTACATGGTACAGTTATTGTATGTTGTGGTTAAACTAAAATTTATTGTAGGATATTTGTTGCCACTTTTTGAAATCACTGTTTGTACCTTTTATATACTTTTAAAAGCTGTTTATATGCGCTTTTCAGTACTATAAAAATTGTTTGAAAGACATGTGTACTTTCCAAATAAACAATAAGCAAATGTGGCAAACATACAAAGCTATTGAGTAGTAATTTCCTCATATTTATTTAACAATGAGAAATTTTCACTCCCTTCTCAAGTTTTTTACTTGCCTCAGAAGTTCTTGTCAGCTTTTTGAGCTTATATCTTTATCTTTTATTTAGTGCGCTTCTTTCCTCATAAGATATGCTACATGAAATGAGAATAGTCTGAATTAGAGCATAATTATAACAATAACAAAATAGAATTAGTCTTTTGATACTACAAATTAAAATATCAACTCCAATAGTTATTATTTTGGATACAAAGAACTGTGTAAAGAATATATTTAAAATAAGCTATTTATATTAATTTTTATTCATATTGAGCTTCAAAATTTGAGTACGGCGTTAATGGACATGAACAATTTTATCCCCGAAATGCTGTTACCCATACTATTTTCCCTCTTGTCATACATCACGGGGGGGGGGGATGTAAACTTTGATGCAAAATAATTCAAGTAATCCAAATATATTTTCAACCCATATATAGATTGTACGTGTTTAATAAAGTTCTGTTATTATTTGATTCAAAGCCAGCAATTACAAACAATTGCAGCATACAATTGCCCTATTTAGAAAGAATCGAAAACTAACTGAACACAGAACTAATTACTTAAACAGATCCACTTTTAATGGATGACTTCCCTTAAATGTATTGAAGGAATTGAAAAGATGGGCATTTCAGTCTAAAAAATGACAAGAAAGCATTAAACTCTTCTTGAAAATAACACTCTTGTGAGCATTGCATTAGAAAAAAGGCTAATAATAACAAATAAGACTGAACAATTTATCAGTTTGTAAGCACAAAAACAACGGATGGAATTCATTGCATATCATAAGAAAATAAAAATGGAAAACGAACATATGGTATTATATTCTGGGGAAATTATAGCCACAAATTTAGAATCTCCCAAATCCAGTAGACAGCAATACAACTTTAATGTCTCTATCATCACTAGCTGCAGGCAAAATCGAAACTGTTGAACAAGCCGACTCTTCTAAATGTATTTGTTTATTAATCTTTTGCATAGGTCCACAAGCAATGCATTATTTATGCTATTATACATCATCGTGACACTAGAAATAAAAAATTGCATATCTTGGAGGACAAAGATTTTAATTTAAATGATGGGCATCTAAATAATAAAATTCACATTGTTGTTATTAATTTAATAATCACAAAAATGTTCAAAATTGAAGAAGAGAGATTCCTAATGGATAGGTATTTTTACTTGGCGGATGAGAATATTCAAAAAGACATATCTCCTATACATAATAAACATTTATATAATCATGAATTTAGTTAAATGAATTCTTAATGAAACTATGCTGATGTCATTTTAATGAATTGCATATTTGTTATAAATAAGGTTAATATCAGTTAATATGATTTTTGTCCTTACTTATGTTTATAACATGCAAACATAATTTTACTATAATTTAAAGTAATAAGTACAAAATTTTCAGCGTTATATTACTGAATGTCATGGAGTAATGGATGAAGTTATAGTTGTAAACATGAAAATATTATTTTGTTAATATGCACACGTATTGTATTCATTGATTCCTCCTGTACAATGACATAATTTCAAGAAGACGGTATTTCCGTTCTGAATTCCCATGGCAAATCAATAAGATTTTTATTGTTATGCTTCTCAAGCTCTGTTTAGTCCGTCCTGGTGGTGTAGTGGTAACCATACTTGCCTTCTAACCCCAAGATCGCGAGTTCAACCTGGCCAGAATCGATGGATTTTAACGGGCGTAACAATTCTAAGTACGGTTTCCTTCAGAAGGAAAGTAAAGCCGTGGGTCCCGTGTCGTGCATTTGCGGCATGATAAAGAACCTCGAGCCTGAAAGAAGAAGCCCCTGAGCACAATTTGTCCTACCTTTCACGCCCTGAATTGAATGGGACGCTCATGGCCTGAGATGTTAAAGAGCGTCAATAAATAAACCAATTAAAAAAAAAACAAGCTTTGTGTTCATAATTTGTAAACAATTGTTATGATTACTTATCACATCATTTTAATAAGATAAAGTCTTAATATCAGCTAACTGTAAGTTATGCAAGGACTTGTTTTCCATAATGGTATAGAACCATTTAAAGAAATTCAGTGATACATTTTCTGATGGAGGAAAGAGCCATTGTAAAAGAGTTATATTTTTCTGATAGACAAGTGCCCAATACAAAAATAATATAAATCTGTATTTTCATGATAAACTGAGTATTTAGCCATATCAATACCCCATGACGACATCAAGATAATCGTCTGAGTTAACTGAAATGAATATACGTTTGTTTATTATATACATGACTATAAAAATGAATGTGACATACTACACTCTCGATGTGAACTGACAAAACCAATAAACGACACAAAAACTACATGCTTTCATACCAATGTGAAAATATGAAGCACTAGTTAAAGACTATTCTTTGTTCCACAATGTGAATATGTTTAAGTTGATTAAATGACTTTACACCTTCGTTCTCTATTTGCATCTTGATGTTTAAACACGATTTTCTGCAACTCTGGCCAGTGCCAATGGTTTTTTACGGGCGTAAAAACCCTAAGTATGGATTCCACTTTACATTTTGCACATATAAGTGTAAAAAATAAGGAATTCTGTGATATTCTTTTGAATTTTAAAAACGAGGGAAACTTTATAAAACAGCATTATAATAATACATTTTTCGAAAAAAGTTGTTAATTAATTTTTATGACATTTTAGAACAAACCTGATGAAAGTATTTTTAAGCGTTAACATGAGCCAAAGTTGAATTAATTTCGTCATTAAGAAACAGTGGCAATTTTGTTTAAAATAAGGGCGCGCGCGCTATTTCGTTCATTAATTTTTTGCATGAGTAAGAAATAATATTTTTTACTAAAATAAATATACACATTAGATTATTTCCATTCACCCAGTTGATTAAAAAGTTTAATAAAAATCATGCATATGAAGGTAAATTTTTCCTTTATTATCCAATTTGACACAATGACTCTAATATGAAATGAACCTTTAGCGAAATATAAACAATAAGTAAAAATAAAATGGAGGTCATAGTTGCTATATGAGTTAATATCATTGGACTGATTTGCATATATGAATGGCAAAGGCTGGGTTCGTGCAGGTATCCTGTAGCTTCGGACCTCCCTATGAATGTACGTAACCATTGCATCCATTTAATAAAACAAATAGATAAATAAATCACAGCTTACAATAAAAATTATAAATACCACGTTCTCGTTGTGATCCATCCGTGAGAGTTACAGCACATTTGTTCAACTGTAAAAATTTTGAGAATCGTTAAGATTAAATAATATAGACATATTATGATTATAATTAATTATTGAATGTGCTTGACAACAATGTATTTTATAAATAGGCTTTTTTAAAATGTTTTCCCAGATTGAAATTCCTGTATCTTTTGTGCATATTCACAGATTGGTTCCATATAATAGTATTACGCTTTATAGGATTTCTTACGCGTAGGTTTGTTTAAATGAGCAGTTCTCAGTTGCGAAGCGTCGAAATTAATAGATATTCTACGAAAAAGGCTCTGTAATGTTATCATAAAATATTTCATATTCCTAATTATGACACTCTGAGGATAAATAACGTAAGCGTTATGTACATTAAGTACTCGAAATATTCAAAAAGTAATAGTCTTTCATATTTAATTAAAATTTAGTTATACCTCTAAACCTTAACAGATTTTTTTTTTTTTTTTTTTTTTTTTAAATTTTGAAGTAAGTTTATGACTTATCCCTTTTCTGACAGTATAGGGCTTAGAAATAATCGGTAGTCAGTAGTTTACATGTACAGCGCCTACCCAGAAAGAACTTGCAGATTTAAAGTTCTGAACTTATTTGGATGTTCTCAAATAAATTGGTATTGCTGTATATTTTATTGAATACTTTCCAATATAAAAGCTTTAAAATTCCCAGTTTTGTTAAAAAAACATTTTATTTCCTTAATATATTAAGTACCTTGGTGCTTTCACACATGGAAAACGAATCCTCCAATAATTATAATTTGGTCTTCCATGATACAACTCCATTTTGTTGTAATTGGTTCTGACAAGTGAAAGTGTTAGCAGCAAGTACTTGAGAGGTTCAAAGCAATGAAAAGCACTCAAACCTAAAACGCCACTTGATTATTAGTACGTGGCTTCTTTGCTTTCATTTGCTTCAGTTTCTTTCTTAGGCTTTAGCCAGAGAGATTTGGTGTTTGTGGACTACCAAGGTGGAGCTTTCTTTGCAGTTTTTCCCTTATCCCTAAATGGCAAAAGTTATTTAACTCTTTAGCGGTGCACCATCGTTCATTGTGTGGTAGAACTACGGCACCCAGCAAGGGACGTTAGATTCTGCAAAAAGAAAAAAAAAAAATGTTCTGTAATGCTACAGTCATTAAATGTTTCTCTGCCACTCTCTTTCTTTTCTCCAGCACGATATAAAAGTAAAATGCAGTATTAAAATAGAGAAGAATAAATAAATATGCAGAAACATTCTATAATAAAACTACATTGATTGTGTTTAAAAATACTGAAAAAATCACTGGATTATTATATAATTATAAGTAAAAAATATTTGCTATAAATTTAAAATTTCTGCTTCGGTGGAAGCGACAATCAGTTAACTACAAGCAGCGGCTCCCAAGCTTCTCTATTGCAGTGAATAATTAGTTAGCCATCTTTCTATTTTGGAACATGTGTGTCTCTCATGAAGTAGGTTTATTTCCAAGGAGAATTTAGTTACGCTTATTTCCCTAGGAGGTCACAAGGAGAGATGGTCCATAGCTTTTAACGCCATTTGACGGAACGGCATTACTTGAACGTGAAGCAGTCGATAATTTTATCCATTAACCTCTTTGTTTCCGTTATTATGTGCCGCAATTCTTTAACTGAGACCCACTGCTTAAAGTCAACCCTATCCGGAGGACTTGCCCTCTAGATTTGTAGGTGTTGAAAAATCTATCGACCTCGTCCGGGTTTGAATACGCGTATCTTGGGTAAAAGGAGAATGCAGTGAATGATAATTCTGAAAAGCCGGGCATATCATTTGTTGGAGAATCGTGTTGAAACTGCTTAAAATTGGATTAAAATATTGACCAAATGCGACATTAAATATTTTTGCTCATCCAAAAGAAAATAGATAAGGAAGTTTTTCTCTTATGGAACGCTTCGTAAGATAATTAGGTAGCATGAAAAAAAACTAACTAGAATGTTTTCTATTCAAATATGTATAGCCGACTAAATTAAACATTATTTTTGTCCTTGTATAATTCATTACCACACATGATATAGATTTTCTTCGAGAGATTTGGTGCACATTAATGAGGTTCTGTGAGTCACCGCCGCGGGTTAGTTAATTCGGATATCAGTGTGAAGACAACTGTAGAAGCGGGGGAGCAGACACTGGAATCTTGGCATTGGTTATGTCTTAGTCCATAGATCTCCTGTCTGGCAGCTTTAGTCGTAATCCCTGGAGTTAGGTATAGAGCGCTATTTATTATTATTATTATTATTATTATTATTATTATTATTATTATTAAAATTACAATTTATTTTCATAATTTCACAACGTAATTTTCTTTTTAAAGCACTGACGCTAAAAATGGATACTGAAAACATTTCGAAAATAATTCATTAGAATGACCACCATACCTAAATCATAGCTGTGATTCAGTACTAACTTTTTTCTCATTAATTTACGAAAGGCAATGATGCTATTTTATAATATTTATTAAGATATTACTTTCAACTAACAGTCACAGAAATATGCTAGATTTAACATCAGCATTAAAATAATACGTGTAAATATAAATATGGATTTTAAAGTACTTGCCGAACTTTCTAATTGTGCTTAAGATAGTGTCAATAATATAGAAAAAGTGGTCAACATTGTGTTTATTTTACACTCATGTTTTTAAAATTAATTATTTTAACAAATAAATAATAACAACAATAAACATTAATGTATTGTTATAACTTTGTTTATGCAATCATTGTTGTAAGAAAGTGACAATGCCTCCTAATTTGATTTTTTTCCTACATTGAACCTAAATACTTTTCCTTTGTTACAAATTGTTTCTGAATGAAATTGCCTCATGATTTCCATCCAACAATCTCCCTTTAACCTCAAAGTCTTATGTTAAAATAAAAAGATCACCTCTTGAAGATAAGCGAATAATATATATATATAAAAAAAATCTGCATCTTTATCTTCATTTTTCTTCCAGCATATTTACACCCAGCAGAAATCTCATAGCCACATTTTCATTCCTAAAGAATTTCATAGAGAGCAGCACTTAAAGGACATCAACAGAAATTCACTACATCTGTAATATCTAACGCTAGAGTCCGCTGTACTGCATGCATTCAGTTGCGTAGCACGTAGTTGAGCAAATGGTCTTCAGAGGGGAGGCAAATACAGTCAGAGAGATTTATTAACCAGTTTCTCCGCCAGAGGTCAGCCCAAACCTCTGGCGGTATGCGCAGCGTTAAAAGCGGGGACAGTTAACCATAGCAATGTGATTATAGTTGGGTGTCTCGAGCTATTTACTTTCTGGTAAAAATATTACTGACTTAGTGTTACAGTTATAGACTGTAGACTAAGGGCATCTTGTTTTGTTTGATAGTTTGGCCTTATGCATCACAACTATGAATAACTCTGGTAATGAAAATCGAGCTAATTTTTATTAATTATAACTTAGGTAATTGTGTTAAAAAACTAATTATACATAAAATATGAAAATAATTACTGTAGAAACATTAAACAAGTTACAAAAAATAACAAAATGAATAAATGAACCTCTTCAGTGGAATGGACATAGTTATATATTCAATAAATTGTCACTGAACGTTCTTCACTAGTTCTGAAGTCCTGAGCGTTATACCACTTTCATTACCCAAATAGATATTGGAAATACTTGTATTCACAAATATATATTGATAAATATGAAAGACAGTCAACTTATACAAAAAAATTTTAATGACTTTTCCGAAAGGAAAAGTCGCAATATTTTCATAGTTTTGAACATTTATGAATATGGAGTGAATCATTTGTTTAAGCACGTGTCAAATATCTTGTTAATATAAGACTTTTTTTAGATATATGCATGACATTCGAATTGTTTCATATATTTACTTGCTTAAGTAGTACATTAGCTAACATAAGCCGACGTTCTTGAACGTATTCTTTTTTCATTAAAGAGTTAAAATACTGTAGTAAAGTTCGGTTCGTAAATGTTCACGTTTGTCTTAGAAGTGTTTAAATAACATTTTATGCACATTGCCAGCTCTAAATAATAATAATAATAATAATAATAATAATAATAATAGACTTGAATAAATTTTCATAAATAACATGTTATTGCGTATTGTTCGTTTACTAAACATACGAGGTGGTATCCACAATATTCGGGACTGGTGCTGCCATCTCGGCAGTAGTTGCAGTAGAGCTTTGTACCGGTAGGTGGCAACATTATCACATCTGATGAATGAGTGTTTAAAGTTTCATGCAACTGGGTAGAAGTGTTGAGATTCTATAGTACTTTTCATGATACTCTGTGTATAGTGTGTGTCGATTTTACGATGGATCCAAGATTAGAACAGAGAGTGTGCATCAAATTCTGTGCAAATCTCGGGAAAATGCTACAGAGGCCCTTGCAATGATTCAACAAGTATTTGGGGGATAAAGCATGAACCGTACACATTTGTTTGAGTGACATGCACGGTTCACGGCCGGCCGTACAGCTATTGAAGACGATGTTCACACCGGTTGGCCCGTTAGCTGCACAACGCCTGACATTGTTGCCAAAGTTCAACACCTCATTCGTGAGAATCGATGTCGAACCATTGAAGACCTTGCTTATGAAGTGGGAATTGGCTATGGGACATGCCAGGGAATTTTAACTGATAAATTGGGCATACATCGTGTCGCCGCAAAATTTATGCCAAGGATCCTGACTGCTGATCAGAAGGCGCAGCGTGTTGAAATTTGCACGGAGCTTCGTCAGTTCGTATCCGATGACCTTACCTTCTTGTCCAGGGTCATCACCGACGACGACGCTTATGACCCTGAGACAAAACAACAATCCTCCCAGTGGAAGATCCCAAACTCATCAAGACCAAAAAAAAAAAAAAAAAACAAGACAAGCGAAGAGCAAAGTCAAGAGCATGCTCTTCGTTTTCTTCGATACCAAGGGGATTGTGCACAATGAATTCGTCCCATCAAATCAAACAGTGAATTCCACGTACTACTGTGACGTTTTGCGACGGCTCCGTGAAAATATGCGGAGACGATGGCCCGAACTTTGGCGACAAGGGAACTGGCTGCTGCATCATGATAATGCGCCTTGTCACAATTCCTTGTTTACCAGGAGTTTTTTAACGAAAAAACAACATGACGGTTGTCCCCCACCCATCGTAATCACCTGATTTGGCACCCTGCGACTTTGCTCTATTCCCCAAACTGAAAATAAAGTTGAAAGGACGTCTGTTCGACACAATTGAGAGGATTCGGGAAGAAACGCTGTCTGTGCTAAACACACTCAAAGAACATGACTTCCAAGATGCACTTGGAAAATTGCAGATTCGCTGGGACCGGAGTATACATGTGAAAGGGAACTACTTCAAGGGATTCGGTGGTCATTAATCTCAAAGTAAGTTTTTGATCAGAGAGCAGCACCAGTCCCGAATATTCTGGATACCACCTCGTATGCATGAAGATAAAATTGGATTGTTTGGAGCGGAGAAGGATTCTTTGGTACTTCAGCCTTGCTCACGGCTATCTCTTTGTGCCTACGTCCGCAATGAAGGCACCAGGAGGAGGGGATAAGTTGAGGGAGACACAGAGGAGTAGGATCCACAAGCTTTGGCTGTACGTACGTAGACGGTCGTGTTTCGAGATAGAACACTCCGTGCCGGTGTAGCCCTAGCCCAAGGAGTTTAAGCCGCTCATAAGGTCCGCTTCCATACCAGAAGTCGGGTACTGTTCCAAAACGCAAGCCACCGTCACACCGACACTGCACCAGCTCCTTTCCTGACACTTCGACTCTGTGACAAAAACAACGGAATGAAATGATATGGGAGACCTGAAAATTCATGGAGAGTAAAAATCCATCATAGCATTCTTGTAAGCTACCAGAAGAAACCAAGGGAAAAAAAAAAAAAAAATCAGGTTGGCCAGCTCCAAAGAGATTTGAACCCAGGACCTCTCAAATTATGTCCAAGCATTACCCGAGCCATATACATTTAGATAATTTCTTCAAATTGGCTCTTGGGTATGAGACATAACGCAGGTTATGTATTTGGGTCTTGATTCCTGCAGGTATACAAAGTTTATTGCCATACTTATGGCAATAAACTTTGATTATTATGATTATTCCAAAATGGACAAATAGCTTATGATGATTTTAATATTGCAGTTATTATAAAGCATTTTTATTTTTAAAAAAAATATTTGTCACTTTTTTATTTTATTTTGAGATAGAACCAGCGAAAGTTGGGAATGCCGATAGCAATGTCCCTAAATCATTCATAGATTCCACTGACCAGAAGTTTGCCCTTTATGTCCGTACTGAATTAAATTTACACTTCATGGGCAAAAAAAAAAAAAAAAAAAAAAAAAATTAACCCAATAATGTGATTTAAGTCATTATTGCTGATATTTCACTTTTCAAGCAGTCCAATTTTTTTTCTGGATTTCTATATAGGAAGGCCACAAACTTGAACTTTTGTTCTATCCCCAAGTATAAGCACTGCAAATAATTAGATGTTCGCAGAAGTAGGAAGATGAGTATATCTTTCTATTTGTTCATAATCACAGATTGGACGAATCCTCTGACTTTCCTCAAATCCAAATTTCGAACTCTCCAAAGAATGTGAATAAAGTAGAAAAATACTTCTTCATAAAATCTTAAAAATACAGTGCGGATAAAACTGAGCATAGACTTACAGCTTAAGGAGGTGAGGCCCTCTAGAGTTGAGTAGAAATACAGTGAGGTTATCTGACGCAGAGCGCAACTGGATGAACGGGAAGTCAGTAGTCAAGAGCTATAACATATGCATGTAGTTGCTTGTAGTTAGTTTGAGGTAGGCTGTTTCGATGAGCAGTTATGAGTTCGAGTTTTTGCTCGGTGTTTTCATTGTGCGCTAATTGTTCTGTGTTAATTAATTCACTACATAAGAAGAGTCGTTTTATACGATACATATATGAAAACAGAGAGAAGTGGTAAGACGATTCACAAGAAAATATCCTAGCAATCATGTTACGGGTACAAAAATTGTTCGCCAACTTGTTGAAACGTTACGAAAGACAGTATCTCTCAATGGCAACCTGCGTGTTCCTGCGGAAGAAAAGTTAGATGAAATATAGAAATTTCCCACGCAGTTGCCACCAATGTATTGCCGCTGAGGGAGCATCGTTTTCATTACTTATAATAACAAAAGGTAATATTTAATATTAGAATTACTAATATTATTATTATCATCATCATTATCCTTTTATGCTTTCAGTAAAAATGAAATACTAAAATAGTAATATTACCTTTACGCGCGAGAACTCTTTATCTACCTTTTTTCAGTTACAGCGGTTGCACCTTCCCAATATACAACTCATAAATAAATCAAAAAAAACCAATATACAACTCTCGGGCGGCTCAAACAAACTCACTATATATAAAGAAATTCTATTAAGCATTTTGAATATAATTTTTTTTTCTTCAGAGCTGCACCACTGTGGATATTCATTAGTGGTAATTATAAGCTAGTGCAACAATTGCATGAGAAGGAGAAGAGACCCGCATTATTTATACAGTGTTAATCCCATTACAAATATTAAAGCTCTTTAGATTTGCCAGTAAAATAGATGATCGTTCCCTAAGAGTTGTTGAAGTGCATTGTCTGAACTTCTCTTCGGGGCTAGGAGAACCTCTCAAAGAAACCGCACTCAACCTGTCCTAACTGGTATCGAAGCAGAGCCTGTTGTTCAGGAAGCAGACGTACATCCATATTTATTTAACAGTGTTTAGCGGAGTTTAACTACGAGGTGGACACTGATGATAGGTACATGAGATGAAATGATAAACTTGGAATTTTTTTTAAAGGAAGGAAGCGCTCCTGGCTAAAGTTTAGTGTACCTCCCCGTCATGTGCCCTTTGTGAGGAATGAGGAAAACTTGGAAAAAACCTCAGTCAGGGAGGACGGTCTGGTGGGAATCTAACCTCCTGCTCACAAGTCAGCACCTTAATGACCTCGGCCACCCGTAGCGGTGCACGGCTATATGAACACTAAAGTGGATTTGAAATTTTATGTTAATTACCATCAACGATAAGCGCTTATTTCGATAATAGTCATGATTAAGATGTTTTTAAATGTGGAATTATAGTTAGCTTCTTATTTAACCATCGCTGCGCCATCCAGGGTTTGGAATAATCGGCTGTTAAATTTTTAGCATATTACGTACTTTCTAATATATGCAATGTGCAATTATTATTCCTCTCCAGGGTTTCTTAAATATCACCGTAGGGTAAGTGCATGAAATAGTTTTTAGAAAGGCGCAAAAAAGTCTTACCAAGTGCAGATGGTTATGTCTAAAAATAAAAGCATTTTGTCTAATGAAACTTGTGTAGCAGAATTTTTGTAAATGTTCAGTTCTGCGATAAAAAATAAAAATTTTAATTTTAACAGTGTTAATTCCTTAATTTCTAGGTAAGATGCCATTATTTTGATTTACCTTTTGAGCAGCAGGTTGACTAAAAATGCTTTCGGAAAATGAATTAAAGAAATTGATAGAGCTGGTGTCAAGTACACTATACGCCATTAAAGCACTCAACCTTTTCCTTCGAGTAGAACACACTTTTGGTCCCAAAATATTGCACATGTTTTCTATCCTTAAAAACCAGAACACAGTTTTCATTAACTTCTTAACCCCGTTGGTAGCTGTTATAGAAGTCCCATCCCTGATTCCAGTAGAGACATGTAAGTACATTTCGCAATTAATAGCAATGTAAAAGGAATGTTAAAATTATCGTAAAAAGAAATGCGGGTTTCGCGAGTAAGAGAAATGGCAATGTTAATGAAATGCAAATATGTTTCCACAGTAAAGGAAATAATGCTCCTAATTGCAAATACAAAGTAATTCACCAGTTAGAACAATGGTAATAGAATGAAAGTAGAATTCCAGTAATAAAAATAAGGCTGATATAAAACAATTAGTTGAGAATCAGAAGTAATCGGAAAAAGGACGATAGGCTAGATGCAGTCACATTTGAACTAAAAGAAGCTAAGGCGGAAAATGAAGATTATCAGCTGACGCATTCCTTTAATAAAATCTGCAATGCTCCTATCAGGAATATTGTGTAATCCAGAGAATCAAATTGAGATTCACGGAATAGCGAATGAAACAATCCATACACCTGGGACAGCTGAACTAGAAGTAAGGCTGGAAGAGAACTGCAGTTTATGCAGCAGAAAGTAAGGTAGGCATAATTATGAAGAATTAAAAATTAATCTACAAACTAGGATCAATCGTTTAGAACGATTATAGTAATACCATGGGGAAGACATGATAATAGAATTATCCACTGTAAAGCTAGAAGAAATAGAAAAGGAATAATAATAGTAGTAATAATAATAATAATAATAATAATAATAATAATAATAATAATAATAATAACAATAATAATAATAATAATAATAAAGAAGAAGAAGCAGAAGAAGAAGAAGAATGAAAATCGCTAACATTTTATTCAACCAGAGAATACAAGTGGGTCTGAACGCGGCACCGCAACATTCCGAAGAGTGATTAATAATGTACCAACGGGTTTATAAAGTATAACAAGTTTGGTTTTTTAGACTATAGAGTCATATTTGGAGAAACAGCAAAGTCGCATAATGAGAAATTAACAGAAGTTATCGAGAGGCTTAGAAAATACAACCTGAAACTGCAACTAGACAAATGCGAATTTTTACAGCAAAATCTGGCATATTTAAGTCATATAGTAACGAAGGATGGTGTGAAATCAGATAAGAGGAAAATTGAGACTGTACTAAAATTTACCACAGCACGTACTACCAAATAATTGAAAGGATTTTGGGGATTGACAGACTATTACAGAAAAGTATTCACAAATGTGGTAAAATCACAGCACCAATGAATAAATTACATACAAATGTACAGAGCTATAGGATAAGGCATTTTATTAACTAGAAGAATTATTAACCTCACAACCTTTGTTACAGTATTCAAAATTTTCGAAACATTTTATCTTGAATACAGACGCCAGTAATGAAATGTTTAGCGCCGTTCTCAGACAAGGAGAGATTGGCAAGGACAAGCACATTGCATATATGAGCAGATCACCAAGTAAAGCAGAGAAAAACTATTCAACCAGAGAGAAAGAGGCCGTAGACATTGTATGGGCATGCAAATACTTTTTACCTTATTTATTAGGCAGAAGAATTACTGTTGCTACAGATTATCGTCCATTAGTATGGATTTTTAACTTAAAACTCTAACTCCAAAAATATGCAATGGAGAATACAACTGGAGCAATATGAATATCAGGTGGTCTATGAGAAGGGTTCCTGCAATACAAACGCTGGTGCGTTAAGTAGAACATGCAAGGTAGAAGCCGGTCACGTTGAGGATGAAATCCAAGAAACAGAAGTCAAATCTGAAGATGTATTAAATTTTTTAAGTGAAATGCATGAGCATCCTTTGTGGGGAATTTTAGGTATTCACAGATCTATAAAAAGAATCCAGAGATATGTAAGTTGGCACAATATGAAGAGGGTGGCTGAGGATTGTATGCATAAATGTGAAGTTTCTCAGAAGAACAAAATTACACAGCAGAAACAAAAATATCAGCAGAAATCAAACCTACTCCAAATGTTGTCTACCAGAAATGTGCTTCAAGCATAGTAAGTAGGTCATTTACTGCAACTGAAAAATGACATAAATATATTTTGACATTTCAAGACGAATATTCAAAATATACTCTTGCATGTCCGATAGTACGGCAGGGCGTCGGTCCTGGTGGTGTATTGGTTACCATGCTTGCCTTCTACACCCAAGATCGCGGGTTCGAACCCGGCCAGGACCGATGGTTTTTTTCGGGCGTAAAAATCCTAGGTATAAGGGAAGTAAAGCCGTGGGTCCCGTGTCATACATTTACGGCACGAAAAAGAACCTCAAGCCTGAAAGAGAGGCCTCTGAGCAAAATTTGTCGGCCGTTTCACACCCTGAGCTGAATGGGACGCTGATGACCTTAGATGTTAAAGAGCTTCCGTAAATAAATCAATCAAAAAAAAAAATAAGTACGGCAGGACACGGACAATAGCTAGCTCGTCTTTTCATACTGCAAACATTTCTAAAATTTGGTATTCCACAAATAGTTCTCACAGATCTAGGACCCAGTTTCGTCAGCAATCTCTTAAAGAAAATTTGTAATTTGCTAAATATTCAAAACATATAAACACCACGGCATATCACCCACAATCTAATGCCACTCTAGAGGGAATATATCATGTTCTTGTAGAATATTTCGTTGTTTTATATTGGAAAACCAGACAGATTGAGAGGAATGACTTCCATATGCTACTTTTGTATTTAATACAACACCACGCACAGCTACAGGATTTACACTACATGAATTAACGTTCGGAAGAAAGGCTAACATACCAGGTTTATTACAAAACCAGAACAGGTTTCCATTAACACCTTAACCTGTCTATGTATGGTAATATTCCTTCCTTCTTTCTGGAACGTATAGTGTTACAATTTACAATTCGCTCCGTAAAACATATTTACGCTTCACACGTTTTTTAGAGGAAAAATGAAGAAAGGGTTAACAGACATATCTGTTAAGTCCATTTCACAAAGAAGCAAAGAAGCCGAAAGGAGTCAACGTGTTTATTTTAAAGCGCTAAGTGAATCATCTTGCGCGACTGGATATTAAAGTTTAGATCCAGCTGCCGCCTTCCAGTTTATGAGCGTCGGGCCATCATAGACAAGCACGCTTTAATAATTAAATGTCTGCTTCATGCTTCCCCTAACGCTTAAAGCACTATATATACCTCCAGATTTTTCTACTCGGAGGCACGCACGCTGCTGCAGCGTCTAGACTACGTTTATGTGTCCTTTGCTTCTTTGAAGCTTTAAGTATCTCATCCTGAATGCCGTCCTGGGGTCTAAGAAACTCTCAGCGAAGTTTCTCACGTGCCTTGTCAACTATTTTGTAATTTTCATTCTTACTCTTCGGTAAGTAACTCTTATTAGAATGAAGTCGGCGTTGTATTTCAACACTTAAGTGACCAACCTACCCTCGCCTCCTTCGGTTTATCTCTCGGTCATCTCAAGGTCCCTTAGCAACAACTGGGCTGCTGCCTGCTTTGCCTCTACAAGCGACTTCGCCGGCATTGGGATGCGACACTGGGTGTCTGACCTAAGTCGTTCATAAATAACTTTAGGTATTACGCACAACACGGGGTAGAAAAAGTTCTCGTTGAAATCCTCTGACTTTAAGCACATGTACTTTCGTATAAGAATGATTGAAAACAGATACAATAATATAAGGGTAGCCCAATTGAAACTAAGACTGTTGTCGCAGGGTGCAGAACTCTGTGTTAATTCTGGTACGTGGCGTTGTATGTAAGAAAGCCAACGGGCATGGTTTGACGGCGCTGTGTGTTGTTTCCATTTGCAGAAGCACTTTCAACGGAATACGTTCACAACATGGTTTTATCCAATCGGGCTGAGCAAGCAGTGTTCATTCTTTGAAGCAGAAGATGTTAGTTAAGCCGAAATTTATCGTCGTATAAACAAGTATATGGATATGCCTATCTGTCACGCAGCACAGCAGTCAGATGGTGTCGTGAACTTTGTGACGGACGTGCGCTCATTGAGGACATATCCTGATCAACCTCACCTGATAAACCCGCGGACAACCTATAAGGTAGAATCGCCGAATAGCCCCCGAGAGAATTTAGAAACATTTTCATTGAGCAAGGGAACTGTTCACATCATTCTCCATCCTGATTGAGATACCACCACGTTGGTTTCCCAAGCTTCTTAATGAGAAGAAGATTGCTCGACGAATGAGTACTTGCATGGAACATCTGCTTCGTTACCAAGCTAAGGTTAGTCCGTTTCTTTGAAGACTGTCAACCTCGGCGTTCTTCGCTCAGGGTATCCATAACTTTGTGAAGCGCTGGGACGCTTGCTTGAACGGACAAGGGGACTATGTGTAGTGCATATGTCACACATATATCACTCTCAGTTCCTGTATTATCATATATTCCAACCAATTAATCATTACAGAAATAAATTCCATTTTCATTTTGACAAACCATATATATTTGCGTGGCAAATCAAATATATATAAAATCTGTTTGAGTTGCTGAAAAGTCTTTTCAATAGGCAGAGTTCTCTAGGTCGTAGATGGCTCATAGTTCGGGTGATAGATTCATACACACTTGTTCGTCTGTTTGCGAGAGCTTAATCCCCGGTTCCTCATTTAGTATCTTTTAATCTTGAAATTCGATTGCAGTCATTTCTAAAATTAATATGTACCAGGAATATGTAATGGGTCGAAACATTACATTAACCACAGCATTAGATATACAAGCTAGAATTCTGCTGTCCGTAATCATTCAGGGCTCAACTATCTGAACTCGTGAGTGCAAAATGGTAACAGAGCAGCAGGTAGAAAGAAGCATGTAGCAGAAGAACTGAGCAGATGCTCTTTCAAGCAGAATACATCGACATGGTTAAACTTCACGAAGGCTGAAGGCGAGACGATCTTACAGGGAAGGGTTTCCGAACCGTAGCCTACCCAGCTCAGTGTTCTGTGCGCAGTTTTCAAGTTTAATGTGACCAGGAGTGTTTATCCACAAAGACGTCAATGGGTAAGACCAGTATGGTAACAAATTATCAGACGACTGCGCGAAAATATGTCGACATAAAAAAGCCATCGCTGCAGAATTTGGGTATCCCAGAGACGCCGTGCATCCCATTCTGAACCGCTGACGTTCATAACGGTGGTGGTCGACGTTCAGGAACTCCTTTTGGACACTTTTGAAACAAGACATTGCTAATGCATCCAAATCTGCAGATACTAAGTGAAAATCCCAGCATATTTAGCGTGTCCTATGCTGAGATGAGATTTTCTCCAATGTTGCAGTCGTCATTAGAAAGAGCATGCATTACTGTACGGTGAAAATCCTCACTAGGTCCGACCATTTGTAGTGCAAGATGGTTAGAATGTCAATGTATTGTGTGACACTCTCGGAGACCACATAATTGGGCTCTACTATTTCCCGCTTCATCTGACGGGCTGTAGATATCTGCGCTCACTTCTGAGTAAGTTAACAGCTTAAGTCTATTTGAAAGCTTCCTCTGGAATTTGTTGACGAATTTCTGGCTTAAGTTGGACGACGCATCTCTCATCGCCACCGACGTGTGGTCTGAAACTTCGCTCATGTCTATCCAGGCAGATGGATAGGATTCAAAGGACGCGTTATTTGACCTGCTCGATCGCCGAATTTGATCTTGCTGGATGTTTTATGTGGAGTACCTTGAAGAATAGCGTATACTTAGCGAGGCTACGAACTGCCGGCATGCTGCGACACCCAATGCTGCCCCGTGTTCACATTGACACCAATGTCTATGGGGGCTAGGACGTCACTTGGAGCATCGGCAATGATTCTCATACCGATGGTGTCATTAGAGATCTTATGTTTCACAGTTTGGATTCATAGTTCTTCTTGGTCTGCTAAAATTGTGACGTTCACTGTAGGTGATGTATGTAAATTAACTTCAAATAAATAAATTGTGTTAAAATACGCTGTCTGTTCTTTAATCCTTAATAAAATAAAACACACAATTATTTAAGAAGCTACAGATAACTTGTGTATTAAGAATCAGTGTTATTGGGGATTAAGAAGAGCAAATTATTCCATAAAAATCTACCCTACCATAGACATGACTAGAAGAAGTTGTTTAAAGTTTACAACATACTAATTACACAACAGATTGAATTCACATATTTATCTTACAGCTGTTAACATTCACTGTGACGATTTCAGTAGACGCCTTCTATTTTACTCACCAAGTCAAAAAACGTCTTCCATATGCCACTTATGCTGCTGTAGTTGCCTAAACAATTCTAAACGGCCAACACAGATGAGCACGAACACAGAGTATAAGACGCGAGAACACCGCCCGGGAGATACGATTTATGAAATGTGATTTAGCATGTATTGAATATCTGATCAAACATACTTTATTATATTTCATTGTGTTTTTCTTACTCAAGTAATTAAGGAAGAAATGGTTCCTAACACGACACTATTGCAAGAGAAAAATATGAAGATAAAAGCTCTAAAAGGTACGTACTAAGTTGAAAATAAAGCACGCCAAGTACTACTGAAGTTTTGGAGCAAATTTTGAATTACTTTTTACAAAAATGGCGTGAAAGAGAGTGCTCTAAAAGTCTGCGCTATTTAAAACTGGACCCATATCATTCCTTTTTCTTAAAAGATGAAAGCAAGGCAGGTTTAATTAATGGCAGATTTGAATTCATTACGAACATCACTACTATAATTGTCTCAAAGGACTCTGCAAACTTATTTAGATGCTAAAACTTAAACAGTAATCAAAGACCTAGAAACGCAATAGGTGATAAAATTACATAAATGTAAAATTTATCGTTTCATAATTTCCTTTCTTGAAACACAAATTCGACTAAACTTTTAATCTATAGTTGCTTCAAAAAGATACAAAATACTTGAGTGGATATAGAAATCGTAACATGTAAGTTTCTCGTAGACATGCAAATATTAGCATGAAAGTGAGGCACTTGACGAAAAGAGAAGGGACAGTTTTAAAGAAGTACATTTTGGTACCTGAACGCTGAGAATGTTTTACGTTCCAGATTATGCATATGACTTTTTCACCATGTTGGAGACTTCAAGTTATATAAATTACGTGATAACCTGGACACATCCTATGTAATTATTACATTAAACTGTCTTGCTTGCAAAAACAAATAGGTAATTTTTTTAAAGTCTGCCTCCTAGAACAAAACATGTAAAACATCTTAGGTGAATTTTTAGTTTGATAGACACATTTAATTCAAATTATCTGGTGCCGAAAATGGAAATAAAATGAACTGTGAAGATTATGCAAAAATATGGGTTGTAAATGTTAATTTTGGACCACGGATCATAAATTTATATCATTAATGCCTTTGAGAGGATGTAAGAGACTATTATTTATATTTCAAAAGTAGGGTAGACGTTTTAGCCAATAAATATTTTATATCGGAAAATATAATGTTATTTATATTATTTTACACAATGAAACGTCCCATATCGTCTGCTACACTTAATATCTTTTAAAACTTAACTTGATAATATTGGAAAGAAACAGTTTCGTTTCGAGTTCCGTATAATGCATCCAAGAAATGGGGGGGGGGATATTAAAACCATTTATGAGTCCTTATAACTTTGGTGCCACAAAAAATGAAAATTCTTTGCTGTCTGGTATAATTTAATTCATTGATAAATATCTTAAGTGAATTCATATAGTTTTGTGGCAGTCTTTGGTATGGTTTTCACTTTATAATGAAAAGCGGGTTTATTTTCTTCTTCTTTACTCAAAGAAAGTAATTGATGAGGAATTTCTAAATGATGGAACGCTTATAAATGTTTTAAAGTTATCAAAGGTTAATATGTTAGGATAACTGTACTAAAGACATGAAAAATATAAGCAATGTTACGTCCACTAATGCAGTGTAAAAGAATGGAATAGCATGGACAATCATTTCACAGTGAGAGCATTATATATCCTTGGATGGCTGAGATACCTACCTGCTTTAGTTTCGGACATCGAACAGGGTAGCTCAGTCGGTAAGACTCAATTCGGGAAGCTATAGGTTCAAATCCCTTGGGGGCCAGTCATCCTGATCTTATTGTTTTGCCCTGGTCGCAATGGGGAGTGCAGGGTTGTAGCTTTACCTTTTACGAATTTTCCACTCTTCCGTTTCATTTCGATGGTTCTGTTACAGAGTCGAAAGTGCCAGAATGAAGGTGGAGCTGGCGCGGTGTGATGGGTGGGCGGGGGGCCATCGCCCGCGCTGGGGTGTTCTATCTGCAAACGTGTTAGGGTTCCATCTACGTTGACACAGTCCCCGCACGGATATCCTGGCCGCCCGGCGTCTCCCTCGTCACTTCTCTATCCTGCCGGAGGTGGTCCAATAGCGGAGTAGACACAAACAGCCAGCCGTAAGCAAGACTGAAGTGCAGAACTAACCTCCTCCTCCTTCACACCAGCCAGCCCAATATTTTAGAATTAACAAATTTTGCTTATTTGGCGGATATGCATGTATCTTTATTTATTTATATACTTTTTGTGCAAGACCTCAATATAGATGACTGAACAAACTCTCTTGCCGAGTGATCCTAAGTGTACGTTTTGTATTCAGTTCATTCCTTGTTAGTATTAAATAAAATTATTTAAATCAAATAACATTTCTACAATGCAAAAAGTTACAATATTTTAAATAATAAAAGTTTAAAATTGTTATGGCACATTGAAGAACAAATAGCGTGTATGCGAGTTATTTATATTACTATAAGATATTTAGAGCAAAAATGTTATATTAAAAAATCTACCAAATCTTTCATGATGTTGTCGCCCGTTTTGCGGCGGCTGGCAGGTCGGCAGCAAGAACAGTAACTCCCGGTGAAGTAGATGTAATATCCGTGCACCTGAATCAAGTTCTCGCCAATATAAGTGCAATTACAATGAAAATTATCATGTTCCTTTTGACAGGAATGTTGGAAATATCCTGTTACAGCTTTTTTAGAAAAGTGTCTACAACAAGCATCAGCTCACTCTCCGAAATTGAGTCAATTTAAACGTTTGAGCACAAAAAGTCATTGTTGGCTTAAATTTTTAATTTGATTAGTTTAAGTAAGAAATATATTCGAGTAAAATTCAGTAATTGTATGTTTCAGAATGTTAATTATAGAGTAGTTGACTCATGTTCATCATTCCTTACTGATGAAGCATCGTTCCATTTACATGGTTATATTGCGACACAAAATAAAAGATGTTGGAGAGCATAAAATCCTGATTTTACACATGAAACTGTCTTGCATGGCGAGAAAATAACTACATGTGCACAGTAAAAGTATTCATAGTAACATTCCTACTTTTCTGGAATTTATCTACCATAAATTCATAAACATAATGGTATGGCATACCGGTAGTATTTGATTTTTATTTAAGGGGAGTTTAAAAATAATATGAATGGAACAAATCCCGACAAATCTGGGAACTGAAAAAAATATTTATCAGGCGAGAAATTGACTCAATTTCGAAAGGTGAACTGGTGCTTATGAGTGATAGTTTTCTAAAAAAAATGCCAAAAATGTGTGGATGAAGCAAGGTAACATTTCTGACATCCCATGTCATAAGAAATGTACCTTTTTGTGATTTTGTAATTGCGAGAACTCCAATAAGTTGCGCGACCATCACATCTATTCCGCCGGGAATTACAGCTCTGACTGCCGATCCGCCAGCTACCGTGAAATGGGCGACAAAACCAGCAAAGACCCGTCAATATTTCGTTACATAGCTTAAATATTATAAACAGTTGTAAATTTATAATAACTAATTCTCACAAAGTTCATAACTACAATTATATAAAACTTTGGATTTAGCAACATGCCAGAATGGTAATACTTAGGCATGTCAGTACAGGATTGCCTTAAAATAAAGGAATGTGATTGGCAATTTAAGTGTACTTGTTTTCAATACTTTTCAATATTAGTCATATAATTTAATTCATCGTACCCTCCAAAAGACGACAGATATTAGTACGTTACAAATTGGAGCAGTAATGGGGAATGGCGGTGGCGTAACTTTGATTATGTTTGCCCCACGTTGGGATTGTCAATTTGAAACTGTGGTTTAAGGGCGGGGGCGTAGATTTGATATCAACGCCAGTCCCCGCTGGGGCGTCGATCTGAAGCTATGATGTACGGCGGATGCGGCTGGTCGCTGAATAGTCTTTTCACCGTTGCTGCCCACCGCTGCTCCGTCTGATGGGGTTTCTGTTGGGAATGTTGGGGATCTCAGGGTTCGTTGTACTGGAGGTTTTGGGACTCAGAACCACCGGGATGAGAAGGTTTTGACAACAGACTACAGAGAGAGGAAAAAAAAACCCCACAAGAACCTCTCTAATTTATAGTTTATTAAGACTATATAAGACCGTCCGCGGAGACCCTGGTTCTAGCTTTCTGAGTATCAAACACTTGAACCTACTTTACGTCTTACTGGCCGATTTATTGTCTGACTTTTACCAACTCTTCGACCGATCTTACTCTTTTACTCACTTCGTGCTCCCCGACGGACCTTACTCTTTTCACTGCTTTTACTTATCGTGCTCCTCGACTGCCTGACTTATTCACACTTCTCGACTGACTTTATTCTTCGACTGCTAGACTGATCTCTGGCTGTGGCTATACTACCAATAAGTCACACCCTTCGCGAAAAATACTTCTCTATTATCAGGTTAACAAACTTTACTTCTGGCTTCCTGATTGGCGATTATTCAATATGTTTCTATGCCTATAGACTCCTATTCGTACACTTGTGGCCGATGCCTATTGGTTTCCCTTTTTTCTCCACGCCTACACTTTTTAATTTTTTGTCACTTTCAGGCCTTTCCCAAGAAGATTCCTTACTATAAAATTTGGCTTCACCCTTTTATGCTACTCCATTGTTGGCGTTTTACCTTTCGTCAATTTAGATCAGTGCTATAACTTAGACAAAATATGTTTCAACCACCTGGTAGATATCTTTACTTTCTTGGAAATTTTCGGGGAGCTGAATTATTGTCTTGAACTATTTTGTATTTTCCACCTCTGAAGCATTCTCGTAAATCTGCACAGCTCTTTTATTCTCAACCCCATTAGGTACCAGTGTGAAAATGGAAATAACCCTTTTTAAAATACGCTGTCAATGTCCACTCTAAAGCCTTCACAAGTGTTAATAATTCTCAACCTTTTCTCCACCTGCTAGAACTTAGGGGCCTTCCCCGGGACAGTCTGTCAGTCTGATACAATACAACACTTGTACAAAAGCAATAAATCCTTCTTCTGTCATAAGGATTGCAGACAATTAACATAAATAGGCAAAAGAATGTCTCAGTCAGGAATTCTGTTTTGCATAAAATATGGGCTCGAATATTTATCCAAAGAAATAATAATATTTATACTAATATTAATGCATAATAAATTATTGAGGAGCTATAATTTTCGGCTCCAAAACCTAAAGAAGAAAAAAAATGTTTCACAGTAATAATATTTAACCACCTTAAAAAAAAAATATATATATATATATATATATATATATATATATATATATACTTTTAAAAGGAATGTAAAAAGCTCTCTTTAGGAGACATGAAACAACTTAAAATGCACAAAGACGTGCCATTTAAAGTAAGGAACACATAAAGGCACTAAAAAACACTATTAGATGCACTGTAAGACGACGTGGAACACTGTTGAGGTTGTAGGTTGAGAAACAAATGTGGAATTAAGTATCTTGCGGAGAATGGTTTTTAGGTTATGTGGGGACCTGAAACTTAGGCGTGGTGGTTTATGAAACAATGCTGATGTACTAGGGTTCTGCTTAAGAATACTAAAACAATCCTTAAGGATGGGCTTAAGGCGTTCTAGACCGGGGAAATAGGTGACTATAAAATTCAACTGGTTATTATCAATTTGTTTTGAGATCTGAGTCGTATGGTGTTGGCGGGAAGACAAATCTCTAGACTGAACCATGGCACGAGGATAACCGCGATCAGTAAATTTGTCAACTAACTTGATGTTATAGTCATCTAGTGACTTAAGATTGTTACATATGTGGTGTCCCCGAAGTGATAAGGAAAAGGCAATAGCCTTTTTAATATGGGAAGGATGGCAACTGTCAAAATGTAAATATTGCTGCAAATTGGTGGGTTTAATGTTCACCGATGTTAGGAAGTTTTTGTTGACCAACTGGATATCAATGTCTAGAAAAGCGGTTTGAGTTCGAGAGAGTGTGGAGGTAAAAGTAACTGAATAATTAGTGTTTAGCCTGGCAAAAAAAGCATCAAAAGAGGCGATGCCATGGGTCCAGATGATAAAAATGTCATCTATAAATCTACGCCATACCAAAGGGGCTAGGGGTTCTTGATGAAGGAAATTTTCTTCTAATCTTGCCATAAATAAATTTGCATAGGAAGGGGCCATTCTGGTGCCCATCGCTGTCCCTTTAATTTGAAGGAAGTGCTGACCTTCAAAAGCAAAACTGTTATAAGTAAGTACAAGATGTGCTAGCTGGCAGATAAACTGAGTGGAGGGAACATGGGGTGGATTGCGCATGTCTAAGAAATGTGTAATCGCTTCCAGTCCTTCATCATGTGGAATTTTTGTGTACAAGGAGATCACATCCACAGTGACCAACAAGATGTCTTCAAACTGATCTAATATCACATCCTTTAAAACTTCAAGGAAGTGGAAGGAATCTTTTATGTAAGAAGGCCTGGAGGAGGCTATAGGTTTAATGTAAAAGTCAACCAAGGCTGAAATTCTTTCGGTGCGGCTGCCATAGCTAGCAAAAATAGGGCGTCCAGGACAGCCTGCCTTGTGGATTTTCGGGAGAAAGTAAAAGGAGGGAGTGCGGGGAGAAACAGGAGTTAAAAGTGCAATTTCAGTTTGAGCAAAGCCCTCACTGGGGGCTCGTGTAGCTACAAATTGTTGAATTTTAAAATTGAAATCATGAGTAGAATCTTGAGTTAAGATAGAGTAATGTTCCCTGTTGTGCAGCTGTTTGAAGGCTTCCTGACGGTAGGTGGATCGATCTATAACTATAACTGATGAACCTTTATCTGCCGGTATGATGATGTCCGGGCTAGAAGATAACCTTCTTAACAAAATCCTTTGATTAGGAGAGAGGTTATCTTTTAAATGAAGCATCTTCAAGAGTCTGGGATGGTTGATTTCTTCTAGAAATTTGTCTATAAACCGTTCAATCGGGTGTGAGGAAGCTAAGGATGGTGGTTCATTGGTTGATGGAGAACGAAATTGGAGTAAATTGGGGTTAATGGTGGGCGTAGAGCTCGATGGATGAACATGCCAAAAATATCTCCAGCGAAGCTGGCGGCAAAATCTCACAGCGTCAGTAATCAAGCGAAACTTGTTAAACTTCGGAACTAGTACAAACGACAACCCCTTCTGTAACAGAGCCTGTTCAGAATCAGATAGCTGGTATGTAGACAAGTTGATCACCTGGAGGTTTAAATCTTTCTTGATATCTTGCGGCATCCAGGGCTTCGCACTGAGCTTAGCTGGACGTGGCAGATTAAACAACCAGGCTAAAGCTGGGGTATCGCTGAGTATGGGAACATTCATAAGGAACTCGGGTACACGTTCAATGCCAAGACCTGCTTTGCAGTGATGAATATACAGAGTCGATAACTTGCGCAGATGGTGTGAATCCAGATCACACAATTTCGAACAGGCAGCAGAGAGAGTGTGAAGAATATCATCAATGTAGTAAAACGAAGTTAAAAGTGTGAGTTTAATGTAGCTTACAAGTTTAGATAGATGGAATTGCTGGATTCCTTGCATTTGGGTACGTACATAAAGCAGAAATTGCCGTGATATAAGGTATTGAAATACATAGAAACGATGACGAACCCCAGAGTGTATCTCTGATAATGACAGTTAAATGATTAAACCATTAGGGTAGATACCAGTTTGTACACAGTGAATCAGCAATCTGACGTGGCTAGTATATTTGGCTAATGAGGAGGAGTGGAAGGAACATTTAGGAAACTAAAAGTGAATGGGGAAAGGAATCAAATGGGTCATGGTCACTGAGGGAACTCTGGGCTTAAACCACAAACGTAGGCAAAGCTCCGGCTGAAAATGGAGTGCAGCAATAAAAAGTCAAAAGTGTAGTTGAGACGTAAAATGCTCCTAAAAAAACTTGCAAGGGAAATGAGTAAAATGGGTCCACAACAAAGGCACACTTTAGGGGAAACAATTATAGTAGAATAGAGTAGAAGCAAGCAGACATTCACAATAGCTGACAACACGAAAAGATAAGATTTAAAATAATCAACCAGACGGTATAAATTCTTTTAAAGGGAATGTAAAAAGCTCTCTTTAGGAGACATGACACAACTTAAAATGCACAAAGACGTGCCATTTAAAGTAAGGAACACATAAAGGCACTAAAAAAAACACTGTTAGATGCACTGTAAGACGACGTGGAACACTGTTGAGGCCACTGTAGAACACTGCATGAGTTACTATATTTCGAGCAAGGATGGGCTCTTGATGGCGTTGATGGAGAACAAGAACTAAGTCTAGTATAGCACACGGTTTGTGTGCCTTCCTTACAGTCTGCTGAGTTGGCAGCCAGAGAAACCAACATAACAAAAAATAATGAGCTTTCAAGATGCAGGGAATATTTTTTAACTTAAAGAGAGATGTGTAAGCCCGGAGGGGTACATGCCTTGTGAAGAACAATCGCTGCCATCTCCCTGTCTCTGAGAGTACTGGTAGGAGAAGGAAGTACGGCATCTATGAGTATTAAAACAAAACAAGTATCGAAAGCAGAATGGTGAAGGTTGGCATGTTGGGCTACGGGCAAAGAAGAACAGGTTTTGACAGAGCGTCTGTGATTGCTCATTCTGAGTGAAACTGCAGTGGAGGTTAAGCCAATGCAAAAACCAGGACAAAATTTACATTGGAGCATGTATATCACGTTGGTGGAGACACAATTAGCAAAAACGTGAATTTTGAATTCTGACTTAACTATGGGACTGAAGAAGGATGTACTGGGCGTTATTAAGACACAAGTTTTACATTTTGTTCTATTACAGGGATAAGACCCAGGTGTAGGTTGAGAAACAAATGTGGAATTAAGTATCTTGCGGAGAATGGTTTTTAGGTTATGTGGGGACCTGAAACTTAGGCGTGGTGGTTTGTGAAACAATGCTGATGTACTAGGGTTCTGCTTAAGAATACTAAACCAATCCTTAAGGATGGGCTTAAGGCGTTCTAGACCGGGGAAATAGGTGACTATAAAATTCAACTGGTTATTATCAATTTGTTTTGAGATCTGAGTCGTATGGTGTTGGCGGGAAGACAAATCTCTAGACTGAACCATGGCACGAGGATAACCGCAATCAGTCAATTTGTCAATTAACTTGGTGTTAAGTATATATATATATATATACTTATACGTAATTATTCGTTTATTCACAATTAAAAATAAATGTTTATGCACACTAATGAAGAAACGGAGAGATTATATATTATTACATTAGGAAAGAACTAAATGCGCTAATGTTTGCTTAATGATTAGGAGAATCGAATGTCATACACAATTGGAGTAAATCTCATTGCATCGTGTTTCCAATAGTTTCCTCGTGGGAACAATGCTATTGTGCCTAAATGGTTTTTGTGCAAAATGAGCATATTTCATTTTAGGTTAACTTGTCATGCCATCGTGCATAATCTTTGTCTATTTCAGCGCAGTCCCGACTTTCTTGTGAGGGTCATAAACTATAAAGGCAGCACTAAAGAGAGGAAACATCTACTAAGAAGAATGTTGTGGCTATTAAGCAGTTTCCTTATAAATAGCAGTACCAAGCTGTTTAAGTGTTCTCTTAAATACTCTTGCTTTATTGCTGCTAGCCTCATAAGTTCAAGAGCAATGTACTGCCTGAAATAATAAGTACAGCCTGAATTATTTTACTCCGCGCCTTGAACATCAACTGTCAAGATAGCGCTTTTGTGGGTTTGCCTAGTGTAGGTAAATTTTGGTACCTTTGGTTCTTTAAGAGTTTGTTTGTTTCTTTCCAATTCCAACACATCTATAATGGATGGTGAGAAAAAATTAATAATGATAAGGTTTACTGATATTTCTAGCAGTAAAATAGCCTGACTTTGAAGTAACGATTATTTCTATAATAATGGTACAAGTTAGCATACTGTTCCTAACATTGTACAAGTGTAGCGTTGCTAAACGATATATTTTCCAACTTTATACTTGAGGATAAGGAATTTAGAAACATCATTATGGATCAATATCAATATGTGCCTATTTTCCACAGATGTCAGGTTTTCTTACCAAAATATATGTACCGTCACAGAATGTCTAAATTCTAAAGTACCAATTATTGCTTAAAAATGTATTTTATGTATTTCTCCAATGTTTTTGCTTTTAATGCACATTTTGTACAAAAGTCCGTTTTTTTTTTTTACCAAAATATCAAAGTACTGTCATATATGTTTAATTTCTAAAGTACCAATTATGGCTTTAAAACGTATTTTATGTGAGTTTTCGGTTTTAATGCGTATTTTCCACAAAAATCCTATTTTTTTTACCAAAATATTGTCATAGTATGTATAATTTCCAAAGCATCAATTACTGTTAAAAATGTGTTTTATGAAAAGAATTTAGTTTTATCTTTTTTGTGAGGGTGAATGTAAGGGAATATTTTACATGTTTTCCTATCTTTATAAATGATAATATCCTTTAAATATATGGTAAAAATTAGATATACACTTCAAAAGCGGATCTTTTCTAAGCAAAAATGTTTTGCCACAATTTGTACAGCAAATGGAATGAGAAAAAAATTAGCTCTAGTAACATAAGACACTTATTTTTAATAAATGGGGTTTCCATTTAAAAAAGAAACCGTAATTACATTATCTGTTTGCCTAGAAGAAAGTTAAGGTTTTAAATAGGACGAAAACACCTTACTCCCGGTTCATATAGTTAAAAGCAAAGAAACGTAGGTAAAAATACATTTTTAACTTTGAGAAACTGATCTTTTGCTAAAAAACGAAAAAAGAATCTGCAATTAAAAATATTTTCACATAGGTTTTTGGTGCCTACAGGGGAGTGGGCATTCGGTGGGTGCAAACCCGCCACCATTAAACTTAAAACTTCAGAACACAACTTAAAAGTTTTGAGATTTACGTGAAAGTACAGAAAACTTTTCTGTTAAAGTCCATTTTTTTGTATGTGGTTTCTACTTTTTGTCAATAAACGCGCCTTGTGCTCGTACTTTGTCTACAATCCAAAAATTATATATTCTCGGTGGAGATCTAACCCTTAGAAATTTAGCAGGAAATTCTCTCCTGCAGGGCTTGAAATATTTCTTTTGCACATAACAATTATTAATAAATGTTCTTTGTTCTAGTGTAGCATATCTCATCTTCGTTATACTCCTCAACACAAATACACGTAGAAAGTCTAAATGCGCGCTTTCTACAGAAATGAAACTGAAACAGTTGACACATTAAGCACGATTGAACATGCTCACTTGTATGAGTCAGCGAAATTTTAACTCCTATCTTACCAAGAATCGCGCGTCTACTGTAGGTCACACACGGTTTCCATTGGTAAACTCAAGTTGCGATTGTTTAACTGAATGAGGCAACGGTATAGGTGATTTTAAAGGTGCGCGCAGTATTTTCATTATGCGTGAGTGCGCCGCTATACGGTCAGCGTTCAGCGGCAGTAATGCTCTGAACATTAACTCTTTCCTTTAAAATGTATTTAAAAACGCATTCTTATCCGTTTTAGAGAACAATATGCAGAAATAAACAAGTGAGATCGATGGACCTGAGGGGCTATACATTCGTATTAATAAATGTGCTCTGTTTGAATACTTTTTATCTTTATGATGAAAGCGTTGGGTGCATGGAAGATGGCAGTCGTGTGAAAAAGCAAAACAACTCTTCCTTTCTGTTATTTCAATTTATAAGGCGCTTAAAACATAAACTATTTATTCTCATTAACATTTAAATCCCAAAATGTTTGTCCTGGGATATGTTTACCGTCACAACTAATCATATGGCAACTTCCCAAGGTGGAGATACACCTAAGCAATAACGGTTATTTGTGAATTCAAAGAAAATTGAGGTCGGGTGTACATATTCATCATGCAGATTGTTCAAAACCCAGTCATAAAATCTCCACATAAATGCTGCGAGAGGCGTCATAGCTTTAAAACATATTTTAATTCATACATTGGAACTTTACTTTCAAAATGTTGGATATTTCCTCTCGCACATACTTTTGTAGTTTAACAAATATTAAGGGATTTGATTTGTGGACTTTCATTTTCCAAAGTACCCTAACCATGGTTCACAGCACAGGCACACACATACTCATGAACTCCACAGGGAGTCTACTGAACTATCCCTATTTTTAACTGACCTTGTGTGGTCCCTCTAATGCATGCGCAGACCATACTGCTATCGAAAGTGAGGCGGAAACAAATGGAAGGCAAGATGTAAATACAGTGTATTAAAAAGTTAATGTTAAATAATTTTAAATATACGTTATCAATAACAGTGCAATTAATAATGTATACTTTTTATCTTCCCCTCCTCTAAAACAAGAATCAATATGTTGAACCTTTTAGTAAAAATCTCAAACCCTTCCTCCGATGTTGTTCACCTCCATTGTCAAATATATCAAGAATTAGGCATGACCACCTGTTATATTCAATTAGCTTATACGAGATATGTAGTTTCTTGTTAATATATTAATGTTCTGCAACACTAAAAAGGAACGTGGTTTCTGCTGCAAAATTTTTTTTATTAAAGTCGATGTCTGACACTTGTTTAATGCTTCCTTCACATAATTTTAGTTGCGAATTGCTTGCGTTTCTCCCTTTGAAATTTTATCAATAGTACCAAAAATGTTGGAACTCGGTTATCTACATTTCAAAATTATAATCATTAAAAGCTTTCTAGATAGTTTACAAGTTCTATTAGTTATACTATTTTACTTTCTATAACAGTATAAGCTCTATTCTTCCTTTTTTAAATGCCACGAGTTTTATTTTTTATTCTGATACTTTCAAAACAAATTCGTTCATGATGTTATTTAGAAGTATGATTAATCTTGTGACTTAGCTATAAGCACCTGGCCTTCAGGGTCTAACAATGCTGTTTATTGAATGGGCGTCTTCCCTCTTCTGTTACCTCTTTTAAACTCTTTGCCAAAATATTTTGTAGTTCTCATGTCACCGAATTATACAGAGCTTTGATTTTAAAGCTATCCAGTCTGTAGAATAATTAACTGCTACTTAATATATGTTTAAACAAAAACAAATCAATTTAAATGAGGGGAAAATTTAAAACCAATGTTGATTAAATTTTAGCTTTTCCCTCTCACCCGCAAACGTCTAACTTTGGAATTTCAAATATCATTGCTACCTTTTTATGCTTAAATTTTAAAGAGAATGCAAATGTAATTATGTTTTTTATTATTGTTCTTTGGTAATCTGGCTGGTTACTGTTGATTGAATTTGGATGGAGTATTACTGCAAATATCAGTGAGCATTTAAAGTAATAGTTATATTTTGGTAATAAATTGTTTCAATGCATTAGTTGGGAAATCTGAAAGAGGATGTGTACTCTAATTTTAATGTAATTTTACAATTATAATTATAATTTTACAAAAAATAAATAGCTCTTTTATACTACAGCTGATTCAATTTTTTATTCTGTAAAATTCATGAAACATTCAACTAATATCATGAAGTTTAACACTAATGATGGTTAAATATTTGGTTTCGCCCCTTATTCCTGCCATGACATTTCAAAAGGCATTTGATAAATTGTGTTTTAAATGGGATTAAATTGTTATAACATATTTTATTATTGATTTTTGTTTGGCAACCTGACTATTGTTATTTTTGTTCAAATTTGGGCAAATTAAAAATAAGCCAGTTGAATGAAAATATTCATTTTTGGTCAAATCTAGATTACTAATATTACAAAAATGCAATCTATTTCAGAACTCCTGATTAATCCGCTTGCATTCTGTTCTTTCATGTAGGATATGACTAATTTGAAATACTTTATTACCAAAGTATAAAAATTATATTCAATATTCATTAGTTTTTTAGTATTATTCTGTCCAAATTCAAACAACTATAACAACAATCCATGATGCCATGTAATGAGAGCAACATGTGATAATAACTACACCTTCTTTAAAATTTAAGCATCAAAAGTAGGGGTGCCATTTGAAATTACAAAGTTAGTAGGCTGTGGATAAGGGGGTGAAATATAAATTTCAATCAACATTGGTTTTATCACCTAAATTGACATGTTTTTCTTTAAATTAAATATATGTTGAATAGATAGTTTTTCCAGACTGGGAAGTTCTCTGTAAAATTGAAATGAACGGAAAGAAACATTTTCTAGGAATATTGCACTTAATTTTATAAATTATAATATTTGCATGTTTTATCGTTTGTTTCGTGTTTCTGAATCATATCGTCATGGACTGTGGAACGTTCTTGGCAGCAAAGATAAGCCCTGTTAATAATGTATAATGTTGATTGTACCGCACGATACTTGTAGAGTACAAAAGGAACTATAGGACTATTGCGAAGTGCAATTGTGCTATACAAGTAAGTGTATGCTCATAAAGAAAAGTTGTCCAATATATCCACTTTCCCTTTCTTTTTCTCTTTTGCGGCTATAAAACTCAATTAATAGCAATCTTTGATCTCCAAGACTAATCGTGACACATCCTTAACGTTATTGATGATATTCCGCTAGAGACAGAATAAATATACTTCAGATGATCTAGCATTTCTTTCTGTAAAAGAAATAGACATCATTTCAAGTTGCGACGGCTATAATAGCGTGAGATATTGTTCTTGAAATGAAGTGTCACCCAGTACTTGAATGGACACTTTATAAATCTGTACATCTCCAGAACTATAACTATTGCAAAAAGACAACTATTTTTAGTTGATATGTGTTGCTGTTGTTAAATACATTATTACTATGAATGTAATATTTTCATTTGGGTCACTGAGCAACGAAAAAATAGAATTGGAGTTTTCACTTGGGAAATTAATGCTTATCTAAACCTAATCTTAGGTTTACCTATTTTTAATTACAGTACTATGGTCAGGATTATTGTTTAGCCTACTTCCTGGCCATTCCGTAGTCAATCGAAATGAATGCGCTACCCCTTAGGAAATTGCGTATAAATCTCCAGAATGGCACCTCTCTAAGAGGGCAAGCAGCACACGGTTTCACATTTCCCTAAATAATAATAATAATAATAATAATAATAATAATAATAATAATAATAATAATAATAATAATATTATGTAAGTTACAATATCGTGCACAGGATTACCGAGGGAATCCAAGAATGCCAGCGGATGAAGCGTTACACCTAAACAGGGGCCAAATTCTGCAATCATGGGTTCTCTTGGTTTAGGTTAGTCGCATGGCGGATGACTAAAGTAATAGACGAAAAGGGTACGAGACTCTGCCCTATATGCGTGGAGAAAGATCCTCGGGAACATATTCTGGCGTACTGAAAGGGACCAGAAGAATGGAGAAAGAGATACCTTACCGGCCCCTTTTGTTAACGAGGGGAGAGGGCAGTAGCATTGCTGGACTTCTGGTAGACCTTACGGAGGAGAGAGTACATACTTTTAAACAAAGTGAGACGGCTCAGATTGGAAGAGACAGACCACCGGGAAGGGGGAAGAGGGGAAGAGGAACATGAGTCTCAATACTTTTATAATTATTTTACATATATGCAGAGTGTAATTTATTTGCTTTTGTACTGTTTTATTTTCTGTTTATTCATTTAGATACTCAATGTTTTATATTATATATCTTTTTCTCTTTAATGTTTGTCTCTTAAGAGTTATTTCATGTATTTCCTAGTGTATTCAGAAAGTACTAAGGTCCCAGGACCCGTGCGGTATGGATGAGTTTTATTTCCAGTAATTAATATCTATTAAAATACTATAACAGTTATAAATATTTATATAAAATATTTTTCACTTTTTATTGTTACTATAATATGTCAAAGAGAGAATACCTCATTCAATATTCTCTCTGGCCGGTGCAAGAAGGGCTGAACAAGTTTTGATTTTTTTCCAAATTTCTCATTATATTTATCAATGTATCTGTTTCCATTAGGAGTTCTTTTTATAGTTATGCTGCATCTCACTTAAAAATGGAGTTTTTAAGTAGAAACACAACTCATGTTATTTTGAAAGTGAGAAAGATATTTTATTTTCTCAACATGTTTCCCATAAACGCCATGTTAAGGGCAGGTCTTCTTTTCTTCTTCTTAGCCACCAACATTTGAAATCCATGATTTCTTATCTTTTGATTCCAACTATTAAATATGTTTGTGGATTTTTTTTTTTACTAAAACAGTAACTTCTAGTATACTTCTTATACAGTGAGGTTGTGTGAGTGTGGTTGCTTACTGGGAAAGTGCAGCCGCCGCAACCGGAAAAAGGAGATAAGAGTTGTCACGCGAAAACTTAGTATTTTATTTTAGTATTTAAATTTTTACTATAAGCATAAAATGGTACTGTCTTTAAAATGAAAATAACAATAACCAATATCCTATACTTATTATAAGAGACATTGAAAAGGATACACTAAGTGTATCCTGTATCAATTGATTGCGGTCATTTGTGTAGGAAATTCCTATATTCCATCAAACTTTTCTTCATGAAGAAAACGCTGCTTAGAAACATGTTTCTTGTCATTGAGAACCCCTGTGTTCTATAGCTTATTAACAAGCTACCAAACAGTTTCTATACCTGGAATGCGATTGCAAGGATACTTCCTTGCGAATCTCACTACTACTTCTCTGCAAGAATCCTCATGTATAAATACCCGTTTTTCAAGATTGTACATATGTAATGGCATAACTAACGAAGAACAATTAGCACACAATTTACGCATAGCCATTCGACTACATAGTCTCCCTCAACTAACTACAGGCTGATATCTGCACTTTCGTTATAGATCTTGACGATTGGCTTCTCCCACTATACCTCCGCGTTTTACCAGCCCTAACTCAAGCTACTTCACCGTATAAAGATTTAAGGAAAATTTTGGGAGAATTAAGTTAACTACAGCAAATAGGAATAATTTTGATAATGTAAAGGACAAAAATTTAAAGGAAGCTCTACAGCTAAAGGAAAAATCAGTGAGTAGTGATAAGTTATATTATTATTATTATTATTATTATTATTATTATTATTATTATTATTATTATTATTATTATTATGTATATTCACAGATAAATATTTAAAATACAATGGTTATATAAGTAGTATTTCAGTACATAGAGGTATTTATGCACTGCCATATTTGTAATAGTTTTACGACAAAAATATATCTTATTTTTATTTATTTTGTTTGTTACAACTTTAGTCATTATCTTCTAATTTCAATTAAAGACGTGAAGCGGCCAACAAATATTGTTCAAACCTCTTCTTTCAAACTTGAATTTCTTTTACGTGTCGTAGATACCAACTTCTTTATTTCCCTTTCTAAGGAACCCATAAAATATTTTAATAATTACTAACAATACCTTCATGAAGATGCCCATACATAAATTCACATTTATGCTCTTTTGCATAAAGTTGAACTTATAATTCAAAGATTTCGAAATAACAGTGTAACACTGTTAGGGAAGATTCACTAATTAATTCATTTTGTTATTTTATTTGCTCTTTTTGTCTTCTTTATAAGGAGCTGAAAAATTTAATTTCGTATGAGTATTTTTGGAGAAATCCGAAACTGGAGTTACAGGCCATAGAATTTCCATCTTTTTTCATGCTTTTTGTTGCCATCACAGTCAGTCGCGTTCAGATCTGCACAGTGCAAAGGGGAAGGAAACATAGTAGCACAAATAAAGCTGGTAGCAGAGCTAAATATCGCAAACAAAATGTCTAAATTATTATTTTTGTTCTCTTAAGATCTTTCCAGAAAGTACTAAATATTTTGTCTCAAAACATTCCATCGCAATGCTGTTTAATGTTTCGCTCAGTTGACTTATACATTTAGAATTCGTTAATTGGAGATGCTCTGTATGTGTTTGTTTGCATAACCATTGGTTACTTTTTTAAATCTGTAACATCAACGCTATGACTACAATATTAAGCTCTGTGACACCAGCCAAATGATTCACATAAAACCTCTCAGGTGAATTTACACAAAAACGCTTCGGGTCTTAAGGAAATAGCAAAGGAAATTATTTTTGTAATTATGGTCTCTTTTTTATTGTAATAGGAAGGTATGAATTCCGACCTATGTATGTATTTGCTTTTTAAATAGAACGCAGAAATTAATTTTTTTCGACCAATCAACACAACAGCTCAAATGGTATAAGAAAACTTTGTTCTGTTTATAGCATGGAATCACTGCATAAAATGATGGATCTGAGTTTCCTTCCACTCATATTGAGTATATTTCATCTCAACAACCAACTCTCTGCTTCCGTTGCTAGGGCCTTAGCAAAAAGACGAAACGACCAAAGAAACCAAGAAACAAAGAAACCAAAGAAACAAAGAAACCAAAGAAACCAAGGCGATTACTCTGTTCCTGAGAAGTGTTCTTTGTTATTAAGCGGCAGGTGAAACGTTAAATGTGCAGCATAGAAGATCACTCAGAAAATGTTTGATAATTGACGGGAAATATTAAGAGCTGAATGAATTAAAGGATCAGAAGTAGGGTTCAAGCCTTACCAGAATATTGCAAACTTTATTCTTAACTGAAAACAAAAAGCATGTCACTAAGGTCGTAAACATAGCTAAAGTGGAGCTTTTAAAGTGCATGCGCTTTTTTATATGACACAATAACTTTTTAGCTTTTTAATTAGTTTTCAGGACATACCGCCACGGGTGGCCGAGGTCGTTAAGTCTCGGACTCGTGAGCGGGAGGTCTGGGTTCGAATACCGCCAGGACCGTCCTTCCTGACTGAGGTTTTTTCCAGGTTTTCCTCAGTCCTCATAAATGGCAAATGCCGGGGAGGTACCCTAAACTTAGGCCTGGAACGATTCCTTCCATAAAATCCTTTCCCAATATATCATTTCATCTCATGTATCATCAGTGTCCATCACCTGTGGTGCCTCTGTAGCAAAAACGGGCGTTAAACACTATTCATTCATTTCAGGACATGGAATAAAATTTTAGACAATTTAGAATATTGTGTACTGTGCGAAATATCAAATTTCCTTTACAACATAATAATTATTGCCTATTTTTATTTTATATTTGTAACTTAACACGCTACTGAACCTAGTTTCTCCACTCCGTCTCTATCCAAAACCGGTCACTGCATGATTTTTCTACGGCGTCCAATATGCTTATGATAGGCTTCGGCTATTTACGCATTACGAGTATTCGCAATACGTTATAGATCATCCAAGCTTGTTTCTATATTGAATGCTTTCATTTCACTTTTCAAACTTAATACCTATCTTGTTATCTGTTGTTTCTTGTTTAATACGTTGTATTTCAATATTGCACAAAATAACCGCATTTTAGACTGTGTTTTTAATTCTGAAGTTCAACATACAATAAAATAGAAATAGTCTCTAATTCATAAAATTTCAGTAGTTCATTTTTATTTACTTTGTTCAAGCAAATACGTTTTAACGGTGTTTACGACTCAGAAAATCTAAATATATCAATTAATTTACTTATTTTGTTGGTGCATTTTAAATTTCAAAATTTTCTCTAATTGCGTCTTCTACACAAAGTGTGCAATTCATTCTATCAAAGTTATATCGAAGTCGTTAAATACAAAAATTGTACGTAAATTGAACACTCTTTGTTTTTCTGTTTGTTACAATACTCTAAACATGCAATCCATGTACGATCTTCCTTTTCGGAATCAATTCTGAGTATGGTTTCATTGTTATTGTTTTACTTACGTTATCCCAGGATGTAAAGTCACCTTGGGAATCAAACTATCTTTTTGCTGAATTATCGTTTGTTATTGTTATATGTATATTTACTGATATGTGAGGAAAAAAGCGAAGTATTAATGTGGCAGTATCTTGCGGTTGTCTAAGCGATCACAGATAGACTTTCATCATTATATAAATGTAAGACATACTTAACTTTGTCCACAAGTTATTGCGGTAAATCGATGTGATATTTGAGACATTATAGTAAAGTATGCTATTATGCTAATTAGTAAAATGCACTTCCTCTCAGGAAATAATATGTAACTGGAAATTATTATATCCCAAGTCAGATGCCCAATACTAAATGTGTGACTCGTAAGAGGTGATGAAGTTGCGAATGCACACAGAATTGTAGGATTGTACACAAATGGCGCACAAAGGACCCAGCATTACCAACAATTAAGAGTTTGTGGTGAACGATGCTTTTATTCACACAAATGACGTTTTTTAAGAGTATTGTTACTTTACGCTCATCCGTACGCTTCAAAGTTAAAAATGTTTTGCTATTGTTAGAACTGAGAGCAAGGATAAGAAATTAATTTCTCGGAAACTTTTCCACATCAATACACGCCCATTTAGAGCAATAGCAATAAATACTATTTTCTTTTGTTGTGAAAATATATATTTTTCTGACATTCTCAATTCTTCCAATACCACATGTCTAAACAGTTAGTTCCGCCATCTCTGAGAAATCTATTTTAGCAAGTTCATCAATAGCCAACAAACTCTTCAAAATGGTATACATGTAAATTATTATCCCAAATGACCACGTTTTCCTATTGTTAAGACCACACTTATTACTCGTCCCAGCTTCCAAAGAAAAAAAAATGATCAATGTAGAAATAAAAAGGTATAGAAAGCAGAATACTAATTTATATGTTAATTAATGAAAGCACCACGATAATGTTGCACTTCTAATAGCGTTACTGTAGTTGAAATAAAGTATATACTTTTTAGAAGTGTAGTTGTATTTCACCCTGACAACACACACAGTCACGGTGACTCAAAACCGACTTCTTTATCCTCTTATTCTTCCTGGTGTTTCTGTGTATATTGTTTATAATCAGCTGAGGCAGCAATTAAGTTTTACAGAAGGGAAGGGGTTGAGAAAAACCGTCCTACTTACTTCCAACTAGGAAAAAAAGATAAACATGCATTGCAAAGTGGCAAATCGGAATGGCAAAATAAAATGGCTGAGAGTCTAAGAACTACAGCCTGCCAGAGGGATATGATAAACATGTTGAATTTGGTTAGAAAAATTAAAGTGTGAAAAAGAGGGCAAATAAACATCGAAGCCATAAGGCGGCTGCCCTATTTTAATAATTTATATGATGAAAACTGAGTGCAGCAGTGGGAGGGACCGCGCCTGTTTGTTAGAGAATTATGTTTCATCCCTCGTATACCAATATTAGACGGAGAAATTACGAAATTATATTAGCCATTCAAGTTTGGAACATGGAAAAGCATTCGAAATTGAAGGAATTTCAACTGAATTCATAAAATTCTCTATAGTAGTACCGGATGAACAGAAGTCTTGCGAATCCCATTTAATAAATTATTTAATGGAAAAAAATATCCAGAAGTATGGCTAATGACGATGATACAGCCGATATTCAAAGACAAAGGTAATGCACGCGCGCCAGAGAACTACAGGATTGATTGATTTATTTATGGACGCTCTTTAACAGCTGAGGTCATCAGCGTCCCATTCAACTCAGGGCGTGAAACGGCCGACAAATTTTGCTCAGAGGCCTCTCTTTCAGGCTTGAGGTTCTTTTTCGTGCCGTAAATGTACGACACGGGACCCACGGCTTTACTTCCCTTCCGAAGGAAGCCATACTTAGGATTTTTACGCCCCGAAAAAATCCATCGGTCCTGGTCGGGTTCGAACCCGCGATCTTGGGTTTAGGAGGCAAGTATGGTAACCACTACACCACCAGGACCGACGAGAGAACTACAGGGAATACCATAAAGTATCTACGTATCAAACAGGTTTCAGGGAAGGGTTTTCTACGGTGGATAATATATTTGTTTTGAGGACGCTAATATATATAAAATTTAAAAATAAAACGGGGTAAATTACATCAGAAAGACGTCTCCAACTAAATGTTGAAAGCTCTAATGCAGGTATACAACCATGTGAAATTGGTGTTATGATGGAGCGAAACATTATATCGGAATGTAGATCTGCCAGTAGAGGTGTTCGTTAGGGATGTATTCTGTCTTCGGTATTGTTTAATTTATTTATAGACGATGTATCGAAAGCTCTGTTAGCGGAAGAAAGGAATGCCCCTAAAGTGAACAGTACATGCTTTTCTGTACTTTTGTATACTGAAGATTTAATTCTTTTATATCAAGATATGTTTTGCAGAAAGACATTCTCATCCTAGAAGAGTATTGCCTGACATGGAGTATGGTAGTAAATGATAAAAAAAAAAAAAAAGAATTTTAAAAAAGGCTACGTGTGTGCCAGGGATGAAAAATGGTAGTGTAGTAGACAAAAAATCCCAAATTTTAAAAATGTGTATTATTTAGAAGCAATTTTTATTATGAATGGAAAATGGAATAAGTAATTATCTGTTGTAAATACAAAGCACGAGGTGAACTAAATGAGTTACTACATGTTCTGACTGGCGTCCCATATATGTGCACAAGCGGGGATATACAATGCTATGATCACTTAGGCCTGGAATTTTTCCTTCCTTAAAAAATATCCTTTCCCAACATATCATTTCATCTCATGTATCATCAGTGTCCACCGTCTGTGGTGTCTCAGTAGTAAAAAAGGGGCGTTAAACACCAGTAAAAATGCTATGATTACTCTATTCCGTTAAAAGGAAGTGAAATATGGGGATAGGGGAGAACTTAACATGAAAACAAAATTCAAATCGATTTTTGGAAAAGAGTTCTCAGGCTCTCGAAAAAACGTCGAACTGTGGGATCAGAGGGGGTTGGGTTATTTTGAAGACACGGCTAATAGTAAAACAAGAACTGTGAACACTGGCTTAGACTAATGCAGGAATACCAGTCCACACTTCGTGCTAAATGCTATAGACACCAGATGCACAATATAACTCCAAAGTTTATGGCTGCAGAGGTAGAAAGAGGACTGAAAGGAATTGGCCTGGGTTCAATATGGCAATGAGACAATGCAAATAATAAAAACCTATGGAAGAAGATTAGAACAAGGCTAGAAGCTATCGGTAGGCAGGAAATTCAGGCAGAATGTAACACGAAAGTCTCCTTGAACCCTCGAATGAAATTAAACTAACCTGCGGTAAAGAGGTATAAGCATATTATAGGGAGAAAGGCGAGACCAGGAATGCCCTGATATAGACAAGTAAGTAGAAAGGTTAAAAAGAACAACGTATAGTTCTGGTAGGAGAATGTACCCATTTTGTGGAGGTGATGAGGAATGGGTACATATTCTGGCAAAATGTACCCACTGGGAACATCTAACACAAACGCTGTTTCCTAAACGTTTTAAAGCATTTAGAGACGACTTACATGCTGGAACCTGTTTGTGTATAATTGGTTGAATTTGGGCATTTTCCTAGCCAAAGTGCGCGAAGCTAGAAGCAATTAATTTTTTGGTTAGAAGGCAATAATCGGTGTAGCTATAAATAATGTAATATGTTTCCATTCATGTAACTGTAAATATCGCTGTTTTCAGTTTAATGTTTATTTATTTATTAATAATATTGTTTTATTTGCATTATTATTTGTTCCTCTTTGTAAGTGTGCAGCATACTTAAATATGTAAGGCCTACCACTCATATAAAATATATTTGTAATGTTTATATAGAATTTTATAACGATAAAGTACATCTGCTACTATTACTACTACTACTTCTGTTACTTCTACTACTACTACTACTACTACTACTACTACTACTACTACTTGTACTACTACTACTACTACAACTACTACTACTACTACAACTACTACTAATTCTACTACTACTACTACTACTACTTCTACTACTACTAATTCTACTACTACTACTACTTCTACTACTACTATTACTACTATAACTATTACTTCTACTACTACTACTACTACTACTTCTATTACTACTACTTCTACTACTACTACTACTACTGTTACTACTACTTCTGTTACTTCTATTACTACTACTTCTACTACTACTACTACTACTACTACTGTTACTACTACTTCTGTTACTTCTACTACTACTACTACTACTGTTACTACTACTTCTGTTACTTCTACTACTGCTAGTACTTCTACTACTACTACTACTACAACTACTACTACTACTAATTCTACTACTATTACTACTACTACTACAACTACTACTACTACTACTACTACTACAACTACTACTACTATTACTACTACAACTACTACTAATTCTACTACTACTACTACTACTTCTACTACTACTATTACTACTATAACGATTACTTCTACTACTTCTATTACTACTACTTCTACTACTACTACTACTACTACTACTACTGTTACTACTACTTCTGTTACTTCTACTACTGCTAGTACTTCTACTACTACTACTACTACTACTACTATTACTACTACTACTTCTGTTACTTCTACTACTACTATTACTACTATTACTACTACTATTACTACTATTACTACTACAACTACTACTACTACTACTACAACTACTACAACTACTACTACAACTACTACTACTACAACTACTACTACTTCTGTTACTTCTACTACTACTACTACTACACTACTACTACTACAACTACTACTACTATTACAACTACTACTACTACTACTACTAATTCTACTACTACTACTTCTACTACTACTATTACTACTATAACTATTACTTCTACTACTACTACTACTACTTCTATTACTACTACTTCTACTACTTCTACTACTACTACTTCTATTACTACTATAACTATTACTACTGCTTCTACTACTACTACTACTACTACTACTACTACTACTACTACTACTACTACTACTACTTCCACTACTTCTTCTACTTCCCTGACTGCCCTTGTGGCGTTATTAAGCGTAAAGGAATGTTGGAAAACGTAGTATTAACCCAAATATTCTTGATGGCGTAGTCAGGTAGCAAACTAATTTAGTATATGGTACGGCAGTTCTCTTTCTCCCTCTATAGCACACGGGTATTAGAACCGATCTGTCTTGCGGTAGGCGGAGCACACCTGATATTACCTGTCTGAAGAAACAGTGCAGACGGCAGGCAGCGGAACCTCGAGCGTCAACCTGATTACGATACTGTAATACGTCACCCTCATCTGACGTACTATGCACAGTGCTGCAGTAAAGAAATGCAACAGTTCAGAGCGTGCAGTCAGCAAGTTGGTATGGGTAGCGTGCGTACATAAGAGCAATTGGAACTCCCCTCCGAAAAAAATCATAGCGCGAAATAATATACTCGCAAAGCAGACAGAATATGCAGAATATGATACAGTTCTGTTAAGAACAAAAGAAGAAAAATCCTACCATTCCATTAAAGAATGCTGTGAAAAGAATAGTAACAGCAGTAGGGAAAAGTGAAAGAACAGTACATGGTATAAGGAAGGATGGTGAGCAATTAATCTCAGTGGAGAAACATTGTGAAGTCCTGGTAAATCGCCCGCATCCAAAGAAAATTGAACTTGACGATATTGCAATATGTGTCGTGCGCAGAAAGTTTTTGGAGTTTTATGAGCAGAGAAAAGAAATACCGACGTTACGAAAACTCCTAAATGCTGTTAAGGAAAAGATACATTCTGGAGTATACTGAAAGGCATGGGATTCAAGAAATGCAAAAAGCTGGGAAACGTTTTAATGGAGCGGCCTGACATTGTTGCACGTTATGCAGCATACCTGTCAACGTAAAGAAAAAAATTAAAGGGGGTCAAATACAGATGAAACATCGGTTCATACTCATTATATTGTAAACAAGTGTTGACAGCATGGTAGTATGCAAGGTGTGCATGTAAACGAAAGTGTTGGGCAGAGGGCTATTGTAGTTCACTCTATGTTTAAATGGGATTCACCCAAGGGGCCAAGTTGATATATGATAATCGTGATTCTGCAGACTATGATTTTTTTTTTGATTGATTTATTTATGGACGCTCTTTAACATCTCAGGTCATCAGCGCCCCATTCAACTCAGGGCGTGAAACGGCCGACAAATTTTGCTCAGAGGCCTCTCTTTCAGGCCTGAGGTTCTTTTTCGTGCTGTAAATGTACGACACGGGACCCATGGCTTTACTTCCCTTCCGAAGGAAGTCATACTTAGGGTTTTCACGCCCGAAAAATCCATCGGTCCTGGCCGGGTTCGAACCCGCCATCTTGGGTTTAGGAGGCAAGTATGGTAACCACTACACCACCAGGACCGACGCAGACTATGATGATGAAACGAATCGCGAAAATTATAATTAATTGGTTAAACTTACGTCTCATACTAAATCTGCCATCTAAGAGCACTGTTGTTTAGATAATGCATCGTATCACACAACACAAGAAAATGAAGTACACCGCCACGGGTGGCCGAGGTCGTTAAGGCACGGACTCGTGAGCGGGAGGTCTGGGTTTCGAATTCCGCCAGGACCGTCCTCCCAGACTGAGGTTTTTTCCAGGTTTTCCTCAGTTCTCATAAATGGCAAATGGCGGTGAGGCACCCTAAACTTAGGCCTGGAACGTTTCTTACCTTAAAAAAATCCTTTCCCAATTTATGATTTCATTTCATGTATCATCAGTGTTCATTGACTGTGGTGCCTCAGTAGCAAAAACGGGCGTTAAACACCATTCAAAAAAAAAAAAAAAATACCAACAACGGTCTCTAGAGAAGATGACATAACTTCTTGATTAAAAAATCAAAATCTCATTGCAGACAAATTTAACTATACTACAGCCCATGTTTGGAATTTGGCGAAACAAAGGAATAGCATCTAAAAACGTTCGTTCCATATCCTTGCCAGTTTTGAAACGAATGACTCCACAAGCAATAACAAAAATCAGCAAAGATGACTTTGTAAAATGCTGGCAATCTGTTAAACATATCGAGGGACGTTGTTGGTGTCCTAATGCGTTGATGGAAGAGGAAGCTCAGGGATTGCAATAAACATACGTATTGTGAGTAATGATGAAGATGAGATGGACTATGACAGGGGAGGTAGCAGAAGAAGGCAGTTCTATAGATAGTGCAGATGAAAATGAGACCTCTGCTTTGCTCATGCAGCCACTCTGGATTCAGGTACTTGTATATACCGTATATATTACAGAAATAGCAAATTCAGTCATGATGTTGCTAATTATATTTTATAACTTCCTAACAGTTGATGTTTTTATGGTCAAGCTGTACTCTACACTCTCAAGCTGAATTGCTACGCAGCGAGACGAAAGGATCGCATTGTTCACATGAAAACAGCAATATTTCGTTAAATGGAATCTACTTCCCCCTATTTCTTGTGGTAAATAAATCGTGTTCATTGAAATAATATTCCTGGAGGGTGGACATGGGAAAATGGCAGTAGCTGCAATGAGATGATTACAATACAGATTATTTCTGACCTCATTTCACAGGTGCTATCCTATTTGTTAAGGAAAGGTATTCGCTACAGAAATTTTGACTGGCATATTTTATTCATTTTGCGTAGAAATTTCAGGTTATTGCCATAGCTAAACCTTAGATAATTTTGAGTAACAATTGAGACTGGAATTGCTGACTGAACTAATGCTGAAGTAAAGACACTTATCAAAATAGTTGCTTAGGTTGCGACTTGTGGAGTTCAACATTCTTCGCATGCTTGCTGTACTGGATGTGTACGTTTGTCTAGCTCGTATATACTTCTCATCCATCGCCGTATTTAGATCGCAAGCGGCACATCGAAGAATTAGACCATCAGTGTCAATCAACTAACTCTTGAGTTTTCTGAAAGTGCATAATACACTTAAAGGTACATTTCTTAAATATATTACACAATAATCTACCTCTATTGCTTAACACAGTTAAATAATAATAATAATAATAATAATAATAATAATAATAAAAATAATAATAACTCGAGATTTGAGATTTCTTTATATAAAATGTGCACGGACCGCACAAAATATCTCATTCAAAAATGTGTTTTCCATGTAGATTTTATTATTTAACTTGGAACTATCAAGACTGCAAATTTATAAATATGGCGTTTTATAGCTCTTATTCTCATTTACAAAATGAAACTGCAGGATTTTATATAGCTGCTCGAGAAGAATTAAAATAGTATTCCTTTCTTAAGAAGGGTGAACACTATTTATTTTCCCCCATTTTTTAACAAAACATGAAAGCAAGTTTCATAAAGGTAATGAAACATAAAAATAGCCTAAAAAGGGAATAAATATGCTAATCTCACGAAAATGTTCAAAAAGGTACAATAACGTTTGTTTATTTCGCTCATTTTATGCCTTAAATATAAATCTCAAACGATCGTTATGAAAACAGCCATATTGTGTAAAGATGCTATATCTTAAAATCCGCACCTTAGTACTTCCATATGTCCTAGCCCTGATAAGTATATAATGTTGCGATAAGCTGTCTGCAAAATTTAATGCATGTTGGGTTGCTTTCATTAAGCGATAGGGGTTAGAAAGTTTTCGAGCCAAATTATATAAATAGTTGTGTTTTATAAAATATTCACTATATTTTCAAGATTTAACATTATTATATAGACACCGTTACAGATGATTTCAAAAATGTATGCCACTCTTGTTATCATTGTTCGCTCAATTTTGCGAGTAGTTAGATTTTTTCCATAATTGCGAGCAGCTATTATCAATAATATTTTTGTACTTTTCAACACAGCCTGGGGTTACAAGATTTTCCGCACTTGCAGTTCTTTTGGGGGCGGGACTACACTACATTGGCTTAGTGTATCTTATGTTACCTTGTAGTAGCTTGGAAGTTATGACTCCCAAACCGTTATTGATAGCAGGCAAACACTGTTCCTTTAAATAATTAATAGATAGCATGCCCTCCTGAACATTTTGCATATAAATTGCAAGCGTTTATTTACGTCATACAAAAGAAATTATTCTTTTGTACGAAGATTATAGTTATCATTCTATATGTTCAGAAAAGGAAACATTGGCATTTATATCTGAAAAGTATGAAACGGAGTAACTTTGTTCTTAATTGAACTGAATATATTGTGATAAAGCTATAGAATAGAAATCAATTTTTAATTTTTATACCGCTCTACAGTTATTCTTTGAAAGGCCCGGGCTATTCTTAAATCAAATAAAATAATGAGGTTACTATTTTAATAGCCGATTTATGGTTTTCTTTATAGTACAATGACGCTATTTATGCATTTTCATTTGCACTTTTTGATTAAACAGTTCATCGATACAAGTGAAATAGTAGGATTGGATTTTCAGTGGCATTTCCTCCTAAATATTTAAGCCAATTGGGTTAAACATTGAGTTACAGGCTTTGTCTGCGTTTTAATGTTTGAAAATAGAGCATCATAATATTGTCAGGTGTGTTATTTCACACATAAGTAGTTAATCTATAAAATTATTATGATAGCGAGGCACTAGATGTGCCTGCAGATAAATCAGACGTGATGAAGACTGAGTCTCGGTAACTGCATTGTCTAGGCCAGGATTGACCAACCCAAGCGTTCTTCTGAAGCATCGTATGCACTCACAAGTAAGCAAGAACAATGCTGACGTGTTGCAGGCAAGTCCTATGTAGGAATCCGCTCAGAAACGGTTAGTCCTGCTGCTGAATCAGTTTTAGGGATTTTGTTTTATGAATTCTATAATTGAATACTAAATTGCTTTTAAGTGCATTAGATAATTATGTTCTTTTTGAAGAATGTTTCGAATAGTATTAACTATACATAATGCAATATATTAACATGGTCATACAAAGATGCATAACCTTAATCTATATTACACATTACTTATTCACAAAATGTTATAGTACTGTTCCTGGTAAATTTATGTATACTATTATAATATATACAATTACACAATTTATTATAATGTAATATATACAACATATTTTACTGACCATAGATCGCTGCTATTATACTTTATGAACCTGTTATTGTTTGAAATGAATGCAACATCTGGGTGAATTAACTGAACACTGCTAATTATCACAGCAGATTTTAAATTCATATCACCAGTTCGATTTCTTTCTTATATTTATTGCATGAAATAACTGTTCACAGACCACATAGATCGAATTATAGCAGAGTTTCTTTTAAGGCGAGCGTAACGGGACTGATAATATATCCGAAAACATTCAAGAAGGCTGTTCCTGCTATAAGATTTCGTAGCTGACATGACATTGACATGCAGGCAGTTCTCTGAAAAAGTAAAAGAATGATGTTGATGATGATAATAATAATAGGTACAATTAAAGACTTAATCACAATAATAGTGATAATAATGTGATTAATAGTGATGGTAATAATAGGGTTAGTATTAATTATAGTATTAATAGGGATAATCTGCTTAATAGTGATAATAATAGACTTAATATTCATGATAATACTAATTATTAATAATGATACATTTAATTACGGGTAATTATATATTATCTCTGCAAGCATTGAAGTAAATAAATTGTCTTTTAGCTTTTCGACCTTGCTGCACTGACGGAATCACACATTGAACTCTCTTACTTGATAGAACTTTGTGACACACTAAACACACTCAACAGATAAGTAGAAATGTTCCCATTGCGGACTGAAATAAACCATTGGGGATGATGGCTGCCGCTTCAAATGTGCTGCGTTGCGATATGAGTTCTTCAAGAATTACAGCAGAATGCCAGTGGCGCTATTATCAGCACATTGCTCGCAAGTGAGGAAGCTTGTTTTTACACAAAGAGCATGGAGCTGTCACCGTTGGTCTGGCGTTTGACGGTCTTTGGCAGAAAGCGGCAAGGCTAACGCAAAATTATCGAATGACAGCTAGTTCAACGGTATAACTGTCTGCTAAAGGTCTATGTATTTTAACTACGAGAGAAATTACATCTAAGTAATGCTTGAGATGTATTATTCTTACAGAGAAAATATATGACATTTATATGTACGATATATGATATGATTTCACCGCCACGGGTGGCCGAGGTCGTTAAGGCACGGACTCGTGAGCGGGAGGACTGGAGTTCGAATCCCACCAGACCGTCCTACCTGACTGAGGTTTTTTCCAGGTTTTCCTCAGTCCTCATAACTGGAAAATGCCGGGGAGGTACACTAAAACTTAGGCCTTGAACGTTTCCTTCCTTAAAACTAAAAAATCCTTTCCCAATATATCATTTCACTTCATGTATCATTAGTGTTCACCGCCTGTGGTGCCTCAGTAGTAAAAACGGGTGTTAAGCACTATTAAAAATGACATAATTAAATTTTATTTATGCATTCTGCTTAATAAATAACTAAAACATACAAATAAGTGTTTTAAGGTTTCAAAGTGTTTATATTCCAAATTACTTGAGTTTCACCTTCTTTAGCATACATGTCACAAAAATCTGTTCCAGTACTAAACTGTTTTGTAGAAATGGAAAAGCTCAGGCATTTATGCACTCTCTACCCTTTAATGAAACATATTAGTTGAGCCCATTGAAGGCTAGTTTTAAATCTTACAGGTTTCCAGGCAAAACTTTGCAAAAACGTAGTTCTCAATAGACACATTTCACTACATGCCTTTGTGAATAAAATTTAAAAGCCTTGATTTTTAATTGATTTTACGCAATTACCACCAAGTTGACGCTCCACAAAAAGCGTGATTGGCAATTAAGATAAATACGAGTAATCAGTTCTTTGGGTGTATCAGTCTATGGACTCATTATGTTATGCATATATATTATTGGAAATATTTTCCTCTATACTTGTATGCTTTCTAGGGCAACACATAAGAAAAAACTGGAAGACCATGCACGGAATGTATATTGTAAATGTTTAAAAAAGTATATGATTTTATAATTTAGTAATAAAGAAAATGAACCAAAACACGAATGGCAGCCAAACACTTTCGGCAAGATTTTTTTTATGCTAAACAATGCAAAGAACTGAAAATTTTTGGTATTTTCTACATGAATAGTACAAATGAACCCTAGAATGTACATGTACAGAATAAATTTTACTGTTAACCCATATCGTTATCCATTCATCTAGTTGTTCAGGTAGAGGAGCAAACGATCCACTTGCCTAAAAGAAATTCCCTAATAACTGTCTCCCATTTCACGATGTCTTTCTTTATCAAGAGTGAAATTATGCACTTTTGTGCTTCTTCAGCGGCCCAAAGACGTGAGAGATTCACACTGGCAAGCACCGACGTTGCAGAATGCTCACAATTGCATTACTTGGAGTTTTGTGTTCTCATGTACTAGCAAGGTAATGCCAAGAAACCAATTTCTTATCGTCAGATTTGTGGGGAGTCAAAAAAACAGGTAACATGTTTGCGGCGGGTAATAATGGACTGTATAACTGAAGGGTGTGGGTTGTCTGTTTTAGGCCAGTGAAAAAATTAATAATAAAATGAAATTCGTTTATATGAGTGAGTCTGTTTCGTTTCAACGCAGTGGGGAACTCCATTAAGTTTCACGAATTCTTTGGCAAGCATGGAGTGTGTTGTTGGCACTCAATAGTTTAATGCATTTGTGTTCCTGTAAATGCTTCCAAACTACATATATAGCCCCAGACTTATCAAAACGATGCATGAACAACTCCCCATGGCAACTAATTTAACAGTGTCTTATAATAAAACAGTTCACTACTTTTAGGCAACAACGCTCCATATATTTGCAAACATTCCTTCCTAAATCAGGGCATAGTAAAACGATTATATCTTGTAGCTATACGTTAGTTATACTAGGTATAAATTGATTATCCCGCAGTAATTTTTGAGATCGTGGATAGGTCTTAGACAAGCAGTTTGGAATCTATAGTTTGTGCATTCAAATTTCGAACTTGTTGCATTAAGTTTGTGAAGGACTCGTGCGCAACTAATGAAACATCCGTTCGAACATATTCCACACAATAACGGAAGTTGAGCAACATGTTCTTTAGCGCAGTCCGTATGATACTGGCCTTAAGTAAAATTGTATTATTGTTATCGGATTAGAGTTCGGTTGACAATGTTTTTATTATTGTATTTTTTACAATGGTGCATTACATTTGAGCTTACTATTCAGGTAAGTTTTAACTTTTACTTAATTACATGTATGTTGTCATCTGACGGGCGCAATACATCCCAAAGATACCTTTCCAAATTTGTTTTCAACGTAGTGACGTAACTGTTAATGCAAAGTGACTTCACCACTGCGCAGTTACTTAAAACACATTTTGTACTTCCTTGTTCATTATTGATCAGCTACCTGCTATTTTGTTTCATTATTAAGCGAAAGTGTGCGTGAGAAACCTTTCACCCACTCATATGCCTAGTTGATTTGTGTCCTTCATCACTATTGGCCACTTTTTCGTGTATATAATGTCACAGAAATGAGAAATATTCAATATAAATGTCCCAACGACTTGCAGAAGTATCTGGGAATATAAGGTAATTAATATTAACTGCAAATTTACGTTAGTCTATAATGAAATAACTGTTAGTTCATATCACTGAAAACATTCACTGCAGATTCTGTGTACGCGTCTTACAAACCGGTTCTGTATGCTCTAAACGGCAGTAAACTTTACATTTCTTGCAGCAATATCTTGAGAGTAGTCTTTTCTTAGATTCTGAGAAACAGCTCTTAAATTTTTTAGTTTATTTTGTGTGGAACAACCAGATGAATAGTTCGCTGATTTCATGTAAAGTAAAAATACCTGACAATGTTTATTCCTTATTCATACCTATATTGTGCAATATAAAGTTATTTTTCTTTAGCTTGTAGTTTAGTAATAATATATATATATATATATATATATATATATATATATATATATATATATATTGTGCTATGTTGTTTAGAAATAAAACAAGAAATACTAAAATGAAAATAAATCACTAAATTAATAATAATATTAATAATAACAATAAATTATTATGGGTAGAACTATTTTCAGCTAGCACAGAACTGCAAACATAGCCCTTATATTTCAAATTCGGCGGTTGTTTAATAAAGAATGATCATAATTTTCACAAGCATACGTTCTCGCGCTAAAAATAACAGTACTGTAATTTGTTACTTTAAAGCTTAATGTGCACGTGGTAATAGTTTCATTGTTTTCACTTCCGATTTCCGCCTGTGAGAGGTTTTAAGTTGAGACATGTTCAGTCCTGCCTACAACAAACTGGAAATGACACATGAACAATATACTGCTCTGAAATTCTGCTTTCGTGCAATGATACAGGAGGCCTATAGAGTTTGTTTTTTCCCCATAGCACAGCTCAAAGATGATATAAAATGTGTCTTAGAGGGGAGGCAATCAGTTTCAGAGGAAGGTGGTCCGGCGCTCTAGTTCGTGCTCTAAAGAAAGAAAGCAAATGCTGTTAGAGAGGTTCGTTGAATGACATTAAGAACACATTTAGAAATTCTGTGTTCACAATACACATTTTTGTAAATGAAACGTTGCACATGAGACGTGTTCCAAAACTGCCGATTCCCGTTCCCCTGCAGTACGGTCATCTCAATGTTCGATATTCAAGAAATGGTTTACCAGCATTCCACACACAATTATTACTGGGTAGCACTACAGAAATGTTCTGAAACCTTTAAGACCATCTCACACGCCCATCTCTTAATATATCAGAAAAATCAACCCTCCCTAAGGTCCAGATTTAACTCCGTGTGACTTTCTTTTTACTCATATTGAAGAAACAACTTTTATAAGCATTTTTCATCATCAGAAGCAGTAGTGAAAGCTGCGGATGCGATTCTGAAGGACAGGTCAAAAATTATTTCCAGCATGTCTTCGAAGACTGACAGACATGCCGAGTAATGCATTACATCTAACAGAGACTGCTTTGAGAAATTTCAGTAAAATTAAGAAAATGAGTAAAGTTATATTGTCAAAAATTATCATTAGTCTTTATTCGTACATTGCACCAGAACGTCTGTCAATGGATTGGGCAATACGGAGGGTTACAAATTAAAATAAAAACAAATAAATAAATTTATTCAGCGGGATCAGAACTCAACACCTTCGAAATCACAATCTGTCGTTTTATCTAGTAAGCCGCAGTCAGATTCTTCTAGATTAAGTTACATATCTCGAAAAATCAGTCAGTCCTTGTTCAGTGCCATACTGTAACCACCAACCGAGGTCGTTAAGGCGCGGACTCGTGAGCTGGAGGCCTGGGGTTCGAATTCAGTAAGGACCGTCCTTCCTGACTGAGGTTTTTCCCAGGTTTGCCTCAATCCTCATTAATGGAAAATGCCGGGGAAGTACCCTAAACTTAGGCCTGGAACGTTTCCTTCCTTAAAAGAAAAATCCTTTCCCAATATATCATTTCATCTCGTTTATCGTCAGTGTCCACCATCAGTGGAGTCTAAGTAGTAAAAACGGGCGTTAAACTCTATACAAAAAAAAATTGTCATACTGTCATATTATGTATATCATGTAAAATGTTTGAGATTTTTATAGCTCTAAATTTTGATCAGCTATCAACAATTCGGATTTCCAAACTTACGAAACAGTTTTGAAGACATTCGAAGGCAATTTTGTTACCCCATTTCACTTTAACACCGACATGCCAGTATCTATTTTCAACTTCTTTATCACATCATAACTCCGTTATTTTTCTTCGTGAGCCATAGATTTTCCGTCTGAAAGTGTTTAAGTCCTCCCTACAATTCCTGAATTAGTGCGGTGTAGTTCATTAACACCCAGATTAAATAAAAAGAAAATAGATTATCGTTAACGACAGCATATCTAAGTAAGCATAACATACACTGTGGTCAAATTGCTTTGATTTTTCGTAAACCGCTGAAAGTACTTTATAAATATTTTCTTCTCCTTAAGCGCCTTCTGTTGATTTTGGTTTACTTACGGACACTCTTTAACATCTCAGGTCAGCAACGTCCCACTCAACTCAGGGCGTGAAACGGCCGACAAATTTTGCTCAGATGCCTCTTTTTTAGGCTTGAGGTTCTTTTACATGTCATAAATATATGGCACAGGACCCGCGGCTTTACTTCACTTCCGGATGAAGCCATACTTCGGATTTTTACCCCCGAAAAAATCCATCTATCCTGACCGGGATTAAACCCGCGATCTTGGGTTATGAGGCAAGTATGGTTATCACTACACCACCAGGACCGACTATCCTCAAGCGCTTCACGTCTTTTCAAGATCACTTAGCGTATAACTTATGGCAACTTAAAAACATTTAAATGAAGCAGTGGGCGCATAATTTTTGTAGCAATTTAGCATTAGACCTTTAGGTTACTTTCCACGCTAGGCCTATTCTCTACGAAAATAACTCTTGTGAATCATAGCAGTGTTTCCCTCTTATGATGTTGGAGTTGAAGGATTTATTGTTTTGTTAAACGGTAGCCCTCACCAAATCGATTTTTCAAGATGATTAAAGTAAGCCGGAAGCAGGTGCATGGAGTGGAACGAGGTGAAAAATTATTTTGTTTCTAATAGGGTTCGACAGGTAGTTTAGCAGGATGTGGTTTTGCTAGCCAATCATTTTCCTATATCATATCTCCAAGAGAATTATTATTCAATCTGAATAATATTGGGAAATGAATCTCCGGCCAATAAGGTGAAAGTGTATCATGCATAAATTTTCTGAAACAATTTAAAAGTTAGCAACGTAAATTTATAAACACGAGGTAAAAGTCTCCTAAACAAGGGTTTCCTACCTCAATTGATCCATATATAGAATGCATGAAGAGAAGATATAAATTATTGTCTAGCATGATTACTATGTTAACAGTATATGCTCTCTATTCTATTCGGAGTCAATGTTTCCGTTTTATTACACAGCTGGAATACATTTTAACTAATAAGTTTGTGGTTTGATAAACGATTATAAGGCTTGTTGTTTTAATTTATTCAAATTTCAACAGCCCTTTATATTGCATGTTGTATGTTGGCAGGTTTCGTTACCCATCTCTATTCCAAGCAGTAGACACTGGCACACACTGCTGTGTTCCGTTCTCTGAGGTACTTTAAGCGTAGCGTATGCTATTATTAATGGGGGTTTAACAGATTATTTAATATTAGAAATAAACAGCACAGTTCATTGAAAACCATTCGCGGTTCTTTTAAAATGTTACACATTATATTTTAAGGGAACAAGATGTTCATGCAGGTTGGCTCAGGCGGTAACCCTTGTGACCCGTATTCGGGAGGTTTCCTCTTATCATAACATATTCCGGAGTTTGGAAATGGAAACTAAGTCAACGATTTGGCTTTTCCCTGTGATATATTGAAACAATTCTAATTTGCATGAGCAAGGGATCAATCAAAAGTCGCGTGCACATGTGATAGGATTAAATTCCTCCTTCCCATGTGAACATGTTTTTCTGTTCTATATTAACATCTATCTTCATATAAACAGTATTATTTGGTAATGTAGCTCTTAGAAACACTAACAACAAAATGCATACATTTACTGATTATAGCTTTTGAGAAAACAGTACTTGAAAATGTTCTTCTTTTTGCTGTTTTGTTACCTCCCTTTACAAAATTTTTTAAAAATAATTTACATATCATATAATAAATATAATGCAATAACGCTCACAGTCTGTGTATATAGTATTTTAATGTAGGACGAATTGATCTCAACGAGGGAGATATACAAAAATTATTAACTCTGACTTATTATTTCCTATCATCTACATGTCCATTCCTTTTAAAGAGTTGATAAATACCTGCTATTCAGAAGACCAAGCTCTTCATTTCTGTATACCAGGAAAATAAATGAATTGGTCTATTTAATTCAATAGTATGATAATGAATAGTAATAAAAGCAACAGCCTCGGTTTGTCTTGCTATAAATAGAAGCAATGAGGTCTTCCCCATAAGTGTGAGTTATGCAAATGAAGCAGTATTATCTGCTAGAGATAACATAACGAATATAAAATACATTACAATTATTTTATGTCACAGTTTGTTTTATTCCGTTTACCGCAATTAACTACCCTTTGGAATTCTTGGCAATTCAGTAATATGCCATAAAACTTAGCAGCTAAAGAGATAAAAGAGGTTCATTATAATGTTAACATTTTAAGAAATTCAAAACATTTTTCTTTACAAATATATGTATTACAACGCTTATTAACTAGCACGGGTTTTCGTTTTAGACATTAATAAGCTTTTTAAAACAGGAGAATATCGTGTTTGTATGTTTTATACCAGACGTAATAGTAGACAAGTTAATTGGACGGATATTATACAAGAAACAAAGTAATTAAGCAAGTTTATTATTTCACGCCGAGAATAAAGTGTGAAACTATTAAACCAACAGGCATTAAAATATATACATTTGTTATTAAAAATGAATTACTAGTTTCTGTGATCTAACTAGGCCATCCGGCGCATGAAGTACTTACCTCAATAAAAAAGGTAAGGCAATATTATATATTGCCATTTCGTTTCGGAACATTCCAGCAACGAAGTTCTCGTCGTTTGTTTAACGTTTCCCTTAAACTAATTAAGTTAATGACTCTTAAGTGCTGCGGTGTAATAAAAAGAATACACGTATGTGAGGAGGCTGTTTATTGGTTAAGGCTTCGAAATCGTTGCCACCTTTTTCTCTACGTCCCAGCAACGTCAGAGCTAAAGGATTTCATGAGGAGCTAAACTTATAATTACTGTTTTTTTTCTAAGCATGTACTGCAAGATAAGCTCCATATGAGTCCGCGTAGTTTGGTGGTAGCTCTGCATTCGTACAGCTGATTGCTTAATCGGCGTCGAAAGAAAAACACTGCAATGGATAGTAAATATATCAGGGTATAAACACACAGTGACTTTAGTAAAGTATTAACACATTTTACGAGTATCTTCTTATGCTTTGCCACTTGTTAGCAGTTATACCTTCTGGATTCAAGCGAACTTTATGAGCCACTCGAATTTAACTTCTCTTTGCACCAATAGATGTCACAAGGAATGTGGTCAGCCAATCGCCTTAAGTGCCATCTAGTGTGATGCTAAAATATTAATTGGATATGAAATGGTCGATAATCTTTTCCAGGGATCATTATTTTCAGGTATGGAGATTTTTAACGTGCCGTATATCTATGGCAGGGAACCCAGAGCTTTAAGCCCCTCCCGGAGGACTTGCGTTCGAAATTTGTATATTCCAATAAATTTATCGACCTCGGCCCGGTTATTATACGAACTTAAATGATCACATTCAATTTAAAAACACAACAAAGTAAAATAATATTATATATTAAAGAATAAATAGCATCTTACATGTTTACTAATATATCGTAAAATTATACTCTCTGCTCAATTGCAACGCCGAAAAAATATTGTTATATAGCGAATATGGCGGATTAATATGCTTAGAAAGCATCCTAAGCGTCAGATGGCAAGTCGGCAAGCCCATTTTCTATTACTTCCAGGAAGTGCAAATGACAAAATAAAATCAACATCAATTCGACTCTAAGATCAGTAACCGTTACCTTGAAACATTAAGCCTTCAAAGTAAACAAATAAAATAAAAATAAATTGTTTTGTTAGTGAGCTACGATACTAAAGTAGTCAGATAGTTCATCGTTCGTGTCACTGAGGAGATCTATAATTTGAATCATTATCTTCTTCGCTGTTTTGTTCCTGCAGAGAGTGTCATCTTCTCAACGTCTTGCTCTATTAACCAATCTTCCAGTAGGCATCTCTCTGGTTACTCTTTTTAGTCATCTGTGGTGATTGAGCCGAATTGCTTCAAACACCGCTGTATATTGTTCTATACAAATATTTGCATTGCCAGATTTCATGTAAAGCCTTTATTATCGTAATCTTATATAGGAACTTTGTTCTATAGGGCTTGCGATTTAAATTTTCACCTATGTCAACATTTCGCGTCCTGGCTAGGGCAGGATAATGCAGAATAATGAACGGAACTGCCGCAAATTGAAAAAGAGAGAATTGAATTTTATAAAGATTAGTTTATCTTATGTAAATCGAACATGTTACTTAATTATTTATTTTGATAGTGTTTAACTTTTGTTTTTACTGCTGAGTCATCACAGGCGCTGGGTACTGGCCTTTGAAGCGGTTTAGTGGGTTCCAACAATTTGAACTTAACTATGAGACTGTTTATTTGTGCCCCGCGTTTGGCGCCAAATTTTGAAGCGATTTAGTGGGCTTCGGCTGATTGCCGAAAGCTATCATAATGTTGTGAATCATATCTGTTTACAGAACATCATACTACACATTACTGTTGTTTTTCGGTCCTACTTTGAAATATATTAAATAGATATGTACTGTGAAGGTGTGTATACATTTTGGCACCCTCTGTATATTTTCTTTTCTCCACTGGAGATTATCTCTCACCTAGTGTAAGCCACATTCTGGGTGCCTACCAATAGTGTGCTTCAATACATAAAATGTTGAAATACTAAGTGATAATGGACTTTGGGAGGGGTGCTGGAATGAAAAATTAATCTCTTAAATTAATATAAGCTTTTTCCATTCAAGCTTCAATAGAAAGCTAAAAATAACCGGATCGATAAATAAAAGCGTATGCCCAAATTGACGTTATTGATAGAAGTTGGATATTAGAGGAAATTGGTGAAAATCTGGAAGAAATTGCTTTTGAGATTAGAGCAACAAGTTGGGTATATCGGTGACCTTGGAAAACAAACCCTACGGAATTACAGAAGTATAGGCTTTATATATCTATCTTCCCTTTCTGTAAGTAGGTTCTTGTACATCCCAGGCCTGAGTCGAAATATCGCCGTACCCCAAAGAGAAATTATTTTCCTTTCTACTTCTTTTCTCGTTGGGCACCAAGTCTATGTGCAGAGGGTGAGGGACAGAAATAGTGATGGAAACTGGAGAGCTAACTGGAGACGTGTGCTGGGAGACGGCTTTATCTGAAAGTAAGACATTACGCACTGCATGTGTGTCATCATCTATTCAAATACTAAAGAGTCGGTTAATCTCTTTGCAGAATATTAATAGTGAACAGCTGGACGTTATTAACACATTATTGTGACTAGCCATCTCTCCAGCTCCCAGCAGTATGTATATTTCCATGACTGTGTTTTCATGACCAATGTTTAGTGATTGTCAAAAGGAATACTTTTCAAACTTCAGAACTTTGAGCACTCCGATACGTCTAGAAATTCATTTGCGAATTGGGCTATAGAATGAGAAAATTTGGACTAAATTTTTATCTTCTATGTATTCTAACTTGATTTTGTATAGTTTATTCATGGCTATTGTCATTAACTTCAATATATGTGTATTAATTTGTAAGCCAACTTCTTTACTGTGTTGCTGTAATTCCGCCAATATAGTTTTTAGTTAGGCTGCTGAGTTGCTATGTCTGCAATTCGGAAATTGTACTATCTTTTACCATTTTTTTCTGAAGACATCTTCTAATATGCGTAATTGTAATTTAGCGGACATAGGGCCGCCATGCTTGATTCTCCTTCTACAGATAACACTTGTATTTCTTTATCTAGTCTGCTGTTAATTCTAATGTTGCAATATAACTTTGTAAGTATTCTTACGTATTTTCCTTCTTATCCCTGTTTCTTTAGTACAGTCATAAAAGAATTATGCTCTACCTATAAAACACTTTGTTAAAGTGTATGAAGACATGATACTTCACTTTAAGTATTGTGCGTATTCTATTGTTTACGGCATTGTTTGGAAATGGTGATCTATTGTTGAGTATTCGGTTCCAAACCCCAGCTAGTTATTCAGGTTAGTTTTCTTCTAGGCTTCAATTTATTATTTTAATTATGATTTTGGAGAAAAGTTTGTACATGGAAGACATATTTATTGGTAGGTTGTTTGTTTTACTTTGATCCTTTATTGTAAATTAAACTGTAAAGTTAATCCATCATTGTTTAGACGCTGTTTAAGTCCTTTGTGTCATTTATCAGATTCAAAACAGATTTTAGATATTCTTTTTCTTCTATGGGACAAAAATTGGTCGTAAATAAGTGCCTTGTGGGATTTTAATTATTTCATTGTCGGTTGGACTTCTGTGCCTATTATTGGAGTTTTTTGGTGTTTGTGATTTAGCACATTTTTATAGAGATTTCCGCAGAGCTATGGATACAGTTCTCCATCTTAAAACGATAATTCTCCCACCTGGAGATTTCAGTTGTGTTATGTCTTTTCCTTTGGCTAAGTAATTTTCTGCTCTTATTTAAGGATAATTTTAACATCTCTGCACGCCCATTTCTTAATTCTCTTCTAACTCTCTTTTTGATCTTGTTAATATCGACGTATCTTGCCCGGCATCGCCGTTTTGTTCTTAGTACTAGCAGTACTGTATAATTTATATGTAAAGTAATTTATTGTTTTATTATAATAATGGTGTTTTAAGTGCATGTTAAAACTTTGTTTATAATGCTCATTCTGCCAATGTGAATTATGGTTGTATGGTAGTCTTATTCAACCTGTTGGGTCATAGCTGCTAGATTTGACATCATTCTTGCTTGTTGCTACCTCATTGATCTGGCGGTTAGCGTTGCTGAATGCTGACCGGGAGGTATGGGTTCGATTCCCGGTACCTCTTTAGGAACTTTCCTATATTAGGGATGTATGGAACGGAGTCTACCCAAAGTGAGGATCTTGGGAAGCTGCCTAATGGAGAGGTGACGTTCTTCTTGAGACGACCGGCGGGATGCCGGCATGCTGATTACATGCCCCCTATATCAATGAAATTGTAAGACGATGATGAAGCAAGCAGAGGTCTCTGCGGCAGGCAAAGGTCACCATGGGCTGTAGCGCGAAGGCTTATTATAGCCAAACTCGAAGAATGTTGATACTAGAAAACAATTACCCTTATATTTGATGTACTAAAATTGTGACAGTTCATACCTTAGTTATCACTCGGTGGTTTCAACTGAAAGCGTTGCACACACAGGATTTAGGATACGTTTATATTATTCGTCCCGTCTGAATGCAGTCATAATTAAAAACAAAGGTAATTACATACCGCGATGTTTAAAATATTATATAAAAGTATCTAGAATGGAGCAAAATTGTACCCTTTCACTTGATTTGACACAGTAGTCTCTCAAACTAATGTAGAGATTTCAGGCAGATTGTGCATAAATATAGTGTTGAAAGTCAAAGAAACAAAACAACGTTTGTTTATGTAAACCGAGTCTTTCAGGCTGTAAGATGGTGGTCCAATTGGATTCTTCTCTTTCTTCCCAGACGTTTCGTCCATGACTCTGTGGACATCATTAGTAGTGTGCTCGACGTAATGCTCTTGGAGTGGAGGCAGTGACGGATTTTATTTATTTTTTTAAGAGGCGACGCTCACTGAGCTGATAGTAGGTTGCGCTGTGCAATATATGATGTAGGATGGGGGGTAGTTGACTCGATGGGTTGTTAGTGTTTGAGGAATGTGTTAGTAACAGTAATTAGGTGAAGATGAGTGAGAAGCGGACTTGCGCGTGTTATAAGTACTGTGGTGCTGAGTATGTGCTGTGTTTCCTCCTTCCGTGGTGTCGGTCCTTGTGTTTGTGTTTCCTGGTAACGTGGAGTAGCAGAGTAAGCATGGTTGTGCACCTAGGACTAAAGATAGTTGGACTTATTATTAAGTCGCTTTTGGTAGCGTTGGTGGGGTTGGTTTGAGGGGAAGGCTGCAGATATCAATGTTGAGCATGTTGTGGTGGGAGAAGGTTATCAAAGAATGCTTGAGCTTCGGCAGCTCTGTTTTCATGATGCAGTGTGCTGTCAAATAGTGCTAGTGGTCGCTTATGTGTGTTATGAGTGGTTTGATAGTTTCCTAAGGCTCTTATACGTGGATTACGATGTTGATGAGGTCGAGAGTAAAGGTCTTGCGCTGGTTTTTTTAAGAATTGTTTAATAGTGTGTATTTTCAGTTCATTGTGCAGTAGGCCTGGGGGTATAATCCTAAGAACTTTCTCTGTAATGCGCAGAACTTAATCTGAAAGACTGCAGGATGTGTGTAGGTACCCCATAATCCCACTCTGGGCACACATAAGTCAGTAACGGGTGGACAAGAGTTTTGTCTATGGTGAGTTCAGTGTTTAATTGTAGTAAGTTGCTGTACACAGCTGCACATCTGAGTTCACCCGCCACCGCAGGTACTGTGCCTCCTGTGGAAGCAACAGACACTTTATGGGCCGGGCCTCTACAACCAAGGTTCCAGCGCAACACAGCAGCAGGTTCTTCCTCTAGTACCCAAATCAACCAGCTCCACGGCACTTCCCTACAGCACAAACACCCAGACTGCCCGCTCTTTTTCAAAGACCGCAATCGTATTCACGCCTCAACCTCTCCTTTCTCTCCTCATAGGCAAGGATAACCTCAAAGGCGCCCTCAACTCACTTACCTCCAGAGTGCATGCTCTGGAGAACGTCATCAGGTACCTCTCCACCGAACTAACATCTCCGTAGCATTCAACAGCAAGACTCGGAGAGCTAATAGCTGAGCTCAACCAGGAAACTACGACTAGGCTAAACAAAATTGAAGAAGCCCTATCAAAACAATCAGCACTTTCCGCGACGCTATTCACTCCGCATCCGTGAGATTAAAACTAATATAGAGCTCAACTCCAAGACCATCTTGGATCACTCAGGACTTCGGTCATGCGTGGCTCCTGGCACACATCCTCGCCGCTCCCAGTTACTAACTAGGAGCATACATCCCAGCTAATAAGAGGGTGCAGAAGCGGTACTTCACCAATCCTTCTCAATCAAACGTCCAATGTCCCTTAGTATAAGTTAAAACAACGAAAGACTACATTCTAAAAAAGATGTGTTTTCTTTTTCTAAATTACAAATAAGACAAAGTGTTTTGTAGTGATAAATTATTTTATTTTTAAAGTTTAAATGGCAAGAAAATAAAAGCTTAGGTAGAGCTACCTGCACCTTCACGTGGGGCAATTGTAAACCTATAGATAGTAAGGAAAAAATGGGTACAATGAATTCACTATGCAGAAAGTATTTTGAGAATGAAAACGAATGGTTTCAGAAGCTTCAATATTGAGCTATGTTCTTGATGTGGATCAACGTCATAGACAGTTTACCATGAGACGTGTCTTCATAGCCGGTCAAATGTAAACGAGTGTCATTTGCGGATTCACAGTCATAAGCAGGCTGCCCACAAGTGTCGCATTGTCACTCTGTGAAGTGTAAGGCATTTTGATAAGTACAGTATGGCTACAGTGCGTAAACTTCAATTAATGTGATCTACTGAAGTAATGCTGTATATTTGATAGAATAAATTATTTAAAGTGGAGACTATTGTGTTTTTACAGTCCCCTTGACCATCCATAAACATATTTGTAGTTTTGAAGTAAACGCCTGTAGCACCACAACGAAACGTCCAAGATCTCTCTCTCTCTCTCTCCTTCTGAGTTATCTGTATTTCTACGTCATTTCTACTCGTAAATTCTTTGTACATATTTCTTCGCAACCTTGTATATTTTTTCAATACTTCCTTGCATTGATTTAAGCCATTAACTCAGATTTAAATTTTATGCAAAAGTGTTAAACGAAGCAAAAGACGAGTTCTTCTGAAGTATCTACAAATTGTATCTGCGTATTCTTTAAGAGACTAAAAATAAAACATATAATATATTATATGTCTTTCTAATTAACGGTGATAGCTTCCTAATATTGTGAAGTATAATGTTTAAAACTAATATATTCCAGACAAGCAAAGAGACCATAGGAAACAACGCTTGTTTGTTTCCCAAGCATAAAACCATCCATCTTATCTTGTCTACCCTTAGGCAAATCCTCAAGTCCAATAATTACTATAGGGTCCTCCAAAAGAATAAATAATGTTTGATGAAGCAATTCAGGACACTTAATGTACGACCCATTTTCTTTCACTTTTATACTTTATATGTTATTAATACACTTTCTTTGGGTCTACTTTAAAAATATATTCGAAAAATATATTAACGACGTATATAATCCACCACCGTCATAAAAATTTTAGATTACTTCTCCCTTTTTATTGGAAACGCTAAAATCAGGTATAACAACTTCAGTGGACTATAAATTAATATTTATTGCCCTTTATTTAAATAGGGTGCTACTTTAGATTTATCGGATAGAAAACTTAGTATTAAGTTTTTATTATAAATTAGAACGTTATATCTAAATATTGAGAAAGAAGAGGGGGAAGGGCTAAGGTAGAGAAGTGGGAGTAAAATGGTGCATTATTGATGATAACTAATCTTGATCTTCATGTTCTATTTGGGAATGTTTCTGGTTGCTAGTATCTGTTTCTATTGAATTTAACTTTAAATATGATAAATGTAATGCACAAATATGCAGACGGTTTGGTATGATATTCAATTATTACAATGTTTTTTTTTATATTCTGATCAGCAAAATTTAATATTTAACTGCTCTAACAGTTGTACTTTACCTAATGTTCTGCCTTGGTTGCATTAAATGCAGCATTGATGTGCTTCTTAAGATTTCCCAATGAAATGTATAATCGAATGCCACTAGTTATTACTCTCCAAGTTCTGTAATACTGTGGGGGCATATTATATACAATGAGGCAACTACAACAAAACTTCTACTTATGTTCTAGATTTGGTGTGTCCTCGTTTTTATTTTACTCATAATGACACAAAGTCAACAACTTTGTTGCATATCACATTATTTACGACAGTCAATGGTTTTTAATGTTCAAAATTACAAATACTATCGAGAAATTATATTCAATATATCGGCATACAAATGATGCAAGTGAATTTTGTTACAATATTTTGATAAGAAAATATATTTTCTGTAACTGTTTACTGCGTTCATGACAATGGAAGGTCAGACTTTTGAGTGTTGACTTTTTCTTGTTGCTCCTTACCCAGCGACAGAAGAAACTTTTAAACTTTTGAATGTATACTGCCCTCGATGAGCATACTTCGATCCGTTGTTTATCAGAAAATGCCACAGCAACAGAGGAGGCAATTTGTGTGCTGAAATTCCATACATTAAGCCTACAGTGACTTTCGAGCAGAATACGCGGAATATCTACCGAAAGATAAATATACTCGTTCGTGGTATGGGCAATTAAAAGATTCCGGTAGTCTGTTCAACAGGAAATCTACCGTGCATCCATCGACGTGGAACATGTACGACAATGCTCCCAACATAGCCCTAAAATTTTTTCATGGAGCACCTTTGAAGTAAATAAAAAATGCCACATATTTAGGATATTACTATCTTTTACCACAAATGGTATAGCGATGGAAAGTTTGTAGCAATACATGCACATATGGTATTACTTATTGATATCTTATTCTATATATTCTCAAAACTACCAGACAGTTTTTAATAATTTTTAAATAGTTAACATTCATTTCTTTCCGTCAGTCATTTTTCTTAATAGGACAAAAGGATGTTTGTTTTGGCTTCATTACTAATCTTCTGGTAAGACCAAGAAATGCTGTTGTACCTAAGGTGAACCATTTCAAGGTATTCGTTAGTGAATTTTATTTTAACCTCACTTTTTTACCTTTATCGTTCTCCGATTCATTTTGCTGATTCCTTTGTATTTTTTATCCTTTCACTGCTAACCAAAAACAAGTGTTTACGCATTTCATTTGCTGACTATTTTTCTTGGTTTTTTACTTTTGCAGTTTTTAAGTTAATATGCTGTTTATAAGATAAAGTTTGGGCTTTGATATTGTACATTATTAATTTTAATTTTATTTTGCAATGCTTATGTCCTGATAGCTTGATTCTATAGCAGAACATAGCACTCCAGATTAATTTTTATTTATTACCCTTTTAATTTATCAATACAGTTTAAATTACATTTTAAATTCTACAGTATTAACACTAGAACTAAACAAAACTAAAACTTCAGAGAACTAAACCGGTACTGGAAACCAGCAATACGGCTATTTTAACTATAACCTATAATTAAACCTACATTGCTACAGATACCTAGTAGCAATAAATTGTTACACTTCATTTATATTTCAAAAACGTACCTAACTTTTACAATTAATTACATTTTCAACTAATTAATTTACAGTTTTAATCAGTTTATTATCTGAAATCTTAATTTCTGCTAGCACTCGGTGTACGGGCTGCTTCCCACTTGAATTCCAGGCAACTTGACCAGGACATCAATGAAGTTGCTGCCGGTCTCAAGCAGCAGCTATGATGTGTTGACAGCGCAGTTCCTTCTCTTCTCTTTTTCCTTGTTTTTAAACTCACTCTTCTTGTACATATATATTCCTTTCTCTGATTCTCTGGGGTCTTCTAGGGGAATATACGATTTCTTACAGATGAATTTTCTCTCTTTTTATTTTTATTGTTTATATGCTTTTCTACCTTTTTACATGATATTTTATTTGTTAAACCATTGAATTCCCTAAAATCATCTTCATTTCTCATGATGTTCCAAATGTGTTTCCCTGCAAGTAGCCACCTTTTCTCAGCTACAATTGACTGGCATTTAGCGCATTCGAAAGAAACATGTTCCGGCGTATAGGTCACGTTATAGTCAGTACATATATGGTTTGCTTGTAATTTAAATCTTTATAAATGTGAGCAATATGAACCGTGTTCTGTTAAATAATGTACTTAACCTTTACTGGATTGAACACATTAGAAATGTATTCTTTGCTTTCACAAACGCTTCTACCTTCTTTTACTTATACCCATTCCTGTTGCTATATTTTTATTAAAGAACCTTTGATTTCTTTTTTAATTCTACAAAATTTGCTAATAATGTTCATTATTTTTTAAAATTATTTTGTTTTTAATTCAATAAGAAGCTGCTCTTAAGCGGATTAAGTAATCCATTGGCCATATACCCAAGAATACTATTAGTCCCATTGCAAAATGACTCTGTACATCTCAATAAAAGTTTTCTTTTGAAGTTCCTTAAGTGCGTCTAATATATATCTCACTCGCTTTTCCCCCCAAACGTCTTCTCCATATTTTAATATGACTGCAAAGATGCTGTTGTGATGGATTTTTATTCCATCAGTTTATGCATTGAAATATCTCGGTGCAATATTGCACAACTTGAGCATAACTTTTTCTGCTCGAGTTCTTGTATTTTCTACATGTTTCTTAGAGTTTAATTTTTCATCCAAATAGATACCTAGATATTTATTTACTGCTTGTATTTTCATATTAAAATTGTTAATTTTATTAATCGGGTTTCCTTTTTAAGTTTCTTTTTTAAAAACATATATGACGATTTGTGACGTGCAATTTCCAATTTTACTTTTAAGTTCCAATTGTTTACACGATCAGTTATTATTTTCGATCTTTCTTCCATTTCCTTCTATTATTATTGTTAGTGAATCATATTATTTTATTCGTTTTTGTTCATTCTTCAGTTCATAAACTGGGATTTTGCTTTTATAATTTCATTATTGCGTTTACCAGCATGCTACTAATTGCAAGCCAAAGTAAAAGAAAAGTAAAATGATAGCCACACACAAATGTGATTAATGTTGAAAATGTGAGCTTATTTACATTACTACCACTAATCCCCAAAGGAATCTTATGTACTTATTGTACAACCATAGTCTTTCCAAAGAAACAAGGAAAGAAACTAGAGGCGAACATAAACGTCCTGTACGACATGAACTGCCCTGTCACTGACGTTTATTTAATTTTTATTCTGTTTTTCATTCACAGTTGAAAAGTTAAAATCCTTATCTAATTCCAGTGATAGAAATTGTTCTTCCGTAAGGGTGTTGCGTGAAACGAAAGCCGTCATTTCAGATTACGCTGGCGTCCACATGGTGAACCAGCGAGTTGGTCCCCAGTTTCATAAATTTCCGCAGACGTCATCGAAGACTGGGTATTGTCTTCTAATTAAACTCATGTGTAGCTAATAAATTGCACTGTAAGTCAGCGCAGACTGAATGGTTTATAACCAGTGGTTCCAAACATATAGCGTTTATGAACATGCGCTTTTCTGCGTTCGAGTATACTCGATTTTAGCAGCACAATAGCGCAAATGTCCGGTAGAGCTACCTCGATCTCAGCAGTAAAATGGGTGAGTATTCTTTTAGTGATTTAACTGTATTCACATTCCAATTAATTCTATGAATGTAAACAGAGCCTGTTGAATTATAACTGAAACACAATAAATTTCCTGTGGATGACAATCAACTGTATGTATTCACAATGCAAAAATCATAATTGCCATAACAAATTAATAAAGCATCGGCACGGAAGGCCGAAGATCCATGGTACGATTTCCGGTATTGACTCGAATTTTTCAAGCCAGGTTCTTCAATTCCAAATATAGGCATTCCATGTGGACAAAATATAGTTTACACCAATCAAGTCACCTCCATGGGTGACCGAGGTCGTTAAGCGGTAGATTTGGAACTCGATTCCCGCCTAGATCGTCTTGCCTAAATGAGTTTTTCTTTTCAGGTTTTTCTCAGTTCTTATAAATGGCAAATGCCGGGAAGGTAACCTAAACTTAGCCTGGAACGCTTCCTTCATTAAAAACAACTCCTTCCAAATTATTGTTTCATCTCATGTATCATCAATGTCGACCATCTGTAGAGCCTTAGCAGTAAAGCGAGCGTTAAAGGCTATTAAAAAATTATGCAAATCAGTGGACAAATTCGATACTTTTAAGCCTTAATTACACAAGAGATGGCATTGTTAGCCATTTGTCCAGAGATAAACATTTTGCAGACGTTCTTTTGTCATGCTCTACGCTTTAGGCACTTCTTGGGCTAAATTCTAAAATAAAAACCTGGCTCAAATCTACTCCTGTGTGGTTGACTTTTTCTTTCTAAGGGACGGTAAGGGGGAGAGATGATGGACGGTAGCTTAAATGCACCCGAATGTTGCGTCGTAAAGTCCATGCACGCAAGGTTCTCAATTTTATCTGATGATCCTTTCGACTTTTATAGTGAAGCTATGATATGACGCATAGTAAAACCCCCTTTTTAAGTTTCACTACATTATAATTAAAATTCTTTACCACACTAGACAGACTGTTGAGAACACAACAGATGTTCTACGTCCTTCTCAAGGTCGTCGATACGCCTAGCAGGTGGCTGGTTGCCCCGAATCTGATCTAATATAATCTTATGTTAAGACCGAACCATTGCGTACCTCTGTGTTTATGATGCTGAATCAATCGTTACACGAATACCATCACACTCATGTACAGCTTCGCTCAAAAACACTTCAACACATATGTACTTAGTAGTTGCAGAATATTTTGATATGTTAGAACTATAGTTTATTTATGTTAAATGTAATAAAAGTAATGTTTGATTATATAATTTATCCTATTTATTCTCCTTTACCAGTCAGCGGCTCCAGGTGTGTTTTCCTATGTGGAAAACATTGAGATACTTGCGGAAATTTTCATAACAAATTCAAGAACTAACTTATCTACTAGATGCGGCTGTGAGAGTGATGCTAAAATAAGATTCGTGAATTAGAGTTTTGAGGTTCGACTCCTGCCAATACCGTCCTCCCTGACAGATTTATTCTACTTTTTCTTATCAATAGCAAATACCGGGTGATAACCTAAACGCTTCATTCCAATTAAAATGCCCTTCTAAATTTATTTCATCTCATGCATCATCAGGTTCTCCGTTTGTAATGCCTTAGCAGTGAACACGGGTTAAACACTAAAAAAAGTCATGTTCAACAATGCGATTATTAAGGAAAACTTGAACGTTTTGCTTCTTTTGTAGGGGAACATTTCCTTTCTGATTAAGTTATTTATACCTACATCGCAGCTGAGCCTTGGTCTACATCTCGCCAGTGACCTGCCTTAATAACAGATGACTGTGCTTCGAGAAGTAGGGAAGACACTTACGGAGAACACACCTAAGTTAGTGTTAAGAACTTCGTGTACCTAAGACTTACTTTTACAATGAATGGACAGTAAACGAAGCACATTTACACGGTGAAACACAAGGCAGGAATGAAGGCCACAGAAACTCTCCGGACACACAGCAGATTTCCAGATCTGCCGGTGGATTAACTGGAAACCATTTACGGGACCCTGGTCAGATCCAGGATGACGCATGGCCCAAAAATCTGGGGGTGGGAGCAAACCTAGCATCTAGATCGGGTGAGAACGCCATTTTGGGAGTGGGGAGGGTTACGGCGAACTGCAAAATTAAAAGGGAATTTGGGGCTAATAGTGAGACAATAGGATGTAAAACTAGAGAGATGAAATACTGGGTGAAAATTATTCTGGAAGATCAATCTTTAATTAGAGTAATCTGGTTCAAGGAGAAGCTTACGTTGGAAGGAAATAAGACATGGCCCTTCAAAGTGAGAAAGGATTTATAATCCATCGGGTTGGGAAATATTCGAATAGCAGGCCAAGGTAACAGGAGAACTGTATGGGGAAAAGTCAGGAACCCCCTTGAAGGATATAGACAGGCAGCATACAATCGCACAATGTGGGGAGAAGAGCTCGTTGGAAGTGCAAACGTGGTTAAAATCTGGGTATGGGATGGAGTTGTAAATCAAATCAGGGGCCACACTCATTACACAGAAGACTCGCATGGTCTGGGCTTGGAGCATACTGGCAGATCAGGATCTCAGGTGAAATGGACTGAGAGTTTGCCCTTTATGTGGAGAGGAAGAATCATGGTCGCACATCGTAGCGAACTGCAGCAGCACTGAAATGTTGAGAACAAAGTTCCCTTGGTGACTCTAAGAGAGGGCAAGGGGCAGGCTGGGCTCTGCTGGCAGGCAAGGATGAGAAGCAGGTAGGTAAATTCATGTCGAAGGTGAGACAGCTCAGGTCTTAAACGGCTAAAGACCTGGGGGAGGGCGGGGGAACTAAATTTAATTACGTATATATTCTAACAAATTTGAGAAATATATATCGAACTATAAACCAGGAAAGGTACTAAATAAAAATTAAATAGAAATAATGATTGTCATATGTCACAATTGTTTGTGAGAACTGGGACAAGGAAGGCAGAAAGAAACAGCTGAAATTACATGTTTAAGTAAAACGGTTATCCCCAAGCCTGTATTCTTCATTGCATACATACTTTTTTCGTTTCACATCTTCCGGGGTCTACCAATTTTTCTTCCTCTCAGGAGTTTCCATTGATGCATTTGGGCTCTTTCACCTCATCCATTGCAATCAAATGTTCAAACCTTATGACCTCGTTGCTTATTCCGAACACTCTCTTCTGCTTTATTGCTATCTCTGACTGACTTAGATGCTACTGCCTTTGACCTCTCAAAAAATCCACTAACTAATAAATTGTATTGTCGCTTAATTAACCTTTAGTCCGAAACACTGTCATCCTGTGACTTGAGGAAAACTCTGGAAGACAATCCACCCAGTTAGTTAATGTCAAGTAAGATTTAAAAGTGCACCGAATGCTTCTGCAGCTGGTTTCAGAGTAGTGTTCGTACAAACTGAGCCCAGAGACTGTTATCAGATACACTGGTTGTGGATTTTAGCGTTTGCTTTGAATACCTACATTCTAGAAACTCGTTTGTCTTTTGTAGCTATCTATATTATGTCAGAACAACTTTTATTTATGCTCAGATTTGAATATTTTAAATTCATATTTTGCTGTAAGCAAGCATAAATGCATAGAAAGAAATTATCACTTTATGAGAAAACAGCATGTTTATATGCTTGCAGTTATCTATAGGGTCATTTAGTTAAGCGGCAGCGGGAGATTCCATCAGCCGATAAGTGTGCGATCAAGGCCAGCCGAGCTACATCAATGGGGGCGGGTACAAGGAGTTTACCGAAATACGACGTTAACATTGAGTCTCATTCCCTCAGGGAACAGTGAGCGAAAAATTGTTCTACAGTAAATTTGCTAAGAATACTAAATACTAGTCCTATTATTCCGTTCCACAAGGAATGTATATTTATGATTTTTATGTCTGTCCTCGCACTGTCATGGTATCATTTGAAGGAAAATACTCAGGTGCCCGAGTTCCATTTTATAATGCAATTCATTATTAATAAATTAATTACTTTCATTGCTCTAAGGGAATTAAGAAATGTAATGAGTAATTTCATAATCACATACCAGAAATGTGTGTAAAATGAATGCAGGCAGTTCCAACATCTTCTTGCTTGACATGGATAAGTACACACCATTTTTAATTTATTAGAATCTATTAGACTGTCCCACTAACTTATGTTCCTCACCCCGACTCTATTGTACCCCGGCTGGACGTGAGCGATGGTTTATCCGTCGATGAAATTTGAAAGTGCCTTAAAGGGCAGGAAAGTGAATGTTGTATGGATTATCTTTTCCGTTACGATAAATTAATACAAAAAATAAACAAAGAGCTTTGTACGAATGACGAATGTTCAATGTATTACAGCCAGGAATAGAGCACTGTGATTAAATCTGAATATACACGTCTTAGAGCATTAGCATGTCCCATATCGGTCACTAGAACGATTAAGCAAGTTTTAATCAAGTCCAGATGAGGAAGGATGGCAAAAGACCCGCATGCGATTTTTTTTTTCCTTGAATGATGTTTAACGCCCGTTTTTACTACTCAGGCACCACAGACGGTAGACACTGATGATACATGAGTTGAAATGATAAATTGGGAAAGGATTTTTTAAGGAAGGAAACGATCCAGGCCTAAGTTGAGGGTACTCCCCGGCATTTGTCATTTATGAAGACTGAGGAAAACCTGAAATAAACTTCAGCCACGGAGGCTGACGGGATTCGAATCCCAGACCGCCCGCTCAAGGAGCCGCACCTTAACACCTCGGCCACCCGTGGCGGTTCGTGCGACTCTACCATTCACGTGAATACACCTGTGGCGACCAAGAAGTTTTTGAGTGAAATGGTAATATGAATGAGATGAAGAGAAGTTAGCTAAAGGTAGTAGAGAATGTTGGTGAAATGAAATCGAGGAACTGGGGAAGCACGATAACACGATAATCCCGGCCATGGCCAATGTAAATGTCACTCCACCATTTAAAGAGAAAACATTAAATGCTATGAACAGCACGTGCTCTCCAGAAATATGACGGCAGCGAAGTTGAGATGTGTAAAAAAAAGAGTTAGGTTTTACACGTCTGCCTGTTCGCGGCAATCCAGGTAAAATGTAGCTTCAATCATTTCCAAAATGCTATTTGTTCTTACTTATACAGTGCATTTGTGTTATATCATATTCATCTTAAAAGTCTGCAGAATGTACATAATGTAGGTAACATAAACATTAAAATTAGATTAATTCACACTTAAATAACATGCTTTCGAAAGAAATCTATGAATATGTAATTTAATTTGCGTATACGGAACATTTGTCTGTAAGCTAAACGATGCTGAGGATTTTTAAACATAAATCTCCCTGTCATTTCTTTTGTTCTGATTGAACTGCAAAATGTTCGTGGAAACGGACAGAGCAATTTGAGACAGAGAAGAAGCTGCCGCTTTCCGAGCCTCATGTATCAATAACAGCAGAGGAAGGGAAAAAATGAACTGGTTCAGCTCATCCCTAGCGTACCTCAAGTGTTTGACGTTTATTATTCTGCCTCTGGAAAATGAAATACTTTTTAAACTTTCTACAGATCTAGTGACTTACACATTTCTTAGAAAATTGGGTGACGGTGTAATAATCACTCGAATCAAGTGCTGTATATCATCTCTTCCTTGTCTTGCAAAGCATTATAACTCATTCTTATAATTCATTGAAGGGTTTGTTATGTCCATAATATTCCTAAAAGATATATATACAATTTTTTTCTTATTTATTTGCACATTGAAATGTACTATTAGATAAAATGGACGTTTTCTGTAAAAAAAATTACCACATTATGGGGTAATTATTCCTATTAAACTGTTCTGCGAAACAGAACTCATCCTGAGGCGATGTTTGTTCAAAATGTGACTTCCCTGCCTATACAGTTTAATGGTATTTCATTTCCTTGCTAAAGAATCTTTCAGTCCTGAAAAATAGATATGCAAATGAAAGACTCAAAAAGCACTTTCTAAAGTTCAACTCCGTTAATTTACATAATCCTTAATAGGAAGGAAACATTTATTTTTAGCCATTCAGCGGACCATGTCGAATCTTCCAACATGGCATTTCGCTAAGCACACTATCTATAATTTAAAATAATGATCTCAATATGATTTATAGTCCATGTGGGAAGCCCCGGTATTTAAGAAGAGATTAATCTCTATAGAACTACAGGAGATAGGCGAAGCAACAAACAAATTGTCATTATTTGGCCGAGTAGAAATTAACAATAAATTTAAATAGTTTTCTTCGGTAAAATGTAAAACTTTTTTTTCAAGCTTGTAGGAGCGATACCCTAATTCAATGTATTTTTTTCACTCAGACAATTTTCTACTTATTGTAAATCTGTAAATTAAGAAGCGATGCTGTTATTTTAAAGTTGAGAATATACTTGCACTACATATACTTTCAGAAGTGAAAACAATAGCTAATGTGATTTTATCTTCAAGTGCTTTAATGGTAAACCCAAAATACATACAAAGTATAAACTAGGTGTTAGGTTTATTTGACCAGTTCTATTCATTTTTTTTTCAGAGGAAAGCATTGTCACATAAAAAATTTCCGTTTACATAGAAGTTTAGTTCAGTGTTATTTTGCGGACTAAATGATCTAAGATAGTGATGAAATAGGTGCAGTCAATTTGCACTAAGCAAGTCGGTATGGACGATTGGTGCAAATGCTTCAATGAAATTAACACGTATGTAATTGTATTAGAGTATATCAGAGTCATTTATTGCAATGAGCGATCTAATAATCCCAGAAAACGCTGTTTAATAAATACTTTTCTAAAACCATCACTTAAATTTTTCAGCTGAGGATACCATGTTCAATTTCCGGTAGGTCGAGCTGCCTGGTACGTTTTTCCTTTATGGATTATTATTCTGGAAATTGGCAGGTAAACTGAGATACCGACGGTCTTAAGGTTTAGTTTGCCATTATTAAATTATTACACTCTTTATTCTTTAGAAAGTGCCTACAGTCGGCATGGGCGTTAAGTGTTAAAATAAAAACAAATAAATTTATCATATAACTCCGTTGGCTCTAGAGATTCATTTAACATTTGCCTCTCAGAATGTACATTTAAAGTAAGAATATACTTTCTTGATTTTAGTGCAGTGAGAGCAGTTTAAAATTTCCGCAAATTAAATCGGCATACCTGCGGGTCTATCCCTTCAAAACTCTGAGGTTCCCCACGCGGCACGCGCGGTGGCAATCTCCCTACTAATCAGTTGCGAGTGATATTTATGCAGAGTCGGGCTATGGTGTTGTGCAGTTGAGTATAAGGTTTCATGAAATATTGAACCAGTATTGTGCACTTGTGAGATATTCACTGCGTCGTCGTATATTTCTTTTCAAAGCACACATCATGATAGAAATTATATGGCAGAACAAGGTATGCATTTAAGCTTACATTTCCTGGCAGCCCAGTTCCAGCACGAAAAACATTAATAAAGTTATTAAAAAAAAGCTCTGTCACTGACCATATATATATAGACGCCATGTGATCATAGAAGAAACATTTGGTGAAGTAATATCTTCCAGTAAAACTCTTCTCGTCCCTTGGATCTTACAGTTTAATTTTTTAATGGTGTTTAACCCCGTTTTTTTTTACTCAGGCACCACAGGCGGTGTACACTGATGATACATGAAATTAAATTATATATTTGGAAAGAATTTTTTTAAAGGAAAGAAACGTTCCAGGCCTAAGTTTAGGGTAACTCCCTAAAATGGCATTTGCCATTTATGAGGACTGAGGAAAACCTGGGAAAAACCTCAGTCAGGGAGGACGGTCCTGGAGGGATTCGAACCCCAGACCTTCCGCTCACGAGTCCGCGCCTTAACATCCTCGGTCACCCGTGGCGGTTTACAGTTTATGATTTGTATTTTTGGGTACATTGAGAAACACAGTTTATTCAATTAACCCTCACACACTGGGGGAAATTATAATAATGTTATAAACAAAGTTAATTCCCTTAGTGATGGACCAAATAGTTGGTGGTAATAATCACTGATGCATGTCAGTTGTCTAAGAAGGTATGAATTTTGCTTCAGGGGAAAAATTGCAAGTTCCTATTTTAAGGAGCGTTAAGTACCAAATTACATAATTTAATATGCTATACGTAAGTTTTTAAATAGTGAAGAGCTTGAATGGCACGAGTGTACGCAAGAAAATACCGTTGGCAACTGAGACTAACCGCCGACCGTCGGACATTGTTTCGCAACTTTTAAAATGCTCACTGTACAACTAAATTTTGAGATTAACCGCTTATTTATATTTGATTTAGTTTCTAGTTACATGGCAACAATCCGCTACATTGACTATGTCAGAAACGAGTAGTAAGCACAGGTGTGAAGCTTTCTGTATAAATTGCACTCCACTTCCAGAAAAGGTTATATGAAAATATACTGACAAAAAGTTTTAATGGGGGATCAACTCATGATGCTAACGTTAAAACCATTGCTTGAATTACTGCATCGTTATACAGGCTTAGAATTGCTGATGGGTAGTTTTCAATTTATAAGATCTTATTCCCAATGATGTTTATTTTTCTTTGCATTTATAGACCAGCTTTATTGGAACCTATTTTTGCATAGATTTTTACATAAGAAGACTGAGTATCTCAACAGCTGTCCAAACTTGTTTTTAGCTGAAGGAAATTTCAGTAAAAAATGTGGAAATTTACGTGTCTTTATTTCTATAATAGGACTTCAATCTCCTTATGTGATTCAAGAAGAAATGCATAGTTATTTAAATATAAACAACATAGTATTAAAATTATAAATGTGGCTAAACCCATGGACAAATATGTATCCTTATATAAGTGTGGAAAAAATACGTACAAGAATTTACTAGTAGAAAGAAGTTTGACATGTAAGTATCTTGAATGTGGGAAAGAATAGTCTTATGGTCTTAGGAGCTTCAATATGGAGCTGCAGACACCACATGAATCAACGTCATAGCTACGTTGCCATATTTGTGTTCAGGCTGCCCCTCAATTTAACCAGAGTCACGCACTGGCACTAAGTGCGTAGATCTTCGTAAATGTGGTAAAGTGTTTTGAGAACTGCAGAGGTAATTTTTATGAATGATTTCTTTACTTGAAATTCAGTTAATTAGAACATGATATCTGCTAAAGTTATGTAGTAGTTTCGAGTCAATAAATTATTGTTGCAGGTAAGCTATTGTCTTGAGTATTCATAAGCACGTTTGCAACATTCCTAATATTGAGATACCTTCTTTTTGACAACCGTTTCACTCGCAAATTCTTGATGTATATTTTTTCCGCATCCTTTAAGACAGTTCCCCTGATTAATTACACCACCTTTAATTATTTTTTGGAAGATAAGTAATGGTGCATCTGAAAGTAAACAGAAACTCGCCACACGATTGGATGCAAACCAGAAAAAACAAGAAGCCAAGCTATAAAATGATAAAATTACAAAGCGATGAGAATTTCCTGGTGTTATCTTACAGAATTTCGCGTATGACATTAACACGATTGTTCAAGCAGGACAAAATTAAGATATGAATTATTGAATTATTGAATTGGCTCCATGATTTTTAATTTTACACCCCTGACTAAGGCAGCAGTGTATTTTCACATTCACAGTATCCAATTTATTCCTTGTTAAAAACAAATGATTTGCTTTAAGTTATTTTAAAACAATTTCATTTCAAATGTGAACGTTAAATGCATAAAACGTCATAAATTAATAAGCAAATATTTGTCATTAATTATTTCACTTTACCGAAGGTCCTTTTTAGCTGACATGAAATAATAACAGCATATGGGAACAAGTTATTGACTATGTGTGTGTGTGTATGTGTGTGTGTGTGTGTTTTACATTAGACACTACAATTTGAAAAATCTCAAAAACTATTTTCATATGTGAAATAACGTGTGAGAATTTATGTATTATAAGATTTTATATGAAATATAGTTTATTTATAAAAATATTTTTGAAATGAAAACTTTCAAAATAATACAATAAAAAGAGGAACATTTTCATATAAATGCTTTTTTCTCAGAAAATTCATTGCGGTTATTTGAATTTCGGGCCGGCAGAACGTTACTCATAGTGAGGGAAGCCAATCGCCAAGGCCGTACAGTGTATGTGCAGGTAGCAGCTTGCAATTGTTTGAGGAAGACTATGTTAAGAATTGTAAATTGTGAGCTGATTGTTCTTCGTTAGTTATGCCAGCATATAAATATAATTTTGAAGATCCGGGCTTAATGTATGATACTTATGTGAAAACGGATTCTTGTAGAGAAATGGGAAGGCGAATCACAAGGAAATATACTGGCAGATACAAAAACTATTCGCCAAAGTGTTTAGTAGTAGTAAGTGCATTTATCTCAATAATGACTTGCGGATACATAAACTGAAGACTTAACTAGCGCACGGGTTTTGCCAGACCGTTCGTGCTACTATATACACATACTAAATGCTGAGAAAAAACCAAACGCACAGAAATACACAGAATGACAGTATTCAAACACTGTAAAATAACCCTCCCCTCCCCCCGTCATGCCGCACAAAAATTATTCAATTAGTAAGAATATTAAGTTTATAATTACAGGATGCTAAACAAGAGAAATGTACATATAATTTAATACATACCTGTATAAACAACAGAAAAAACCAACATAACTACATTTAAAACATATACGTTCATTATATGTTATATCCTCTTTAGTCAGATATTTTCTCTTGCCCACTTTATCTTCCTAATAAACTTACATAGCCCTTGCCAATTATTTTTATTCAATTCCAAATTTAGACATGCCACCCTACTCCTTCTTGATTTAACAAACTTTTCGGAAAGAACCTGCGACCTCCAGAACTCTGCAGTTTCACGTTCTGCAAGAACATGTACCCAATTTTCCTTTTTGCCACACATAGAACATATTCTTTCGCCTGCCTCATTCGTCATTTTCTGCGCTTTCCATCTCGCGAGGCGCAGTCAGGCCGTTGCAGTTCTGCCTTCTCCTATCATTTCATTTATACATCTTTCCCTCCCTCATGCCCCTTTCAGTTTTGATTGTAATTCCGGCGACACTGTAAAAGCACTCAGTTTCCACTACCTGCCTATCAACAATCAATTAATATTCTTCTAACCTTCCTGTAATCATTTCTTCTATTTCTAACTCCCATTTCCCACCCTATTCCTACCGCCACGGGTGGCCGAGGTCGTTAAGGCATGGACTGGTGAGCGGGAAGCCTGGGTTTCGAATTCCGCCAGTACAGTCCACCGAACTGAGACTTTTTCCAGGTTTTCCTTAGTCCTCATAAATGGCAAATGCCGGGGAAGTACAAAACTTAGGCCTGGAACGCTTCATTTCTTAAAAAACCTTTCCCAATTCATCTCATGTATCATCAGTGTCCACCACCTGTAGGCCTCAATAGTAAAAACGAGCGTTAAACACTTTTAAAAAACCATTTTCCTTCCAAATCCCTTTTTATAGTAGATGCCCAGTTTCTAGTTTCTTCAATTGTTCCTGATAGCAAACGAATTTGAATTTTGTGTCTGCCCCCCTTGTTAAGTGTAACCAGTATTTAATCGGATGATTTTAAAAATTATTGTACCATAAACACTAAAAACTCATTTCTCACCCCATAATTTTCCACTCTCCTACCTGCCCTTAGAATTTTTTTCAGAAAATTAGTCTGATTTTGTCGTAGACTTTTTGATCGCTCCCAACTCCACATTTCTGCGCTATTACTTATTCTCGCTCTTATTTTTCGTACTGTACATTTGCTGTAAAGTGCTTCTCGGCCCTCATCATTGAAGTGACCAGCTCCCCCAGCTGTCTCCTCGCTTTTCCTTTTGAAGTTACGTGAGACAGATGTATCAGTGACAAGAAACGCGTTCCGAGCCGCCGTATTCCTATGAAAGAAAAGTTAGATGAAAAACAGGAATTTCTTACGCAGATGCAGGCAATGTAGCAGCGACTCTGTTCTTTTTTTTTTTTTTTTTTTTTTGGCGGTGGATGCACTTACAAAGTAAGTTCCTCAAGTGGCCAGTGACTCAAATAACCTCAATGTATAATTAATATAAAATTGAATTTTTATTTTGAGTGTTAAGATCCTCATTAAAAATAAGTCTATTATAATGATTGTAGGTCATTTCAAATGTGAGGCAGGAACATCATTACATAATGTAAATATTATGTACAAAAATTAGCATCATTCACTTGTTTCCTGCTTGGCGCGTGTGTGTGTGTGTGTGTAACTCTCGTTTTCACTACTGCGTCTTCACAAGCTGTGGGCACTAATGATACATGATATGAAATGATAATAGGAAAGAAAAAGTTTAAAGTTACCTCGCCGGAATTTGTCATTAACAAGAACAGAGGACTGAGGAATTGGGGCTAAATAAACCCCAGTCAGGAAGGACGGTTTTCGCTGTAATCAATCCCTAGTCCTCCTGTTCACACGTTTGTGCTTTAGCAACCTTCTTGATAGTCTTATTGACTAATAATAATCTTAAAATACAAATGTAAAAAAATTCAGATATGCACCCTAAGCAAGTATGAGAAATGACTGCATGAGTAGGTCTCTTGCTGCATTATGTCTATAAAATAAACTGTGTATCATATGAAAACTCTAAAAATATAAATATTCCGATATATTATTATAAATGTTATAAGATTTTGGGAGAAATTAATCCAATTTTTGGAATAATTTGATACCTAATATAAAACACGGATACACCATCACTGATTATTTATCATTGCATCTCATGGATTGCTAACGTCCACCAATGTCTCAGTAGTTAAAACGGCCGTTAAACACTATTCAAAAAATGAACTTGTTAGCTTACGATGATGAACTTCTTAGCACTAATACACAAGCAAATTTCATCCTGAAACACTATTATGATAGTACTTAGGCGAAAAATTGTTTACTTCCTTAAAAATAGTTAGGTGAAAATCAACAATTTTCTATTTGCATAATGATTATGTAATAATATTTCATGTAATCGCTGTTTAGGAGCAAATAAAGCATTCGGTCAATGAAGATGCAGTGTGTAACATAAGAAAAGACAGTGCAAAAATATACGTATTAGTAAATGTTTTGTAAATGATTAGGCACTAAGTTAGAGAAATCAAATGAATATATTGATTTTGTTTCTAATAAATTATATTGTTAATATTTAATATTCATCACTATCTCTACCAACGATCTGGCGTTTGCAGTGGCTTGATTGAGAACGCGATGGAGGGGAGGGAAGGAGGAGTGTACGAGAAGTAAACACATGTTCTGCAGTCTTAACAAACTCTGAAATATAATTATGTTCTAGACACCAAGGTGCACCTACTCAACCATATTTCCTCGTAACCCTCCCACAAATTAAATCCTGTCTTCTGCAATGAAAATTTCATCTACTTCTCGAGAGACAAAGCCGCATGCACCTGCTGTTTGGTTTGTATTCGGTTGTCATTGTGTGCTTCATTTTTCAGCAGGTCGTTTTCTCCCCCTTGCTGCAGAGGAAAGAAAAAATGGTGCATTAACAACAGTAGCACACAAACAGTACGTTGTGAGAATCAGATTTTGAAAACAAAAGATACACCTGCTTTGGAGCCGGTTTACGTAAACGTGCATGTTGGAAAGTACAGAAATAACACATGTGGAGTTTATGTACAAAATTGTATACAGTAACCATGAGTAAACTCGTGCATTTACAGATAAAAGTGAACACTCATACTGTAAAATCCTCATACCATGAGTCTTTATAATAGCGCAGTTCAGATCCCATTAACACTATCTGACAGTAGTGTGCACGTGGTGAAATTCAAAAACTGCTTTATATTGCACCTATTTTCATAATTGTTGTAAATATATTCTACCAGCAATTCTCTCTGCTCAAAATAAATAGATTTAGTTCTACGGTGTATATGCCCTATCCTAATAGCACAGAATTTCTTCACAATAGCAATAAAACACCTAGAATCAGGGTGTATTTTAACGTTTAAATTTCATGTGCACAAGATGATCATTTAATTTTTATTGAATCGTAATAATGATATTTCCTCAGCTTAAAGGAAGACTTTTGTGATCTAAATTAATGCAGTATTTATGATCAGTAATCCATTTTCTGATAGTCTAACAAGATAGCTCTTTTGTTTGAATCAGATTTTGGTTCGGTTTTTGCTTCAATGAAACTTTGTAGTATAATCAAGTAAGATATCCTAAATTTAATAATAATAATAATAATAATAATAATAATAATAATAATAATAATAATAATTTGCCCTAAAATAAATGACCACTTTATAAATAATGACTCAAAAATAGGAGCAGTTTCATGGTGGTATGGCGCAATCAGCTAGTGGTGACATTTTATGGCCTTGCTCGTGCTATCATCAATACAGGCAGTTATACCAAATGGTAGTTGAACATTTAGTGTTAAATATTAACACACACTCATTTAGAATAAAATAGATTAAATTTATTCAATGAATATTTTTAATATATTAGAAATTGACACAAACATGGAGCCAGGTGTTAATGACCAACGTTTAGTGACCATTCTTGAAATTTAAAACAGTTAAAATCTCCCAGGCTGTTTTGCCGTGGTCCATGGTTTAAATTACTACCATGGCTTTCACCAACTAATTCTTAAAAGCAAGCAACGACCACCCCTCCATCCTCCCCCCTCCACTTCCGCCGCACACATGATACCGATCGTCCTCTAAAGTCAGACAGAGATGGATCAATACTGTCGTCTTGTTAACAGTTAGGTGTTGTTCATCGTCCACTGAAGATACCAACCGAAGTAGTTGGTGAAAGCTATGGTAGTAATTTAAACCATGGAATGAATAGTGTTTAACGCCCGTTTTTGCTACAGTGGCATCACAGGCGACAGACACTGATGATACATGAGATGAAATTATATATTGGGAAAAGATTTATTTTTAAGGTAGGAATCGTTCCAGGCCTACGTTTAGGGTACCTCCTCGGCATTTGCCATTTATGAGGACTGGGGAAAACCTGGAAAAAACCTCAATAAGGGAGGATGGTTCCTGACGGGATTCGAACCCCAGACCTCCCGCTCACAAGTCCACGCCTTAACGACCTCGGCCACCCGTTGCGGTTTTAAACCATGGACCACGGCAAAACAGCCCGAGATATTTTCTGTTTTAACTATAACACCGGCCGTGAAAGCCTAAGACGTACTACATTCTTGAAAGTATAATAGAAAAAAAAAAAAATACAGCGTCTTGGATGAAAGCATGCTAAGAAAATGATTACAGTGACAGAAATGATTTCACATAGAGGAGGACCATAATTACTAACCTAGCTGAAAGTGAAGATTACAGAAATAAAAGTTATAGGAGTTCCAGTAATTGTGCATCTTCTCCACAGAAACGCCCTAAAATATCTTACAAAGCTATGATGCAAATTGGTCAAATTTAGGGTTATAATAACTCTATATCGCTAGCAATAAATGTTAAAGCATTATGCCTTCTTCCAATTAGTTAGATCTGTGTACACAGAGTGAGCCTTTTTATCCTGCATATTGGTAACTAGGCAAACCTGTATTTTACAGTCAATGGAAATGCAGATACTCTCAAGTGACCCGTCGCATTCACTATTGCTCCAGAACTGCTCCTATATTCTGTCTTTCTTTTGTATATCTGAATATCTACAAACCGTAAAATACGCGTATCATTCATTGCCTTATGTTTGCCATTCCACATTAATGTAAAGTGATTCGCATTTATTTATTATGTTCAACGAAGCAGATTCTTAGAATAATGTGTGATTAATATAAATGTACATAATTAGGATGTTTATTTGCATAAATATTACATAACAGCATTATTTCTCTCTTTCGTGCCTGAAAACAAATCAGAAGGGTATAATTGTCATCAGGATTTTGTTGAAGGAGTTCCAAATTCTTTTAAATGAATTGTTGGTGAAATGACTTCTGCTCTGGTATCAGCATTCAAGGTACCTATTGGGAACTTACTTTTGAAGTCGGGTTGTGATATTGTATCAGATGAAAAGTTGTAACGAACAATTATGTTACCTTTGACACGAGTAATCTTACACAATCGTCGCGTTAACTCTTTGACACGTTTGTTATGAATGTGCGTTCATAAAACCGGCCCTCTTTAAATGGCTTAGCCTAAAAGTTTTCTTGGTAGTTGAAAGGGTATCATTAACATATATGGCATTCATCCTCCCTTGGATTTCTTTAGGTTTCTTCCCTTTGTGGGGAATTTAATTTACTGTGCTCACATTTGCATGGGAATGCACTTGCCATTCTCCCAGCTATATCGCTTACTGCAGACTGGTTTGTAACTATATCTGTTTCAAGCCAAGTTATGTCTCTTAAACTGAACTCTCCAGCAATAAATCTCTCTTTATGGATAAGTAGGGCAGACGCACACCCATAAACTTGACGTAGCTTGCAATATGTCTCATTCGTAATGAAAACTAAAACGTAAACTTAAACATAAATAAATAAGACGTAACTTAGTAGAATGTAGGCATTCGCAATGAAAGACAAAACATAAGAATTAGCCAATCAAAAAAAAAAAAAAAAAAAAAAAGCGAGGATCAACTAACAGCTGATTGAAAATGGCTGTTTCTGAGCAAACGGTAGTGTTCATACATATGCAAAGTGCAGTAACTAATTTGTTGGAGTAATTACAAAAAACGCCATAATCTCGACAAAGGCCTGGTAGGTTCACCCCGTTAATCAAAGAAAAATTGACCACGGAGACTTCCACTACGTGAAATGAGAGAAAGCTATACACAGAAATTTCGAAAATACATGAGAATGAATCCTGATCAACTGTTAAAAACAGAACAGTAATCGAATGTTCCTGCCTGCAGCCCTGCGCCTCAGTGCCATAGTAAGATAAATGGATCAAATAAACAAGTAAACTATAATGTAATGGATTCTTCCCTCATACTATCTTCTGTAGTTTAAAACTACTCATATAGTTTACTTTAATACAGTATTTATATGATTCATCATATTTGTGCTTTTATTTAGACTACATATGCTTAGTTTAGTCCCTGGAGCATTCAGTGAGCTCGCAAAGCAGTCACAGAGACTTACAAATATAGAATTTGTCATTTACAACTACCACAGTAGCACACATTTCCTACATTTACAAGAAATATCATTGATATCTGCATAGTTTCAATAAAAAGGAGAAAGCAGCATCTAGAACAGCTCAGCGAAAACAACAAAGTACCAGAGAAGCAGAAACAGGCAAATCACTCAATCAGCAAATTTTACTATATACGTTTACAAATGCATTGATATAAAATTATTGCAATGTTTTAACTAAGTATAATACATTGTCACTCATATGTTACTTTACAGAATAATAGGCATTTTTACATGGGTGTTTTCTGAGGGCAGATTTAAAGAATTTACCAAGGGAAGAGCATTTTGCACTAAAATGCATTCGTATTAAATTCCATTTTGGTCACAGGGAAGTGCTGAAACCGGTCTATGTAAATTTGCTTTTAGTCTAGTATTCTTGTCATGTATATTTTAATTTGTACAATTTTTTTCTTTATTTCTTATGTAAAAGTTAAAGAGGGGTAATATATATTCACATGGAAGAGTTAAATTTTCAAATTGCAAATGGTATACTATCTCTGTACTTTTTAATGTGCTTGGGTTGTTCCAATTAGCATGTAATCTCGTAAATAACAACAACACATAAATACTGTATTGATGGTTTCACAGTTGCTACATTTTTCCACATAAAGCTATGTATTTCTAAACAAAACATGTTAAAGGAAAAATTGCTAAGTTAATAATGTTTTAATGTAGAGAATACACTTCGCTTGCTACATGAACATTCTTCTTCTTCTTCACAGATTCTTAGCTACTGGTGAATTATTTCCCTCTCTGGCATGGAATTGTAGAATAGGAACATACACGTTGTCAATTAATCAATAAAACATGTCAAGCTATCTGGCATACTCTCCATGATACTTACCTTGCTGTCTCAGATGAAAGTAAATACCACTCAATTGCACACTACTTCAGTGAATTGTGGAATATACCCAATTGTGTAGGTGCATTAGAAGGGAAACATGTGGTGATACAAGCACCTAGTAACTCAGGATTGGAGTTCTTTAATTACAATAGACCAAGAACACAGTGTTAATGACTGCAAGTAATGCACAATATTCTTTCACTCACGTGGATATTGGTATATGTGGATCACAAAGTGATGGTGTGATTTTCAGGAATTCAGAGTTTGATTATAGGTTGACCAATAACTTAATTCCTTTACCACAGCCAGCCTCTTTCGGTCAGTAACTCTCATACCACATTACTTTGTAGGTGACTTGGTGAGACCTATTTCAAAAGCATTACTGATAAACCTGAAAAGGAAAGTATATAATTACCGTCATTTACAAGGAAGGCGGTTAATTGAGAACACTTTTGGCATTCCGGTTACTCGATGGAGAGTATTCCATAGAGTAATAAATGCTAAACCAGAAAATGGGGATAAAATTATAAAAGCTATTGTTTGCCTTCATAATATTCTTTGGGTCTCTGAAGTGGAAGCTTCAGCAAAAAATATATTGCCCACAGACTTTCGTAGGCAGAGAAGTAAACAGGGAAGTTGGAGGCGGGACGTCCCTGTAAATGATGCATTAGGTCATTTGCGAGCAAGTCACATAAGACTTGGCGCTATAAATGCTGTGTCAATATCAGGGAGGAAATTGCTAGTTATTTTGTATCTACTGCAGGTGTCAAGAATACGCGTTGAGAGGATTACGAAATAGTTTTATCTAAGGTATAGTCACAGATCTAAATGCAAATAATGATTTCCAAATATATTTTTATTAATCCGAAATGTTATTGGATTTTTTTTTTTTTTGCATTCATCGCTACATCTATAATGTCCTAGTTGGCTGCATCTTTAATGTACTCTGTAATAATTGGGAACCTTGCAATTATTTACTCCGTCCGTGACTAAATTATCCAAACAGCTATTTTTGCTGGTTTGATGCTAATTTCTATTGGCAGTTTTTTCTGGCAAAGTACGTCAGTTGGCAAAAAGAAAAGAAAAGAACTTTTCCTAAACTCAACATAAGTATCATTTGCATATTTCTCACCACTTGATCTGCCCATTTAGCAACTGTCTTTTTGAAATTGATGCTGTAGCAATTATTTTTGCTTTTAATTCGGTTGAATTTCCTTTCTTGTTGTTTTGTTTACAAGTGAATTTACAAGAAATAGCAGGAAAACCCTACTATGCATGCAGATAGCTGCATATCAGTCAGCATCGGTACTGTCATTCACTCAAAAACTAAAGTCTGAAATGAAACTTAGAGGGAATATTATATACACTATGTCGGTTCACATAAAATTATTTCCGCAAAAAGGCACATAGATCTAAAGACCCATCTTCCATAAACTCCTCAACTTATAACATACCGAGGTAGATTAACTTATTAAACGCCCCTCGTTAAAGAACATGCTAAGTGGTTTCTTGCAAATGTATTATAATTCACAGCAACGTTGCTATACTTTTAACTTGCGGTTAAAAATATAATTAAGTCATTGCTGTAATTTTCTATAGTTACAATATTACACAAAAAGTTGGTAATCTCCTATATGCACTGGATATTTCTAATGAGGATTATGATTTAAAACATTTGAAAAAAATTTTACTGACAACTACTATAAACCTGTTTAAGAAAAACAAAATTGGAGTTAATTCAAGCGTGAAATTTCCTCGTTACTGGCGTCTTTTAATCTCGCTTTTAATTATGTGCTGCTTGCCGCAGAGCTGATTCAAGCTAAAATGCGTTGTTAACTTCTTGCAGCTTAGAGAAAATTGTCAAACTCTGCCGACATTTTCAAGATAATTGATGCAGATTAAATACCAGCAATTTATTATACACTAACCAAGACTCTTCTTTATCGTTGTGGCTAGAATAACGAATGTCTTCATTTGAAACGTAGACTGTTTTAATGATGAACGAGCAGAGCCGTAGCAACATGGGTGCAGTATACGTTAAGGCTGACGGTTTGTCTAGTTCGTAGATTATTATCTAAGGACTTATATAAAACAGGGGCCTGCGTAAATCCATCCCCATCTGAAGATTTGGCGTTATTTAGCAGCTTAAAAATCAATCAGTTTTATTTTTATAGTAGATTTGGAATGACAGGATGAAAGCACTCCTGGGTAGCGTCGTGCTAATTGAGTCCATTGGCTGGTAACCAGAGAGTAACTAGTGGGGTCCCACTTGGAACATGTTTCAGTTTTAATGCTTTTGTTCCATTTACGTTATACCATGTTTGATAAGGGTTGTGGTATGATGGATTATTATTGGACATTTGGTTCAGTCTAACTGGTTCAATACAGTAATGGTATAAATGAAACATGCAGAGATATTTGGTACAATCCATATGGTCCAATGTTGAAGAAGGTCCAACATTCTTTGCTATAATAGTTTCTTCTTAAGAATAAAAAACTACACGTAGATATATGTGACATATGTATAGTGAATGTTACATTTTCTCCAATTGTCTGTTACTGGACAACAATGCCGTTTTTGTGAGTTTCATAAACCTAATTTTAAAGCAGAAATGTTGTTTTCGAAAGAAAGAAAAAAAAAAACAAAACAGAAACTAATGCTACATCGTAATGGGTATTTTTATTGTTTTAATTCATTTAACACAAATCATACTAAGAGGCATTTGGCGATGTGAACACCGAAAGTCGTTTTATGCAACGTTCATAATCGGAGCTGAACTCAATCCTGTTCAAGCAGAACCCGCACACCGCTTGAAGGGCAGGCGTAAAATGTAGGAAGTGCATTAAAGGGGCAAGCAGAAACCAACCCAAATACTGCACTAGCTAAAATAATGAAAATGACAACAAAAGGTGGAAGCGTTCCTGTATCTTCCTGAACTAAATACAGTGCAGTGAAAAACAGGGTCCAAGTGCGAGGACTTGCACCAAATCCCAGCTCTGTGCTGGTTATGGTTATAGTGGCCCACCATTTCCTCACTATGGAGGTTTCTTTAGATACCATAATCCATATGTTGGGTTGCCACTCACAAGTTCGGGCTTCAGTCAGTCACACATATCATAACGTAGAAACGGTGAACAGCTTTTTTTTTTTTTGAATGATTTATTTACGGACGCTCTTTAACAGCTCAGGTCATCAGCGTCCCATTCAACTCGGGGCGTGAAACGGCCGACAAATTTTGCTCAGAGGCCTCTCTTTCAGGCTTGAGGTTCTTTTTCGTGCCGTAAATGTACGACACGGGACCCACGGCTTTACTTCCCTTCCGAAGGAAGGCATACTTAGGATTTTTACGCCCCGAAAAAATCCATCGGTCCTGGCCGGGTTCGAACCCGCGATCTTGGGTTTAGGAGGCAAGTACGGTTACCACTAAACCACCAGGACCGACGGTGAACAGCTTCAATAAATATAAGACTTCAAGATGTCTTAGCACTTACCTCAGAGGCATCGCGTGCCACCCGAAAATGGATATTAGCAATGTGATAGATGACAAAAAATGGCACTGTCAGCGATTAGTGTGTACGCATAAACAGTTGGATCACTTGAACTCTTTCTACATAATCTTACTAAAAGTATAATGGAACATTTTATAGTGTTTAGCGTCCAATTTAATTAAGTACGCTTAAGAGACGAAATGATAACCTGGAAAAGTATTTTTTTTTTAAGTTAGGAAGCATTCCAGACCTAAGTTTAGGGTACCTTCCTGGCATTTTGCCATTAATGAGACCTGAACTTAGAAGACTGGAAAGAAATCTCGGTCAGATAGGACGGTCCTGATGCGAATTGAATCCCAGACCTCCCGCTCACGAGTTCGGGCCTAAACGACCTCGGCTGCCCGTGGCGGTATTAGATCATTGGACCATATGTCCCATAAAGATTGTGAAGACATTTTACCACGGAATCCTGCCTATAGTCAGTATGTAGTAGGAGTCGTGTGGTCTATAAGGAATTCTTTAATTTCTCCCCCCTCCATTTTTACAAATGTTTCACTTGTTCCTACTGTTAATGTTTGCCATTTAAACTGCAAGTTAAGGCAGCTTTGTATTAAAAGTCTAAAGCATTTATTTTCTGAATGTACCAGTAATAGGAAATATTTTAGTGGTTTTTAGAAATTAAAATAATATATTAATTTCGTAACTCATCACACCTTATTAAATTACACGATAGCCACAATATTTTATTTATATTATAATTACTTTACACCCCTTATTCTTAACCTTACGGAGTAGATTGACTCTGGCGGTAATACTTAGGACTCGTATTTGGGAGATCCAAGGTTCAAGTTCTGCAGCTGACTAACCTTATTGAGATTTTTTGCGGTTTTCCTCAATCCATTTTAAGAAAGGTCAAATGGCGTGTTTTTATTTCTCTATCATGGATTCACCTTCTAATTCATCATTCGCCTTCATTTCATGTATTTATACGTATCCTGTTTGAGATGTCACCGAGGTGGCGCTAATAGAAATAGATTCATTCAGGGAGCCCCTCTAAGGTGTGTGTGTAATCAATGTGTCTTCCAGACAGCCGGGCATTGGCGTGTAAGTACTACAAACGAAGGAGGGTAAATACAAAAAAGAAAAACATACTTTGCTTTATCAGAATTTTTATAATAATATAATTGTTTTAGTGTTTCAAAATTTAAAGTTGTCGGTCCTGGTGGTTTAGTGGTAACCATACTTGCCTCCAAATCCCAAGATCGCGGGTTAAATCCTGGCCAGGATCAATGGCTTATTTCGGGCGTAAAAATCTTAAGTATGACTTCCTTCGGAGGGGAAGTAAAGCCGTGGGCCCCATGTCGTAGATTTACGGCACTTAAAAGAACCTCAAGCCTGAAAAAAGAGGCTTCTGAGCAAAATTTACCTGCTGTTTATTCAATGGGACGCTGATGAAGTCTGAAAAAACAGGCTTCAAAGCAAAATTTTCCGGCTGTTTATTGAATGGGCCGCTGTAATAGAGCATCCGTAAACAAACCAAATCAACAACATCATAAAATAATATTTGTATAGGAAAAGCTAAGTTCATAGCTATATACAGTGTGTCCAGCTGATTATTGAATGGAACGCTGATGACCTGAGATGTTAAAGAGCATCCGTATATTAACCAAATAAATAAAGTGAAAGTAAAGGATGGCTAAAGTCACTGGTATAAGACCTCTACTGTTTTGTAATTTACATTAAGTAGGACAACTTGCTTTCGTTTCAATTCTCTTTATTTAAAACTGACTTTCTTGTATTGCTAACATTGCCATCGTGTACTAGGCAAGTGTATTTGATGTAATAACATTGAGCTTTGATTGTGATATCGATCCAACCCAAGTAAATTTATTATATTTATTATTGTTATTTAGTATGGTGCTATAGTATTATTAGTATGGGTTCTATATAAATATTCAATAATAATACACTTGGTCTGCTACAAATTAGAAATCCCAAGTTTTTCTGTTAGGTAGCGACTTTGACCTACATATCTGCAGCTGTACTTTGTATACGTGTGGCTATGGTGATGGCATTCTAACGGAGAGGTCCCAATTTTGAATTACTCTCCCTCTACGGCTTGTTAAACCTGTAATACACACTTATTTCTATGCAATTATGTTACTTCAAGTCGTTTTGAGAAAGTTTCTTTATTAGTATAGAAAAATATGTCTCCACAATATTCCCATTGGATATAAAACGATGGTTCTCATGTACGAAAGCGTTTTAAAACAGCAACGTAACGAAGAAGTATAGACGAAGAATACACAGCGATCTCAATGGAAAACATTTCTTGAACTTCCTGAAGACAGGTCTAATGGATGGTGATGTTTTAGATGACTGCAGGCAAAACATCACTGGCTACAAAAGCATGGCGCACCGGCACGTTATGATCTCATGGTACATACTTTTCCCCATCTTACCTATCCAAGGAGGTGGATTGGCTTGGCGGGCGAATGTTCTGATACCTTGATCTCCCAACTTTCACCTATAAATTTCTTTCTTTGGGAACACCTAAAAGCACAGATATATTGTAACAGGCCACAAAACAATTTGGCCTTCCGCAGAGGAACCATCACAGCTTACAGCAATGTAACACCACAGATCTTTGACGGGTACAGCAAGATACAGAACGCTGTTAGGGAAGGTCATCCGAACTTGAGGAATAAGGAACGACAGCATTGAGGGCTGTAGTGATACGTATTCGTTTACTAACCTAAAGTAGAGGCAGAAGAATAAAAAAATGATAATAATTTATTAAAATTATGTATCAAAAATAGTACTTTATTAAGACAATAAAGTACGATTTTTGTTTTGCCAAAACAATAGTGCACTTTCTGTGTTAAATCAAAATTTTAATTTTTATCACATATAGGGGCATTACATCATGGTACTGTCGCGTCTCTATCATTTTGCGTTTTATTAAGGCGGCAATCAGGAAAAGTCTATGCAAACAAATAGAACACACACGATATGAGAGTCGGTTGATACGTCTGGTAAATGTCCATGAAATGGCGTGAATGTTTGTTAGCGGAACCATTGTTGGTAAAAGTGACACTGTGACAACTTTTCAGCCAGTTATTAGTGCCACACGCATTGATTGTCCAAGGACAAAGATTGGCACACAAAGAAGTGCTCTTTCACCAGGACAATGCTCCAGCCCACATAGCAGCATTCAAGATGGCCTAAGGGCATGAACTGAACTTTAAATTGGTTCCTTGTCGGTCCTGGTGATGTAGTGGTTACCGTACTTGTCTTCTAAACCCAAGATCGCGAGTTCAAACCTGGCCAAAGTCGATGGATTTATGGGGCTTAAAAATCCTAAGTATTGCTTCCTTCGGAAGGAAAGTAATGTCGTGAGTCCCGTGTCGTACATTTACGGCACGAAAAACACCTCAAGCCTGAAAAAAGAAGCTCTGAGCAAAATTTGTCGGTCTTTCACGCCCTGATTTGAATGGGACACTGATGACCTGAGCTGTTAAAGAGCGTCCGTAAATAAATCAAATCAACAACAACAAAAGTGGTTCCTCGTTCACCCTTTTTTTGTATTTACCGCAAACAACTTCTTCCAATTCTCGAACTTGAAATTTTGACTTGGTGGGAAGACATTTTCATCAAATAAGGAAATGATCATCGATGTTAATGAGTATTTTGCAGATTTTGATAGATACTACTTTTCCAATGGGATGAAAAAATTGGAAACTCGCTGGACCTAGTATATAGACATCGATGGATACTATGTTGGAAAATAAAGTGGATATGTTACAAAAAAATAGACTTCTTACCAAACTTTTCAAACGGTCCTTGTATAAACACAGATTACTAAAACTCCAAACTACACTATCATAAATACCTCCAAGTCAGACCCAATACATTGGCCCTACAACTGGCAACCAGCCTCGTCACGACTGGTGCAACTTTTCAAAATTATTACTTCTTAGGAGATAGAATTAGAATTGGGGATGAAACATTACTAATTTCTTGAAATACACTTATACTCATAAACTACGTGCACTGCTTGTAGTATACACCATAGAATTCATTAAATTTAACCTATTTTCATTTAGGATCATCACAACTTATTTGACGAACTGAAAGGTCACAACTCGTAACGGAGTATAGGTATTTGTACCTGTCCTGAAACCCCTGCAGCATGCAGCGAACATTGCCGACGCGTCATGCACAACCACGAGGTATAACTTAAAAAAATGGGCGGCAATTCGGGAACACCATGTTTAAATTATTTGAATATTTGGAGATAATTTTAATGCTTTTGGTGAAAAGCAGCTTCACGTGGAGATATGTATGTACTGAAAGATATTTGGAACATAAATTTATAAGAAAGCAAAAGCAAAGCACACCGGCGCAGAGGTTTAAATTTGCACACTACTGCCTAAGAATTCATCTGTTAGACTGCATGTTGATACAAACTGCAAACTTATACATACAAAATAAATTATTTATATATTTTATTTTGTATAATTTCAATATATAGTTATTGTAATTCTAAAACGCTTTCGTTACCAAACAAATGCCTATAGTATAACACTGCACTACATAATATATGTGCCAAGAGGAAGATGTATTCCTATAAGAAGAAAATATGCAATGTGGGTGGTTGCTTTTGGAACTACATGCTTCGTGTTTTGTTAAGGGGAACTAGTTCAGTGTGTTTCATAGCCTAATCCCCGTAGATGATATTCCAAAAGAAAAAAAAAAAAGAAAATTATTCTGCAGTTTTTGTTTTTGTAGTATAACTTATGTTTTTAAAAATGTCAAATATTTTATTTTTCCGTAGTACACAGTAGCTGATAAATATTTGTGAGGCATTACTGCCGTAGATCCTTGGAGTTACAAGCTATAAATTATATTCACAATAACACAGTAAGCTGATAAACGCCACATTTGAACTTAACACGTAATCTTATTCAATTCTCTATAAAAGTAATGACTAAAATAATTACCTTCTGTAAGAAGGAAGGAAAATATCAATTCTGCGATATATCAAGTGTATATTGCTGTGCGCTTTATTTACGACCTCACAAAACGAGCCTTTGTTGGAAGTATGGTAAATAACATATATAAAAATAATTGTTTTTAAAAATATTAATCAAGAGGTACCTATGCCTTTTAATAGTATTTAACCGCGTTTTTATTGCTGAGACATCACAGGCGGTGGACAATGATTTACATGAGATGAAATAAAAGTTTGGGAACGGATTTTATTTTAAGGAAGCAAACAATTCAGCTTAGGTTTAGGATACCTTCGCAGAATTTGCCATATGTGAGCATTAAGGAAAAACCTGGCAAAAACCTCTATCTGGGAGGACGGCCTAGCTTAAATTAGTCGCTCCTAGTGGTCCAGTGGTGACCATACTTGCCTCGTAAGCCCAAGATCGCGGGTTCAATCCTGCCAGGATCGATGAATTTTTTTCGGGCGTAAAAATCTAAAGTATGACTTCCTTCGGAAGGGAGGGTCCATTGTCGTATATTTATGGAACGAAAAAGAACCTCAAGCCTGAAAAAATAGGCTTCTGAGCAACATTTAGGCCATTTCACGCCCTGAATTAAATGGGGCGCTGATGATCTGAGATGTTAAAAAGCGTCCCTAAGTAAAACAAATGAACAAAACAGCTCAAATTAAATCCCAGAACTTCCACCGACGATTCCGCGCCTTAACGACCTCTGCAAACCATGGCGGTGAGCTATACGTTTGGATTTTTCGAATTTTAATATAGTCGGAAGAATGGTTTTTGTCGATGAGATCCTTATTTGAGGAACATTTCTTCCCACTGAACCAAATTTTTAAGTTTGGGAACAACAATCAGTTCAAATATAGAACCCCGTTTCATCCACTTTTACTGTCGCTACTGTTGGTGTTGTCCTGCTATATGAACGGCAATCTTCGTCATATTTTCTTCAATTTATGTTTCAAATGGTGCAACAAAGCTACATAATAGATTACTTTTTTTAAATAATATGCGAGGATTATTTTTTGAAAATCACAAGCGATAACTGATGTCACTTCCTCAGCGATGTTTTTCTTTGCACACTTTCACCAATCGTTTTTCACAACTTTGACTGCTCTTTGACTTTAGTGTGTCATGATAAGGGCTAGGATTTACATTAAAGTTACTTACAATTACTTTTTGCCATACGTTTACAAATAAGGATATTTGGAGTGATTAAAGCATCGGTTTTTTACCCGGCGTTGCTGGAAGGTAAGTGCCCTTCAAGGCTGTGTACTAGGTACATTATTATTCACCATTTATATATCTGACATTTCTACTGCCCTCAAACACTTCCTGTACTACCTTCAAGTATACACTCCAGTAGTGCAGTGCTAAATGACTATTTATCCCTACTTAATTACGATCCCAAATCAATTGGACAATTTGACAAGAAAACTTGGATTAAACTCGAATGCAAATAAAAACCAAAGTCCCCCGCCCGTTTTTTTTTTTTTTTTTTTTTTTTTTTGTGTTCAACAACACGACTATGCTCGAACCATTGCTCCTCAACAACAAGAACATTGCTTTCAGTAATATAGTAAACAATTTCGGCTTCTACTTTGACACTAACATTAACGGAACTTCCCAAGTTAGACAAACCTGTAGAAACGTTTTCTTAAGCCTACATTATTTAAAATACTGATAAGTTCTTCCTGTGAAGCATAAATACATCATAATAGACTCCGGTTATGTCTCATTTTTATTACTACTACGTTTTATACAGCACTCTAGGTGCCGAACTTTCACAGAAACTTCAGCGTGCTCCTAGCACATGCATGCGCTTTATTTTAACGCCTACTGCCTTGATTATTTATTTGAATGTCTTCAACATCTTTCATGGCTTTGTTTAAAGATTAGGCGATTACTTCACACTCTCTCTCTATCTGTCTCTGTCTGCTTTATCAAATCATTAATAAATGCACACGTAATTCATTCTCACTTTACGTTTCTGACTTCGCAGTATAATCGTGACATATGATCACAACATAACTTCATTCTATCAATACCATACCATCAGACATCTCTGTTCTCAGCCTCTTTCTCAGTACCCACTGCTCGGTCTTGTAATTCAGGGTCACAAGTTATCAGGGGTGGCCGCTCACTTGCGCAAGATGAAAAGTGAGGGGGATCATCACGCACACGCTTGGCGGGGAAGAGCGGGGAATATGCTGCCTTACGTAACGGTTACAATGGTAAATATTATCTCACCTGCACAGCCTGTGAACAGGAACAAACGCATTCACCCTTCCGTTCCGTTATCTAAGTGAGATAGACTCGTTGAGACCATTACGCAACGTGTTGTCACCGGTCACGAAGAACCAATTTAACTGTACTTACATATATGGTAGTTTTATAGTAAGCAGAACTAGGCGCTCAGTTTAATTTTGTTAATAATTATTGTTTCATATGCTTAAAACACTACAGAATGTTAGCTGTGCCAGTGTTTCTGTCGTTTCACATAATTCTTAGTATATTTTTGGTATATCATATATTTGTTTTGTCCTTACTGTATGTACTTATGCTATTTTTACTTTATACTTATATTATTATTTTTTTCTTTCTCCGTATTTCTCATCTTCTAATGATGCACATTGTTGACTTTATCTCTGTTATCAATTTACACATCTATGATTATTATCCGGTCCTTTAATATATACCTGTATATTCATTCATATATTTTATATTTTTGTTATTTTAACCTGGTTGATAAGAGGTCATATTTCGGCTAGGCATAATAAACTATTATTACCCTATATCTGGGTATAATACATGCGTTTACACATTTGAAGACAACTCACATATATTTATATAAACAATTTTATTTGAAACTGATACGGGTGGCCGAGGTCTTTTAAGACATGGACTCGTAAACTGGAGGCTTGGGATTGGATTCCAGACAGGACCGTCCTCCCTGACAAGGTTTTACAAGATTTTACTTAGTGCTCATCAATGGCAAATGTCGGAAACGTACCATAAACTTATGCTTGAAACACATCCTTCCGGAATAAAATTCTCCCAACATAATACATTCCATGCATCATTAGCGTTGTGCGTCTGTGGTACCTCAGCAGTAAAAACGGGTCATTGTTAAAAATATTATTTGCAATATTTTATATGTTCTATGGTTTCAATATTGTTGTTATCGGAATAGAAGCAAAAGTATTTCAAAACTATGTTCAGTTTTTTCCTTGAGATGAAGAGCGGGAAACCAAGCACAGCTAGATTGGGAATGTGGTTAGAGGCTATAGAATATTTTCCAGTTAGTGTTGAATTCATCGAGAATGTGTTGAGTGTTTTACATCTTCATATCACTGCTCCAATTGATTATGGAAATGTTTTTGTTGGTGACTAAACAGTATATTATATGGTATACATACATGCTAGCAAATTTATGCACCACAACTGCGTCAGACACTCTTCAAAAGCAACACACTCACCTGTTCACATGTCTCCACATCCTGAGGAAACTGACAAAACGTTTCAACTCTTGCAGCATAAGTAGAGAAAGTGAAGTTGAACATTACTAGTCAACAATTAGGCTATAGTGAGCTATGCAATATCAGTGTCATTTCAAGTTATGAATCAAACGTAGAGCAAGTGGCGGATTTAACTGAACAAGTTGTTCCTAAATTTAGAGTAGTCACAATTACTTCTATTGTTAAGTGAAGTTTAAGTGAGTACAATAGCGCAATTTTAAGTGGCAAAGGATGCAGTTCTACATTTGAAAATTCAAAAGAATCTTTTGTAGCCCACTCCTTCATAAATATACAAATGTCATATAAAGATTAAGTACTTGTAATAGTACAAAAAGTTATTTTAATTCAATGTCAAGACGCTTAAATAATTGTTCTGTCATTAGCAATAAGAACTTTAACTGTACTTTTTCAATAGCATGAACAATTGATATAACACAGGTTCCTTGCACTATTTTGTATAATTTAATAACACTCTAAGCACTCAACTTTGATCTGCGAAGCCATCTCTTTTTCTCAAACAAAAATATGTAATCACTGCATGCTCTTTCCCCTCGCCCCCATTTTATAGCAGATGCATTAGTGCTAGAGTTATATTACTGTCAAACGTTAACCACGCAACGTATTTGACTGAAATTTTATTAAAATATTGTAAAAAGTATTACAATAGCAGAATAGTTATACTTATTTTATTTTCTTGGTATTTAACAGAAATTTATTGAACCTTGGGAACAATCGTCGTAGTTCGCACATTTTTAAGAGCACACTACAGGGCGCATTGTTCCTTTTTATATACGCAAAATCTGTAAGTTCTATAAACTGTAAAATAAGCTGATTACGTATAAGATGTTTAAAATAACCAAACCAGCAACAATGCCATCAATACTCATACTCACATCTTCTGGGCAATTTTGCACTTAATATGAGGTTATATATGGACTAATCCAGGTGAAATTGAAGAGTAAATTTTCTTGTGCTTATATTTAACTGAAAATTTGTCGGGACAGGAGAGAGTAAATTTCATGCAAAATAACGGTAAATTATCACTAAGAGTTTCTATGCTGGAAAGGTATTAATTTGCTGTATTTTAGAACTTTAGAAATAATACTGCTGAAATGTTTCCAAATCTTTAAACCAACATAATATTAATTCAAAGATTCTGCTAGGTTTTGCTACAAATAGCTCCTTATTAAATATTATTTCGTCCTAATCGGTTGCTCTTGCTTTGTTTCATTATCTCGCACTCATTTTAAAATACTTTTATAATTCAATGTTTGTTCTTCAAACCAATTCCGCTTGCACGCACATTCTCCACTGAATGCACATGGTGTGTGGTAATGCAACGGAAATTTGCTAAACAGTTAATTATATAGTACGAGGCAACGCATGTATGATGCCAGCAACCCTTCATCCGAGTTAAAATAATTTATTTTTAAAAGTTTCAATTTTTATAAGTTGTTTCTGATGGCGGGCCACATTTTTGAGATTTATAATTATTCTATTCTTAATGTAGAATATTTTAATGTGTATTTCAACATTTTAAAGTAATGCTTCTCTTTAATACATGTTATATAGAGAAATAACAATCCTTGATTAAATAAATAAATATTAGATATGCCATGAAGAATGCTACAAAATGGAGGTAACGTATAATTTAAATTTGTGTTTCTGCAACGCATAGTTTCAGATATATTTATTTTCAAAGGCAAATTTTTTCTTAAAATATCAAATATTTAACGTTTATTGTAACAAAAAGTACTCGAAACAGAGGTATCATACTTTCCAGAAATTATCATTTTATACTTATATATTAAAAATAGCATTGACTTTAAAAACAAGATATTGAGTTTTTAAATGTCTCGTCCTATTTGGGATCGAATGTTCCAAATACAAGTTAATTCATTTTTGGAGCTAATAGTCGGCTAGACATTCCAAAATGTCAGAACTATACAATTAATATATTTATTTCTTTGCAGGTTCATTATTTTACTTACCAATAAAAGTGTAGAAAAACCTATTTCTCATGGAAAATCATTTATTTGAAGTACTGTACAATTTAAGTTCAGACATGTAACATTTTAAACTTGACAGTATTGGTGTCACAAATAACAAAATTTATATATAGTGCTGATTTTTAGTAACGGGTCAGTAGAGCGCCTCTGCATACTGGAAGAAAACAGTCGTCAAGGACGTACAAAGCATATCCAGATACTACAACTTGTAGTTAGTTTGAAGAAGGCTTTGTCAGCGAGTGGCTGTTGGTCCGTGTGTTACTCGGTGCTTTCATTGTGTGAAAATTGTTAATTGTTCTGCAACTAAATAAATATAAGATTGAAGAATGAGTGTTAATATTTGATACATAGTTGAAAAAAGATTCTTGTAGAAAAGTGGTATAATGAATAGCCAGAAAATATCCTGGAAGGCAAATGTAATTCAGGTAGAGAAACTGTTTGCAAACTTGTTAAAAAGCTACGAAAGAGAACATCTCTCAATTACAAGAAACCAATTCAAAACCGTCGTATTCTTACGGATGATGTAAAGTTCAATGAAATATAGGAATTTCCTACGTAGATGTCGACAACGTATTGTCTCTAAAGGGGTTCATTTTCAGCATGTGTATGTAAGAAAGTTAAGTGATTCTTCTTCTTCTTCTTCTTCTTCTTCTTCTTCTTCTTCTTATTATTATTATTATTATTATTATTATTATTATTATTATTATTATTATTATTTATCAGTTTTAAGTATAGTAAAATCTTATGCTTTTCCGACCACACCTCCCCAAAAGCAGTCGTGCTATTGACTTATTCATAGGTACATGTACCTTTTGAGTATTTTGTCAGTTACAATATAAGCAACGTATATAGCTGTAAATGTTCTAAATTTGTATCTATTTCAAACTTGCAGAGGCAGCAGACATCTAAATGACACATGCAAGCGTATCTAGCCATCAAGAAATGTTTAACTCTTCCTGGAGATCCCATTCAAGAAACAATGCACAGGCCACTTTCATCCTATGTCTTCTTAAACCGTTTTTAATACTGCTGTGCACTGGCGAAATTCTGAACTTTCTCTAGATAGTCACTGCACTGTCACATTTTTTTGTATGTTCTAACATATACAATATCTGTTCATGCTTATTGAACGATAATTTTGCTACTATCTCCTAGTAGCATATCTGGCTACCAGCGCTCAGAATGATTTCAAGAAAAAGATAGAAGAATATGTAATTTTTTAAAGTGTGAAAGGTTGCCAGAATCTGTAGCATGGTTTTTGAATGACAACTTTTTCAAAGCATAACGCACTTGCATATAAAATTAAAAATACAGTGCAAGATCGTAAAACGTTAACGTTCCTATGTGTGTGTATGTGTGTAAATGAAATCTTAAATTAAGTGCCGCTATATAAGAAGCCGTTTTGCTAACATCTGTTAAAAAGAAACATATTTTAGAACAAACAGACAAAAGGCAAGAAAAGATTGAGGATCAGGGTTCAAATAAGAAAAAAAAAAAATAAGCCACATTTTTTTAACAAATATTTCATGACTTAATTGGCATTGGTAACTAAATGTTGAGCACTTTGCTGACAGAACTTGTGTGTAATTTTCATTTACACCTTCCTGTTTGGAAACCCTGAGGGCAAATGAGAACAAAAGAAAAGGTTTCCGTATAATCATCTAAGCTAAATCACGCATTCTTCGTAATTCTCAGCCAAGAAGGTATATCGCTATCTACCTGCGAGAAAATTGTCTGTAGTGACTTAAGCAATAAATCTGTTCCGCGCTTTCAAGAAGTAGCCATGTTGTCTGAGGCACGAAAGGCCTGAAGGTGTTTAATTTTCTTGCATTTGACAAGAATATGTTTTGTTACGTACTATAATTGTTGTTTCTGCTATGAGCCAGACGCCGTACAAAGGCTCATTATTCATTTTATTTTATAGCTTGGGCAGTAAAATGAACTTTACAGGTGCGTTTAAACATTCTATCTTACTCATAACGCCATAGTTGAATGTCTCTCACATGAACATACGCTGTTATAAACATACAAGAGACGTAGAGGAAAATGCTTATGTGTGTACTTAAGACACGATAGTAAATCATTACTACGTTTCCATATAAAATTCAAATCAATTTTAAAACACTTTCATGGAAACTTAGAATTCAATGCCGGTTGAGTATATCAAGTTTTATCTTGCTAAACAACTGGATAGGATATATCAAAACAACTATTTTGTACATGAACCCTACCGAAGAGAATAGTATTGAATAGGATTTTTGCTTTGATTACAAATTAGTGCATATCATTTATCATATGAAGACCATAGGCAAGAAATCTCTGAGGCACAAAATATTGATTTAAAATATCGGAACGTTTAACTTCAAAACCAAATTACTTGACGTTCATTAATTATAAATGCCAATAGTGTGTAAATATTGGAAAAGTGCAGAGAATATATATATATACTTATACACGATATCTCAGAATCGCCTTAAAACTTCCGAATAGCCAACCTAAATTTCGCCTTAAGATGTGGGTAAAAGCAGCAGTGGATTTTGCAACCGCGAATACCTGACTACTGAGAACCTACTGCAGATACTTCGTGTATATATATTTTCTTTGAATGCACTTCAGTGCATAGCATGCATATCTAATTTAAGAACGTGTAATTTTAAAAAAAAATTACGAGTAGTCTACATATTTTTTTTTCATTTTATTATTTAAGTTGTCCAAGAAAGCCAAGCTAAAGTCAGTACATTTTCTAAATTGTATATGTTCTACAGAAAATTAAAATAAGCATGCTATTTTTACTGTAAGGAATCGGACAAAATATATGTGCATGATATTTCCTGCCAAAATACAATATAGTACAAACTAAGAAACACTCAGTTATTTTCTTTTAATTATCCTAATCGATCTTAGAAATTCACATAGATAAGTTAATTATACTGCCTATGAAAAATATATTAAAATCTATTGAAATATTATATGGAAACATGTTACATATAGTAAATATTTGGCTGCTTTTAACAGACATTTCACCACGAAGAAAAATATTCTTAAGATAATTAAGTTCTCGCGAAATCCTGGGTATATGCCCAAAATATTTAATAATTGCATACAATTAGACATGGTCATTTAAAGAGCTTTATATTGAACGCTGGAACTACGAAGATATTTAAAATACATTGGTATCGCCATGTTATTCGTCAAGAAGGTACTCATTAAGCAGTAATATTCAACATAGGACTCTGTCTAGATTACAACGATATCAAGTTTTTGTATTTCTTGCGGTCTGCATTGGACCTATCCCTCATTAGTCGTGGCGCATTAACAGATTTTTTATAAACGTCTGTCCTCTTTGCCTCTCTCTCCCTCTCTCTCTCTCTCTCTCTCTCTCTCTCTCTGTGTCTCAAAGGGATATTTAACTAAAAGTAGACTGTCCGTTTATTTGACTGAAAGCTGGAAGTTGTATAGTAAAAAACTGTGTTCCTTTCGGTAGTTTCTTTAGGGGTAATGCTTAATTTCCAATGCTATTTTTTATTTTATTAATTATTTCATCGGTTCTGTGAAACAAAAGAATTCAGTAACATGTGCTATTTGGGAATCTTGCCACTAAACACGAAACGCAGTAGAAGAGCTTACTTGGAAAAATAAGCAGAATATATACCTGAGGTTACTGCTTTCTAGAAATGTCAACTAACAACAAAGTTAATATATGCAGACATACTTGAAGTACGTCTAGAGAAAGGAATTAAAAAGTATTTATAAAAATAAATTAGTTTTACGCTAAAGGAAAGTCGTTGTAATCGGTAAATATTTTAATCAAAATATAACTGAATCAGATCTATCAACTTACAAACATATTCAGAACTTAACACATAATTTTCTCTATTAGTTTACATTTTTAAGATTTGGTTTCTGCTCTTTGGGTTTTGTTTTTATTTTCCTTTTTCTGCGATTTTTACCTATATGTGATACATGCCATAGGTTTTTTTGGGGTAGAAGAAATAAAAAAAAAAAAACTATGGTGCAAAAACTTATGGGATACGTGGGTTTTTGGCTTTTCATAGTTTAGTGCCAGTGGCAAAGCGGAGGGCAGCTTTTCTGTTATGAAAGTTTATTTTGTACAAATACGCTTTTCATATTCCGCAATCTTCAAGGATTTTTCCGCTCTGTATTAGCACTATAGTTTCTTCAGTATTTCTATGCAGTGTGTAAAACACTATGAATTACAATTTATTAATATGGTTTTAATCACACAAACCCTGTGTCAGGTTAACATTTCTAATCAGAGTCAGATAGGAAAAACTCGAGTTCAAGGCGGGAACTGGAATCATGAATCTTCGACTTGCAGTGGATCGTCGAGAAAACTTCTTACTGGGAAAGTGCAGCCGCCGCAAATGGAAAAAGCGAGATAGTCACCGCGCGATAGTTAGTATTAATATTTTAATGAAAACATGGAATTTTATACATATATATATATACATATATATATATATATATATGAAACTGTGGCAACGACGATGGTGGTGATGATCATGATGATGATGATGATGATAATAATAATAATAATAATAATAATAATAATAATAATAATAATAATAATAATAATAATAATAATAAGCATTAACCTTTGCTATGTGTTTGCAAATAATGCCCCTCCGCGGCAATACATTGCCAATATATGCGTAGGAAATTCCTGTATTTCATTTAACTTTCCTTTTGTAAGAGCATTGCAGTTCGGAACACGTTTCTTGTCAATGAGAGATGGTGTCTCTCATAACTTTTTAACAAGTTCGCGAAAAGTTTCTCTTCTGGAACACGATTGCCTGCCAGAATATTTTCTTGTGAATCGTGTTACCATTTCTCTGCGAGAATTGTTTTCAATTGTGTATCGTACATAAAAACCCGTTCTTCAAGAGTATATTATGCAGTGACTAACTGAAGAAGAACAACTAGTATGCAATGAAAGCACCGAGTAACACACGAACGCACAACCAACTTAAGAAAAACCTTCAAACTAACTACAGGCTACTATCTGGACATGCATTGTAAGTCCTTGATGACTGACTTCTTCCAGTAAGCAGCCGCGCTCTGCCTACCCATAGATCAAATAGGCTCACTGCAGATGGATAGAAAGAATGCAAAAATTCACTAACTAGCATAAATAAAGAGAACGTAAAAACAAATGTAAAAGTAGTTTAATAATTATTCTCTAGAGTCAGTTTTTCTTATAATTAAACTTAGTTTGAAAATTTACTATGACTTATTTCTCTCATGTGACGTCATCTTAAAATCGACCAATTTAACGAAACAAAATTTTGAATTTTGACCAATCACAGCCGGATTTACGGGGTGAAATTATAAATAAATATAAACTCCGTTTTATTACGCGACGTGCATTTATCTTGTGGCCAGTGTGTCAAACTCTATACCTCCTCTATATAATTCTTCAATACGCATCACTGGTCACTTTTGCTAGAGGCTGTGGGGAGCTATTGATAGCAACAAAAGCATTGACAATCGATTATCATAATGCAAAACGGAGGGTTCTTAAAAGCGTTTTGGTGATACGTCAAATGTGCAAATTGATCTTATCATTAAGAACTCCAAACCACAGAATACAAAGTAAAATAAAGACGCTGTATGTTCTCTCTCTCTCTCCCTCTCTCTCTCTCTCTCTCTCTCAGTTGATATTAGAAAATCGAATGATAGCGTCGTCTACTTTTGTCCATCTCACTCTCACGGTTTCTGAATAGCACAGATATTCATAACATTTTATACATGTGCCAATATTCTGTGTGCGAATTTCATATATATAACTTTTATTCTTATTCTGTTCATGAAAATTTCCAAGATGGACAGTTTTTCTAAAACGGGTTGCCATAATTTACAAAAAAAAAAAAAAAAAAAAAAAAAAAAAACAGAAAATAATCCTTATTGGTATTCTGAAAAGCCTAATATCACCATGATAATAAAATTGGTGTGTATGGCTCCATTACTAACAAAATAATCGTAAAACTGGATTATGTGTTAAACGCTAATGTTTAAAGTGTGAATCTACAAAAATGTTATTCTACATTCCTTATAAAAAACTAAATTGTAGGGTAAGTTTGTCTTCTTTTAACAGAGTTCCATCACAGCTCATAGAGTCGAAGTTTCCGTGATTGAAATTTAAAAAAAATATTCAATTACGGCATAGATAATATGTAAAGATTTATTTGCCCCCTAGATCCTGTGATATTTATATTTGAAGTAAATGAAGAGTGTACAAAACAGCTTATTATTTATTTATTTATTTATTTGAATTATTTACCGACAATCTTTAACATCTCATTTCATTAGCTTCACATTTTATTCAGGGCGTGAAACGGCCGATAACTTTTGCACGAAAGCCTCTTCTTTCAGACCTGAGGTTCTTTTACTTGCTGTAAATCTACAACACGGTAACCACGGCTTTACTTCTCTTCTGAAGGAAGTCATACTTTTACGCTCGAAATTTATACATGAACCCTGGCCAGGATTAAACCCGCGATCTTGAGTCTAGGAGGCAATATGGTTACCACTAGACCACCAGAACCGCCCGACATATCATGAAAGTACGAATATCCGAAAAGAGGTCTCCACCTGAGTAATTTATACATATTTAGAGAACACCAGAAACTGTGTATAGCGAAAGTGAGAATTCAGATCTGCTTTTCTAAAATGTTTGTTCTTACGGTACTTTTATTTCATGAAAAGTTTAGGAAAGGACTGTGTTTAATACACTACCAATTTAAGCGCCGACTCTTATCGACATCAAGCGACATGTTTGCCCATAGCAAAAGTTTCACGCAGGCGTCAGCAATTATATGAATCCTGTCTACCGCAATGTAATGAGAAAGGGGGATTATTGATCTAAATCAGTGTTAAGTTTAAGCTATTACAGGTCTACTACGATTTTATTGTTTTATATTTGAAACTTTTTGTATAGCAAATTGAATTCACTGAATTCAAAATTGAAGTCGTATCAAATTAAATTATTTATGAAAGTTATATTTTCTATTTTTATTTATCAATTTATATTTTAAATGAATCTTAAATATTTTTCCTTATTCAAACGTCAACTATTGGACTAAATTTACTAGATAACTGTTGTTATATTGATGGCAGTGTACCCTATTTAATAATGTCAATTAAATTAATTAATAGTTGCTGAAAGTAAAATTTTGCTTATAATACTTTTATTTTGCTACCTTTACTATATGTAATGTAATTGAGTATTAAATCATTTCTCGAATATTCCTATTGTTTTGTTATATCTGTATCACTTTTGTTTAAGAGCAAAGACAGAACATTTTCTTTAACAATTTATAAGATATATTTTGTAAGTACAGCAATGTAAACCATGGACTACCAAGCGGTTGTCTCCGGTGGTAACGCTGGTAACCTGCTCTCGGGAAGTCCCAGGTGCAAATCTCTTGGGGTGGGTCATCATGACCCGGTTCGGTTTTTATTGCTTTTTCCTGGTCAGTTAGGCAATTTCTGCAATGGATGCTTCCTTTCCACAAAATTTCCTCTTTCCCATTTCATCTCATTTTATTCAATTTGTTGTTATAGAGTTAAAAAAAAAAAATACAGATAGCTGGTACTGTATGCGGTGTGAAGGTCGCTCACATTTTGTAATGGTTTCTCACTTGGTATGGAAGCGGCCCTTACGAACTCCTTGGAATGGGGTTTCCGTTGGGATCGGGAGTATATGGAAACAATATTAGAATCCGTGCCTAACCGTCCCTAAATCCTAGCCGTCCAGTGTCTTCCACACCTTATACCTTCCTTTTGGAGGTGCTTGCACAAACGGCCAACCCTTGAGCAAGGCTGAAATACCGAAACGTCCTTTGTCCCTACCGGTTCAATCCAATTCAAGTCATAAGCTCTCATGCTGTGCGCAGTGTTTGTGCCGAGCTTTTTAAAATTTGAATAAATCTTGATGCATTTTGAAATACGTATTGTTTAGCGTCAGCCAGCCCATAGTACTGGCTTTACTTATGCATTTGCAACGTGGAGTATTTTAATACAAATAAGAAGAGAGAAAATGCATATCCAAACTTGTCATCTGCTATCAATGTCCTATAACCGTGATATCTCTGTGCCTAAGCCACCTATAGTCGGTCCTGGTGGTCTAGTGGTAACCATACTTGTCTTCTAAACCCAAGATCGCGGGTTCAAACCCGGCCAGGATCGATGAATTTTTTCGGGCGTAAAAATACTAAGTATGGCTTCCTTCGGAAGGGAAGTAAAGCCGTGGGTGTCGTGTCGTACATTTGCGGCACGAAAAAGAAACTCGAGCCTGAAAAAAGATCATAGATCACTGCGGGTAAAAAAGAAAATTCAAAAGAAGAACAACCCAAATCAAAAAAGGAGGTTCTGTTGACCTGTTTGATATAAATTGAGCAAAAATATGAAAATGTGAAATAAAATGCATAATAGTTATTTTATCTCTCATACCATTTCATATTTTGCACATATTTTGATATAAAATAAAAGCTCTAATTTGTACATTTCTTATGTTATGGAAAAATTGAAAGTAATGTTTTAGACATATCTACTTCAGTTTTTAGAATTACTATTTAAAAATAAAGAGCTCTTACAAAGTTAAATTTTGTAGATCTATATACAAGGTAGATTTTTCCTTTATTTGACTCAAACCAGTGTCCAGGGTCTTCAATATAGAAGGAAGTCATTTTCTCATATCTTCCGAAGCTAAAGTTACTATAAAGGCCGCAAATAAGGCGCACGTAGCTGGACTTCATTCCGAACCCGTTCTTCGTTTAATTAATCTTTGTTCGGCTTTCGGTGAGGTATGAAGCAGTGTTCTAGAAAAGAAATGCGCAGCCTGCAAAAAAAGAGCAGCTATGAAAGTGCACCGAACTGGTGAAGCCGGCTCAATGTCACGCTTTTGAGGAGGCATGTTGCCGCCTCTATCTGCTCACGTGCTTCGGATTCTTCCTCATCAGAGCGAATTAATTTCTTCTAGCCAAAGTGTTCCTCCATTAGCCGACTCATGGATAAATCGCTTCAACGAGAGAAAGAGAGTCGGAACTGTGCGCAGATCAAAACCGACGCCAAAAAAATGGAAACTCCCATTTCCATTTGAATTATGCACGCGGTTTTAAGTGGAACTTAATTGGTACGTACCGGGTCGTTAGTTACAGATAACCGCATCTCAGAAGCATGAGATAATTTTGTAAATAGTTGTAGCCTAAGGAAGCTGGAAGAATTGACATCCCACACAAATAAGAGAAAAACAAAAAACAAGAAAAGAAAATATAGAAACAAAAACTTGAAAGCGAAACAAAAACCGGAAAGAAAGAAAAGACCTCAAAATGAAAACGCAAAAATAGCGAAAACAGCATAAACCTCGCCTGGGAGATTAGAAGTGCAATTTTTATGCAGTAAACGAACAGTATGAAATTTAGTGCAAGATGTTTCGAGATGAAAAGTAATAAATATATTAACACGGTTATGATACGTATTCATTAGATGGAATATAGCTTCAAAATATGACATATTGATGATGAGACTCTTATCAGCTAGAGGTTATACTAATGGCGTATATCTTAATGGGCACCTATAGTTTTAAGTTCTTTTTTTTTTATTGATTTATTTATGGACGCTCTTTAACATCTCAGGTCATCAGCGTCCCATTCAACTCAGGGCGTGAAACGGCCGACAAATTTTGCTCAGAGGCCTCTCTTTCAGGCTTGAGGTTCTTTTTCGTGCCGTAAATGTACGACAAGGGACCCACGGCTTTACTTCCCTTCCGAAGGAAGCCATACTTAGGATTTTTACGCCTGAAAAAATCCATCGATCCTGGCCGGGTTCGAACCCGCGTTTTGGGCGTAGGAGGCAAGTATGGTAACCACTACACCAGCAGGACCGACTAGTTTAAGTTCAATTATTTATTTCATCTCATTACAAATGACATGTTCATAGATCATTTTACTGGTTTATAATTTAAAATAAGTAGTCATGAACATAACTACGGGCTCTGCAGTTTATTACTGAGTGCTAGATTTCTCTGAAACTTTTTTCATATGCAGCATTTCCAGTCGGTATTTACTTTGTCATTGCCCCGTAGCTTTGATCTTCTCCCTCTTTCTTCTGGTTTAGTTCGTCTTCTGCCATTTTTACCAAATGTAACCTTGGTAGTTGTGTATTTCATTAAGTGTACTCATTTTCCTATGCAACCGAAAATTGATTTTGTCAAAGAAAGTTACTGCATAACGACCTCGTCATCTGCCAAGAAAAGTCATGTCGCGCAGTGAAACTGAAAAAGCGCATTTTTGTTTCTTTCATTGTTTATTAGTAGTAAATAGTAATTAATATATAATCCGCCTCAGTAGATCCTCAAAGTGCCTGTCCTTTGCTATCAGACATGTGTGAATTATTTTAAATGAATTTGAGACAATCGTCGAAATGCATTCTCCAATAATTTATTTCAGCGCCTCCAAGGATTTTATTTCATTTTTAATAAGAGGTGGCAAATGGGACGCATTATTGATAGATGCACCAATTTATTGAGGTAACCTTCGAAGAAAATTTTCTAATTGATAACTTATTTCATCAAGATTCTCTTTTAAAGCCCATTTTTTCCGGCTTCTTGTTAATGAAAACTACTTTAGTTTGAATATTGTTCACATGCATTGATGGATATGTTGCTCCTGGAAATTTAGCATGAAATTCTTTCCTACAGTGCATGTACGCTTTCTTTCGCACATAACAGTCATAAATAAGTATTATTTGCTTCAGCGTATATATCACTCTCGACATACTCCAAAATGCACAGAAATACACTAGAAAATGTAAATGGCCTTCTTGCAGAAATGCAACTGAAACCGTTGACGTAATAAACAATTGGCAAGCTCAATTGCCTTCACCAGAAGAAGATCAGCCGCTTTCCACAGTGCACAGAAACTCCGACTGTGTACCGGAATGGAAATATACATTATTTATCTTGATTGTAACGTATTCGGCATGCGCCTGACCTCAGATTATTATCGAAGGTTTTCTTTCTAAAGTTTAACATATTTTTTAAATTTGGTGTAATGTTTCTGTTTCATATACAAGCATCATTTCATTATTATTGATTAATAATTGACAAATTTGTGTTCTGCGTTCGTAAGTGGGTGTTCCTATACTTAGACATATTGTCCTTGTCCAACCAACAGGTGAAATTTCTAACATCTGACAGGAGTGGCTGCAAAGCACTAAGAACACCGTTAATAGGAACGACCCTAAAATGGAATTTAACTCTTCAGAATATACTTTTTTGTGAAAATTCAATTTGCTCATGGTAAGAATCCAAAGCACTGTCATCAAGAATTACGAAAAGCCTGTACTGTTATTGAATTACTTTATTTAACAGCACGAAGGTGGGTGTTCGCTTTTCTAAAGGGACGTCCGTCAACGTTCGAGAGCTGGACCACCTGTGCATGCCACAAATAAAAGATATGTTGTCCAAGTGCAGAACTTGTTGAAAATCGACAGAAGGTGAACTTGTGCTGAACTGACAGCGAAGCTAAACATTTCGTCAAAGATATTGGAAAAACATTTGGGAATGAAAATCATTGCCAGCAGGTGAGTTCTTAGTCTGCTTTCAGAGGTTCAAAACGGCCACATCGATTTACTGTGGTCTAAATTATATTGAACTGTTATCAGCATGGAAATGATGCTTTCTTGCAACGCAATATTGCAATAGAAGAAATTTGGGCTCGTAACTACAAGCCAGAATTGAAATGCCAAGTAGAGCAAGTGGCGACATCCAAGTTCTCAACTGGCATGTGGACTTGGTCACTTATGCTGTGACTGATGGGTCGAATATAAATGCGTTTTATTACATGAACTTCATAGAAAACACTTAATCTGCAATTTGGCAGAACAAGCTCGAACTCTTGTACAGATAGCTGCTTGTTTGCACTAGAATTTTAGAATTAGAATATTTACCATTTTCTTCTGATATGTTTCCTAGCAAATTTGACTGGTTTTGGAAGATAAAGAAGCCCTTGCGAGGCCGAAGATTCCAAATAAGACATGACATTTAGCGGTTATTGTTCTTTGTCCAAGAAAATGACTATAATGAGCGTCTGAAGACTTCTAACGTTGTGAAAACATGACATATGTGACATGGACAGACACTATTTGTAGCATCCTTAGGAAAATGGGAAAAATATGTCTTAACATTTTATCTATTGATCATATCGACCTTTGTATTAGAACTATTTTGTTCTAGATTTATAGAGCGTGTCAATACTTTGTTATTAATTGAGCTGTCTCATTGTGCTTATACATAGGGTGTTCTGTGAATCTTGACAACACGTTTGTGGTTCAATAGTACAAAGGATACTGAAAACATGCTACGGGTAACAAGTATGTATTTTTATTTTAAATTTGTTTTTTTCTTTAACTAATCATCATTGCGTAAATACTTTACTCCCGTGAATTAAAACTAAATTCATCAGTTCAGCAGCACTAACAACTGAAAGAAAGTATACTCAATATAGATACACAAGCAGAAGCGAAAAAAACATACATTACTAACTGCACTTTGAATCAATATTAGTTTTGAGACTATCCGGTTATGGAAATATTAAAGAAAATTAAAGGAAAGAAACGTACATAATGTCCAATTTTGTCCATTCCTAAAACCCCTGTAAGATGCAACCATTCGTGCAATGAAAGTATAAGTTGAACAAATTTGCGGTAATTCTGGGACAGCACGCATCTTAAAATACTCTATTATTTAAAATTAGAAATAACACAGGACATTGACAAGTATTACATTTATAATAAAATTAAAATTTTCGAAATAAACATTAAAATTATTTATTTTGCCGTCAGCAGCGTAGTCTTTCACTCACAGTGCACAGGACTCAGCCATTTTATTTAAACAGTAATTTTAGGTACAACAAGAAATGTTTAAGTACAATAAGTCGGTCTAAGGACAACGTACTCTCCTTTGGGCCCAAGGTTCCGGGGTTCAAACTCGGTTGAGGTTGACAGATTGTTACGGACGTGAAAATCTCTCGTGCAAATCCTCTAAGAGGGGCTTAAAGTCGTGAACTTAAAGAACCCCATACCTGAAAAAGGAAATCTTTGGACAAACTGTGCAAACATTTCATGCTTAAGTAAAACCTTAGCATCAGCTAACTATCACTTGAAGCCATGGGCCCGTAATAAACAAAGTATAGTAGTTTCTGAACCACGCAACCAGGTATACTTTAAATTCAGTGGAATTATTTGGGTTACGGGAGAACAGATTGCAGCTGCATCCTAGGAGAAGCCAATGGTCAAGGTCTACAATGCATGTGCTAGTAGCCGCTTGTAGAATAATTGAGGACAGCTTTGACGGGGAGTGGTTGTACGTTCGTGTGTTATTTGTGATTTCATTGTGTGTAGATTGTGTGCCAATTTTCTTCGTTAGTAATGTTACTACATGAATATACTCTTGAACAACGGGATTATACGTACGATACATAATTGAAAACAGATTCTTGCAGAGAAGTGGTAAGGCGATTCGTAAGAAAATATCTTGGCAATTGTGTAGCAGGTTTGTCAGCTTGTTAAAAAGTTTAACACAGACAGAAACTTTCAAGAAATATGTTTCGAACTGCCGTGTTCATACTACAGAAAAATACAGAGGAATTTCTCATGCAGATGTCGGCATTGTATTGCGGCTGTGAGACATCCATCATTTCCAACATCTCCTATAACTAAGGTTAGTACTTATCGTATTAGTTTTAATACACTATCATATTGATATGCAGTAAAAATATAAATACCAAAGCAAAAATAAATTTATTCGCGGTGACTCTTATTTCTGTTGTTTTGATTGGGGCGGCTCCATGGTGATGCGTAATTCAAACAATCTCACTGTATTATCTCAGTGAATTCCTTATACTACTTCAATATTTAGAAACTTGGATTATTCGCTAAACAGAAAGCATTATTCTTTTTTCACTTTATGATATGCGTATGTGTGTGTTTGTTTGGTCTTCTCAATTAATCGACCTATCTTGCTTTGCGGTCTTAAAAATGTCTGTAATTTAAAACACTTGATAGTAGTGTACGTAATTAATATGATCCAGCAAGATATATCATTTTCTTATTACTGATAAACATTATATGTAAAGATTTTCTGAATGTTATGCGTTTTATCTGCTTTGATGCAGTGCTTCCTTTACCTCTAAGAATTTTCATATTTGTCCTTTACATGTGGATGAAAAGGAATCTATGATTTTCTTTCAGTAGTAATATACGTTGTGTTTAATAGATCAAACATTTAGTGTCTTTTGAGGCGGGTTTTGAGAAGATTTTGTGTTTAGTTACTTTTTAAAATGAATCCTTAACTTAATTCGTAGAAAATGGCAAATTAATTTTGTAATTCACATATTTTACACTTATAAGTTTAACGATCTCTTGATTAAGAGCTTTACAAAGTCTATTTATTCTTTGTATTATTTGTAATACCACAACATAAATATAGTGCAGATCCAAGAAATGCACTGTGTGTTAATAGCGATCTTCAACTGTTGTGCTGCGGAAGTTTTAATAGCCACTTTCAATTGCTTGTTTATTTATCGTTAAATGTGAAAAAAAAAAAAAAAATGAAATCAGTTTGTGCGATGGTGTAGTATAGCATTGCAGCATTAATCGAAATGGTACACATTTATGTTGAAACGCATCTGCAGCGGCACTAGTCTATCCATACAGATAGGCTCCAAAAGAGAAGAGAGCTGTATTTTCGGTTAATTAACTTCTGTCTACGTAGGTAATTGTGAACATTTTCATTAATATAATTTGATGTGAAGTTCTTATGTTTACACTTTGTTTAATATATATAATATATATATATATATAATATATAGTTTTCCTTATGAATAATCCCTTAATATTTATTGTACGCCAGAGAACCTGTTAAAAATTTTTTTTCTATTTTATGGTGGCTGCAAAATCCAAAGAATTAACAACATGTAGCCGAATACCTACGTTGCAAGAACGTGAAAAATTAACCCTCAAGAATGAATGGCACTGTGGCAAAATATATTTAAACATAAATCCTCAAAATAACACAATTTTTTGCATGACAAGGAACATAGAGATGGACTTTTTGGCTAAGTGTGATTTTAATTAATAGATGTGAAAGTATTTTTGAGCCTTAGGGATTAAATGAATAAATGAATTATCGTTTTATGTTATGTTATGTGCAACATTTAAATTTTAGGTGCGCAATGCTTTAAATTTCCTGTATCACGGTTTGTATGTAACAGATCCAAGACCATAATTTATTAAATGTTACATTTTTATGTCGCTGTTTCTGTATATTGTATTGCGATAAGATATTCTGTATATCTTTCTGCTTTGCATCTACTGGCGAACCACATAGTTATATAGTGCATGCGCTGCATTGCAACTTCAAATGAATGAATATTGTGCAATTTAGTTCTAAAATATTACTTTTCCTTTACAGTTATGTATTAAATCTGTATTTGCTGTCAGTTATTGCTTTCTTTTCTGGTATTTTCACACACATATATGGTGAATAATCTCATTCTTATAATGACGGTTTTGAGCACAAAGATAACACTTTATAAATGCATGTTTATAGAAATTTTAATTTGTGTACAATATACAAATTTCAGGACAAAAATGCCACTTGTGCATCGATTTTGGTTCAATTTCAGTTCAATTTTCATGCATACTCCGTAGATATATGTTTATCCAGTTTTTATTTTGTTTATATTTATTAGTTTTTGGAGGAAAAATAATCTGAAAGATTATTTTTTACAAAAGTTATTCAGAGGAAACAAGATTCCTGAAAGTAATGATATGATCACAAAACAAACAACTGGTCTAATGTTCCAATAATAAGAAATGAGATGAAAATTAATTTATTTACTAGCTTCAGTATTATTGGTGCAAATAAGGCCTTAGAAATTGACATTGTTTCTTAAGACAACTTTATAGAAAGTATATATATCCCGAAGTAATTATCATAAAGAAATGAAATTTTGGACAATGCTTACAAATGGCATAATTGCATTATGCTCTAAGCTCTTACACAAGAGCTCAAAAACTATAGATATTATAAATTTCCGGCCCTGTGTTCCTTATGGGAAAGACCAGGCTTCCTTTCACTCTGTATAGACATTTGCGTGCAAAAAAGATTTATACTTGGGGTCAAATAGAGTTGGGTTTTTTTTATATTTCCTCTGCATGAAAAGGTGATTATGAGAATACGATAAATACGAACTTATTTGCACCATTACTCCATTTATCGTTGTTGCAGTTGTTGAGGACGTTAAACGTTTACAAAAGAAGTCCATCATACCCTGGTTTGACTTTTACTGTAATAATGGATACAATCAAAATAGAACTATCATTGCTTTTTCATTATAAGGACTCTTAGTGCGTTCCTTATTTTGTGCTAAAATTCTGTGAGCAAAACCGCATAAAATCGGGGTGTTTTTTTTGGGGGGGGTAATATGGTTTGCATATTAGGGTAGTGCGTCATGTATCAAAATACAAATAGCACCTGTGCTGTACCCAAGCAATCATTCCCTCAAGATTACATATATGCACAAAAACGCAAGCGGAGTTTCACACTGGGAGCTCGCCCGTTGATGGCTGGCCTAAATGAAACGCAGAGTTTCCAGCTCACATAATTATGTCATCTTTTCTTTGAATCTGTTTGTTCAGCAATCTTAAACCCTTTTGGAGTGATCCAAGAGGTTAGTTCCCTACTAGGTGATTTTTCCTTTGCACTATCGCTCCACGTGCAGTTGACCAAGATCTGCAGTTCTCGTCTCGTTCCCATGTTTGAAAGCCGGAGGGGAGGTCAGTACGAGTTTAAGTCTATAAACGCACGGACGTTTCTTGTGTGTTGTGTGGCAATGTATTATTTAGGGTAAATAAAACAGTGCATTAATTACGTTAATATGACTCAATTACGATATTCTATTCTACAAAGAGTTTTTATTTACAATTCGCATATGCATGCAGAAACGGCGTGAGGTATATGGAGATTGCAAGAAGAGAAACTTTTTGATATTCAAGTCGAAGTTCGATCCACAAGATGGTAAATAAATTTCTTGAAGTGGGAAGTGTTTTTGAGTAAAAGCGCACACAGCCACCTACATTAATGACAGAAGAAATGTTAAATATCATTGGGAATACTCTAAGACGTTCTCCTGAAAATCATTTTCATGTTTTTCTTAGCAAATGGAAATTTCCTATTCCATTTCTATTCCTCTGTTCGAACGGCTACATAGCTACAGAAGTTAACACCCATAAAATCACTGTAGTGCAACAATTTAAATCGGCTGATTCTACATCAAGTAGTAGAGTCTGTGAATGAATTTTGAATAGTGTTTATGACGCAGAAATGGAACCTAGTCTAATTTTCTTTACGGACGAATCTTTGTTCAACCTCACTGGTTACGTTAATTTACAAAACAACCGATAATGGAGTTCAGAAAATCATAATCTGCTTTACAAAAAATCCCTGCATAGTGAAAATATAGGAGTGCTATTAGCGGCGAGAGAATTATAGGCCCTGTTTTTTATAAGAAACAATTCATAGTGATAGCTATGTGCAGCATATTTTGCACTTCTTTTTCCATAAATTAACTGTGAGGATACGAAAGTGTGCAACTTTCGAACAAGAATCTGCAGCACATATGGCCTATGTCTCCTTGCATGCATTTCATGAAATATTTGACCATAGAGGCACAGAGTCATCAGTAACAACATATGGCCCCATCGATGCCCAACTTAACACCCTGCGATTTTCATCTCTGGGGAGCATTAAAGAAGAAATGTATAAGACAAATCCACACACATGAACTAAAAAATAACAACCATAAAGAACTTTATTCCATTTCTCAGAAAGAACTACAGATGGTAATAGTTAATTTTTTAAACCGATGCCAGAAACATATGGAAAATGAAGGAAGGCAGTTGCAGCAACTTCCTGCTTATTAAGAGTGAGTAAATGTGTTTAAGTGTTAATAATAACTTACGCGATAATCGTAGCTGCGGAACTTCTAACTTCTGTTCACCGCATTACCAGCTTGAACCGACAGATCGGTCGCTACGCGTGGAACGGTCTCGCGAAGGAAAAATCACCCATTACTTATAGATGCCTACACAATCTATTTAGACAAATATATAAGCATCATACATTTATATACATTATTAAAGAAAAAAGAATGATACTGGTAAAAGTGATAAAAAGTAACACACAGAGCTAGGCAGAAGATAACATTTTTAAATTTCTTTACGGTTGCACAATAGATGGTATGTCCTTGAACGTCAGAAACTGTCATTACTATTACAGACACATGTACTCGTAGCTAATTGCCTCTATGCAGTAGTTTTTAGAGGTTAAGGTTCATCTTCGTGATAATTACTTTGATTCAGTACTGTGAAGTAGAATAATAAAACTCGTCCTGAATTGTGATCAGCCACCCGCGTTACAATATGTGAGGTAGCTACAGGAATAACTGCAATCCTTGCGAGAGAAGCTCTGCAGTTGGTGTTTCTAAGTAAAAGATAGTTTCTCTGTGCCAGGAGTTGAAGTTTTTTGTTACGTCAAATACTCCTGCTAATATCAATATAACTGCTTTCAACTGTTGAGCAAAGAAAGGGCTATGTCCAGGGAAGTATCTACGCGTATAAAACAATACTAGGCGTAAAATGTCAACATGAAATATGTTGCTACAATGCAAAATACGTTTAAAAAAACTAAAAATACAAATGTAAAGAAACTCGCAAATTTTGCACTTCTCTACTTTTGTAATTTATCTTGCTCTGGACATTACCTTTCTTGCCTTTCGCGCTTGATGAATTTAATCCTCAAGTTACGTCTTCATTACTCAAAGCTGCCCGCTCTTGAACAATTTGTTTGTCACATAGATATGCTGAGTGTTGTGTTTTGTACGATCATGAAACCTGTTCAGAAATTTAATACTTTTACGATGCTGAATTTAGTTTATTTTTGCACAAATATATAATAATATCCCGACAAAATACATCTAAATATTTTAAATAAATTTAACAATTTTTAATCATGTCTGAATAATAAAGGGATTCATTAACTTACATCTATCGGTATGTTTGACTCTTAAAACGGTTTAAACATAATATGTAAAGTAATCTTATTGTAGTAAATTGTACAGCCTCTATGCTTCGTCTACTTTATTTACGAAGGGAGGCGCCACTGATTTAGTTCATTATTCACTGCGACTAAGGAAGAATTTTTTATCTTTATATAGCTGGAAACTAAAAAGCATTTATAAAAATTATAAACATGTTTAATTTAAATTTTACAAAACTTTAAATGTGTAGACTGATATAATTATAAACAACCACTCACCAATCATGTTGCGACAATGGCAAACTAAAATAGTTCGTAGTTCCAGTGTACAACAAAGACTTTCTCCAGGTTTTCATCACAAAACGTTGTTAGTTCACTGGAACAATGCTCGATAATCGGTTTAACGTCATAAGAAAATGTGTCACTGACACCAAATTCTCATATTCACCAATGACTTCTTGCCCCCCAAAACGTTGTCAACATAGTATGAAATCTATTTTTAGCACATTATCAAAATTCCGTTTCATAGTTCTTATTTGGAAGCCTTTGAGTGAGTAACTTTAATTTTTCTTTTTTCAATATCATGCACCTCATTGACTGCCTCAGTCAACAAAATGGTACTTTCTAGTTACTTTACAGAGACACAAAGAACTCAAATTTGCAGGCAGATATGTAAGATAGTTAATTTTTTAATGAGCTGTCTTTAAGTTAGTTCCGAAGAATTTCAATTGATGGGGCTCCATCCTTTTACAGTTCATCTGACACTTATTTAAATGCTTTAAATTTAGCTGCATAATGCACTACAGCTTTTAACCATGTCTCCCAAAGAGTAATTAGCGTCTATGTTTTTTTGAATGGTGTTTAACGCCCGTTTTTACGACTGAGGCACCACAGGCGGTGAGCACTGATGATGAGATGAAATGATAAATTGGAAAAGGATTTGTTAAGGAAGGAAACGTTCCAGGCCTATTTTTAGGGTAATCCCCGGCATTTGCCAGTTATGAAGACTGAGGAAAACCTGAAAAAACCTCAGTCAGGGAGGACGGTCCTGGCGGGATTCGAACTCCAGACCTCCCGCTCACGATTCCGAGCCTTAATGTCCCCGGCCACCCGTGGCGGTGCCGCGCCTATGTTGAAGACCAAGAACTGGAATTTTGGTTTTGAACAAATAACTTTTTGGGGGTCTTTCACCAACCCTCTATTGCCTTTTGAAATTAGTTTGTCTACTTCGGCCTATAAAGTATGTACCTGCTTATATAATCATTTTTGAGACTTTTATCCAAAAGACCTTCTGCAGTCTTCATCATAGAGAGAGCAGCATCCGTTAATAAGAGTAAGATATTATCAAATTTAATCCCATCTGGCCATAACAACTGCAGAGATTCATTGAATAAATGAGCTACTGTTACTTGATTTGAGGCTGACATTTCTCTGCACGCTAAGAGAAAACACCGCTTAAAAGCTACTTTAATATTTTATCACACCTTCCAACGTTTACTTACTGCTAGAGTATGGTGATTTGTTCATGCTTACCTAAATATATTTATTTTAAATTTCGACCTGATATTTACTAGTGTTTCTTCGTAACACACACATAGAGGTATACTTAATGTTGATTCTTCTGGTGTTTTAAAACATGAATTTTGTGAATAATATTCTAAGCTCTAACGTATTATTTTTATATAAAGGAATATCAGAATAAAAAGTAATTTGTAAAAGCTGTATAATATTCATAACTTTTGTAAAGGGGGCATTAAAGCAGAAGATGCTTCACCTAAAAGAGTTATGTCTTAGAGGATGAACGTAAAACAGTCATGCTAGGTTTGCTATCTGCTAAATGCTGTGAGACTTAAAATTGCTGTTCCACATTTACAGATTCCTTACATATTTGATAGGATATAATTTTTCTACCACTCGTAAACATTTCGCTAAATTCAGCAGCATATTGTGTAAACGATAAGAAATACTTGACTTCATTTTTGACATATCAGTCACTTCAGTTATGTAGGCTACTGTATAAATGTTCTGAACTAATCAAGATAATGCCAGTAGTTGAAGAACATTCGAATCACATGAATTGCTTCATTTCATAGATAATGTATTCTCCTTCTAATGGGGAGGAGGCAGAAAGAGAGAGGGGGGCGGGGGCAGCACAAGCAATCCAGGCCATGATGTGACACATGAAAGAAATTCAGTAACAGTTTGTTTCCATTAATATACAGAACACTTGCTGTCTATACGTTTTGACATGGCGACCCAGAATACCAGCACACATTCCCCAACATTTTGTTCTTTATCGAAACACTGCTTGTAATATTTCTAGTGCAATGCTGTCGACGACTGTTCGAATTCGAATCAAATCCCAAGTTTGTCGAACAAATGCAAACATTTACCCTTCTTGAAATTAGTTTTAGGATTTGAATGTTTAATTCCAATTTTTTTTACAAAATGTGCAATAAAATAATATTTGAATCTAAAAATAATTTAATTAGTTCCTCTAGCCTTATTTAGGATACTGATTCCCAAAAAGTTTCTATGACTACTGAAGCTAAAAAAACATACATTTCTGACATTGGCTTATGAAATTACCCATTTTCCTCTGCGGTTTCCTTGAGAAATGGAAGAAATTACTTAACGAATTACAAAGTAGTGGTAAAGGTTATCATTATTTTATTTACATGTTTCTTAATAGTGTTTAATGACCGTTTTTACTACTGAGGCGGTGGACACTGGTGATACGTGAGATGAAAGGATAAATTGGGAAGAGGATTTTTTTAAGGAAGGAAACGTTCCAGGCCTAAGTTTTGGATACCTCCCCGGCATTGGACATTTAAGAGGACTTAGGTAAACCTAGAAAATTGCCTGTCAGGGAGGACAGTCCTGGCGGTTTATTTACATATGATATAATTATGCTCTGATATTAGATATACACAGCAGTATTTTTTTTACCTAAAATAACTTAGAAGGTGCTCATGAATGAACTGTTACTCTTTATAGTTTTTGTAAAAATTACCTTCAAAATATTTAATATCACGAGCATATATACAGAAATGACAGAAATTATTATTTGTGTTTTCAGTCAACACGTCCAAATTTCCTTTTTATTTTTCTGTTATTAAGATGTTTGTGCTGTTTTTCTGTTAAGCTTCTGCAGGATGCTGAAATTGAAAATGATAGAATTTGTATCTCATTAAAGCTATTCCAATCCATCATCGTATTTACTCAGTGCATATCAAACCGACATTTTTCGAAAGTAAGCTGAATGAAAATAAATAGAAATCTGCTTGGAAAATAAGTTGTGTACGTACCTACCACAAGTAATAGTAAGCACTCACAACTGTTAAATTCTATCACCTGCGGCCAACTGCATGTGGAGCGGACCCGCGAAGAAAAAATCACCCAGTACTACTTTCTACGTCTCATGATATTTGTAGAAACGAACACTTTTGTAATTGTAACTTTGGTACAAGTAGCAGTAATGCACAAAAAATAAAGAAAGAAATACTTGCAGGATGTCTCTGGTACAGAATACGTCTAAGTGGTGGATGGCTATAGGTTTGGTCACCAATGTTTCTTGTCTAGCCGTGGTTTTGTGACTCTTTGGGAGCGTCCGATAAGACTCTTTCGGCAATACGGTTTACATTCATGGTTACACAGTGAGTCACCAATCATTTCTCATAGTTCCTTCCTGCTTTTGGATTTCTTTTTAACTATTTTATTTTCCATAATAGACATGCAGTTATAAATTGGATTTAAATTTGATTTGTTTTTTGAACACTCTTAGCATCACCACTTGAGAATTCTATGGTATGAAATTCATCTGTGGGTTTTTATAATAATATGTTATTATAAAATTATATTGTTTTTATAATAATATATATCTCTAGTTCAGTAAATAAACAAAATACTATATACGTATCTCATGCACTTATTCTTTTAGCGGTATAAAGCTGTAAAAATGTTCTTCTAGTTCCTTCTAATATGGTCTTTGAGGATCAACCATATTATTTTTATGTAAATAGTTATTTTTATAAATTAAAAACTGAAACTAAGATTATAATTTCAAACGAGAACCCGATATTGTATATATAAAATTCCATTTAATACAAAATGCATATTATTGCAGTATTTTCATTTAAATGTGTATTTAAATAATTTTGCTATAAATATGTAAATTGATATACTGTTCTTTATTCTAATTTTTACCATTCTCATTTCAGTATTAATTGTAAAACTTATTTATGGTCTTCGTCCCCATCTGAGAGCAGCTCAGGTCACACAAGTCGCCTACCACAGTGACAGACAGTTCCCGTTCTAATGACTGCATTTGGACAATCAGTCGCTGTTTCATCAACGAGAGCAAGCATTGCTTCATTCTTTGTGTTTTTCTAAATACTTTATCGGCTAAGAGATCAATATAACTCAAATCTTTGTATTATCACATGCTATTGGTGCACCAGTAATTATAGTATGTTATTGAAGTAAATGTTACTGTACTTATTATAGTGAAATGTTACCACTAGAACAGATAAAATAAAAAAGTCGCCTTAAAAACCCTCTTACTACAGAGGAACTTAAAGCAGATATTATTTGGAGACTTATGAAAACAGATCTGTTGCGAGCGAATCGAATTTCATTGTCAGAAGTGTAAGACTGCAGGTGGACACCACTTCGAACAACAATAGGTTACTGCTCATTATGAAATAAAACTAATATTGTGTAATTCAGTGTAATAGTCATGTTAATATGACTCAATTTAGATATTCTGTTCCCCAAAGAGTAGTATTTACGATTGGTAATTGCGTACAGAAACGGCTTGTGATGTGTAGAGATTGTTTCAAGAGAGATACCCTGATGTTCAACTTCCACTTACAGATTGATAAACAAATTTCACAAAACGGCAAGTGTTTTTGAGAAAATCGATTTTTTAGGGTAACCTAGCTTGGTAGCCGTTCCAGAGCATTCCCAATGTTATCTAACACTTCGTCTGTGAGTACATTACGTGACTGTACGTTCTCATCAAACAGAAATTTCTCATTCCTCTGTTCGAACGTTTTCAGTTTATCTAATATGCGTGGCGTGGATTTGTCTTGTACCTTTTTCTTGTAATGTTCTCTAGAGATAAAAATCGCAGGGTGTTAAATTCTGGGACCAAGGGGGGGCATATGTTGATAGTGATATCTCTATGCTTCTATGATCAAATATTTCATGAATTGCATGTGCTTTATGTGCCGTTGCAGAGACCTTTTGGAAAGTCACAAATCTACGTTCTTTCTTAGGGACTATAATAACAGGTGGAACCAATTCGTCCATTAAGAAAAGTAGATTAGGCTCAATTTCTCCATCATACACATTATTCTCAAAATCCATTCACTAAATTTCAGCCGGCTTAAGTTCCTGCACTATAGAAATGTTACAGGGTTTTAACTTCAGTAAGTATGTAACCGTTCGAACAGAGGAATAGGAGATTTCGGTTTGCTGAGAAAAACATCAAATTGATTTTTAGGAGAACGTTCTAGAGCATTCCGAAAGATATTTAACGTTTATTCCGCCATTAATGTAAGTGGCTGTGTACGCTTTTTCTCAACAATACAAAATTTATTTACCATCTTGTGATTCGAACTTCAACTTGGAGGTTGAATATCGGGAAATCTCCGTACATCACGAGCCGTTCCTGTAGCACGTAAGAATCGCAAATAAATATTCTTTAGGGAAAATAATGTCTCAGTGTAATTAATACACTGTTTTACGCATCCTAATGAATAGTTACTACACTATCACACAACGCACAAGAATATGTCCATATGTTCCTAGAGTTAAACTGTATTGACTTCCCTCCACCTACTAGGCCGGCTTTCAAGACGACAATTGTAGAGTTATGGGCAACTGCATTTGGGACTGACCCCAAATAAAAAACTCCGAGTACCACCTTCTATGTCTCTGCAAACGAATACTTTTATAATAGTAACTTAGGTGTAAGTTACATTAATGTAGAAAAAATACGCGTAAGAAGTGTCTGAAATAGAATACGGGCTAAGTGATGGATGGTGAAGTTTCTTCATAGATTTGGCCCCCAATGTTTTATTGTGGATCCCCGGTTTTGTGCCTTTTTGTGATCATCCCATAAGACACTGCTTTACAATTAGTCATATAATCTTTGGGAATACGTATTCTAAACAAGGATATACGAAATAGTTAAATAATTTTTAGTTTCAAATATTCAAATATTATTTACTGCATATTTGGCAAGAATTTATCATTTCATGTAAATGGTTATAATTATTTTATTTACATGTGATGTTATGGTCTGATACTTGATATACGCAGCAGGTTTATTCCCTAAAAATAACTTAAAATATCCTCGTGAATGAATTGTTACTGGCCTACTCTTTACAGTTTTTGTAAAAAGTTCCTTAAAATGTTGAATAACACATGAAAATACACAGAAATGAACAGATATTATTATTTGTATATTTAGATTAATATCAAAATTTCCTCTTATTCTGTAATTAAGATATTGGTGGTGCATTTTAGATAAGTTTTTGCAGGATGCTGGAATTGGAAAATATGGAAATTGTATCTCATTAAGGCAATTTCATTTCATCTCCTTTACTCAGTTGAACTCAAGCCGATATTTTTCCAGATAAAGTTGAATGAAATAAACAGAAATCTGCTAGGAAAATAAATGATTGACGTATATGCCACAAAGTATAGTAAGCATTCCCAACTCTGCAAAGTTATAATGAATTACTTCTGTTATTCTATAATACTTTTGCTCCCTTGCTGCTGCTACTTTTTTGAAACTGAAATAATAGGTTTTCTTGCGACCAATGACTTCAGTTTAGTGCTACATAATAACTTATTTATTTGAACATTATTAAATCGAAATGTAAACAGATGAATTTAAATTAAATTTAGTCTCAAAATTAATGCTATTGAAGTGAATAATAGGGCCATGACCAAATCTGAGTGCACATATCTTCGGTCTCCTATGCCAAATCTGCACATAACTAATGTTCGCCCAGGCAAATGAAATGGGTGTTGTCAGTCAAAGTTCAGGACACATGTAAAAAATGCTTGGACATTCTGAAAAGCTCTTGGCCTATCAAGAAAGGAACTAATTTTTAACTTCAACATTATTTTTAACTTAATTTGCGTTATAGTATATAAATTTATTCCAGTGATATTCCAGTGCCTTATTGTGTTTCTGAGTAGTTTGCAAAAGATCTACAACAATAGCTCTCTACAGCTGCAATCGCCTCTTGATTTGATGAAAATTGCTGACCAGCGAAGAAGAATTTACTTTGCAAAGATATACAAGTGCAACGGAGCCAACTCCGGGGAAAGGATGGGTGCTTGAACAATTCACTTTTCTAAATTTTTCCATCGCTAAAACACTTTTGTATTGGTAGGTACACATCTTAACAAAACTATTTTCATTTATTTTTCAACAAATCGGGCCTATTCTCATGATTTTTCCATCTAATTGATTTAGAAGACTAAAAAAATATCCCCCGATTATGTTTTTGTCCTCCAAAAAATAATTAATTATTAAAATCCGTTTAGTGTCTCAAAAAACCAATTTCATAGCCTTTCTTGAAGATGAAACGAGCTTTGTCTTCTTTGGCCCTGAACATCCAAGCTCTGTCTATAGTTTTGGCTGCTGGCTCGATTCCGGTGTATGATTTCTAATCAACAGTTATTAGTAGACACATATAATCTCTTCCGTTGATACAAACATTTTACGACATTTTTAACGATTTTTTTTATGTGTTGTTAGGAAATGCGCACGCAATTTCTTCATATGCAATTTTTTATGTAAAACATACTTTCATGCTCCATTAAAATGCCTATAGTCTCAACAATTTCGCGCATATCATCTACTTGTTCAATGAATTCTGGTGCTGTAGAATGTTTTGGGCGTCCATCAGCTGGGTCATCTTCAAGGCTGGTGTGCCATGTTAAATTTTTTAGTCCATTTTAATCGTTTAAATTAAAGATAATTCCTCATTAACTTTTAAATGTGCTATATATTTTCTTTGGCGTTTAACCGTGTTTTAAAAATAACTATTACTGCACGGTATTGAATTTAATTTATTGTATAGAACATCCACAACACGCCTGCTATACAAACTTGTGTTAAATAAACAATACAAAACTATATGACTTGATATTTCTTATGAATGCTTAAGACGATGTATCAACGTAAAAAGCAGTTGTATGGACACCTACAGTCCAGACCAAGAACTTACAGAAGCATTATTTCAACTTGGGTGTTCAAATGTTTAGATCTTATAATATCGCGATGGTTTTAATAAAGTACATGTTCTCTTGCCATTTTGAGTCTTGGAACTAATGATATGCCCTATAAACTTTTAACAAACAAGCGTATCATTCATAAAATTCAGTTATTATTTGAGTGTGTAATCAGCGGGCCGTAGAAAACTCCACCCTACAAGCTTTACCAATATTTCCTTCATGGAAGTTTGAACTCGAACAAGAGAAAATAGATGTAGCTTCACTAATGAACGTGTAAGTCGTGCAAGAACGTGTAAGAACTGCACGAAAAGAGGTAAAACTGAAGTATCAGAACTGCCGCTACTAGTAATATTTTGGAAGTATTGGTCGTGACCTGTTCAATCCGCTTCATTATACGGGTGCGCTCTCCTTCTAGGGCCCAGCCCCCATCTGCTTTGTTCCCACGAAAACGATATCAATTGACAGCACGAATAGCATTTTTTTTAATCTCTCGTTTTCTTTCAAGTGGTAATATAAAGATATATATTTCAATTCTGATTTTTTCCAGCTTACTTGCGTGCTTCATCCCGATGCTTTATTTCCTTTTGATGCTACTGCTCTTTTGGAAATTAATAGTTTCATTATACCCCCTTTGTGTTATTATGTGGTTCTTTGAAGTGTGCAGGACCACGCAACAGCTCATGCACACTAAACTCGTGTAACCAAGAGGATAGCTTTTATATTTTACAGCAATTTATTTTTTACATTTATTATATCAGCTCTGATTTTTAAACTCTTGTTAAACAATGGCGGATATGTAAAATAAAATAACAATAATATGAGGCATGCACTATATTTTCTTTAATTCTTTAGCATTCATACCGTATGCTCCAGATGATGCTTGCGCATCGAGTCTGATTTAGGAATCGTGCTCAGAAAGGCACTCTGAATTGTGGTTGGGAAGTTAGTTATGGGAGAATGTTTATGACAAACAGGAATTTATTATATAAAAGAAATATTTAAACATAAATACTCAACAAGAGTGCATTATATTTCTGTAATATTTAGCAATGCAAGAATGTAATGGTAAAGTACAATTAAATACTATAAAATATTGATATTACCGCGTGCTTGCCTCCAATTTGAAAATCACAAAATTTTACTGGTACAGTGCAATGGAAAAGTGAATTAAACATTAGTAATATTATTTGCTTGCCTTCCAATTGAATATCAAAAAATGTACTAGCACAATAAAAGATATCATACATAAAAGAATAACAAAAAATTGCTTACATTCCAACTATAAATTTTTAACGTTTAAAAATATGCAATATAACAGAACAAAAAAAAATTCCTTACAATTTAAGTAAATATAATGGATTACATTACTTTCAGAAATGTCTTGGTGAATGGGTGAGGAGTGGAGGAGGAGCAACGATCCTAACAATTTGGAAATGTTGACCTCAAAACGTGTTCACCCCCTCGAAGCTGCTACACCTCTCTGTGTAATTCGAGACTAGCTCCCAGTAATACCAGGGAATGGTTGTAAGTCATCAACTCGATGGTTCCACATCAATCTTGACCAATGAAAGCAAAGGCATGTGGGTGAAAGGAAGAAGGAAGAGATCTGACACATAACACTTATTAGTACGTGCAAAGACAGAGCAAATAGAAAAAATAATTTCGCAATCTATCAGCACTTAAAGCTGCAAGATATTCTCAATGTACCTCTTAATTATTGACCAGGTGTTGTTACAAATTTTATCTGTGCAACTGCTAAGGTTTTAAACTTGCTGATCTGTTCGGGTCCATATGACCCGATATATACATCGGTTTCCAATTACCTTTTAAATATAATTATATATTTGTATGCGTCTCAATGATTTTGTCTGTAAATCCAAAAGCAATTAGTCATTTTAAGAACTTTATACTTGTTACCATAGTTTTGTCTTAAGCTGTAAACCGTTCCACCAAAATGGTCATGTCGCAGTACAGGCGTAGCCGACTATGGCAAAAGCCTGTGCTTAACACTTTTGTGCAGAATGCATTAAAACCACACCTTGTGCTAATTTCGGTAGTGATTTTGCTGGCGAACGTTCAAGATTTGCGCCTATTTCTTCTAATTTGTGTTCTTGTTAAAACTGTACGTCTTCACATGTTTTTTTTCTTTTGTACTAAACCAGTAAAATCAAATGTAATGACAATATCGTAAATTGCATTTCAGTAAGGGAACAATTGCTTCTTTATTCTTGGCTCTATTCCTTTATTCGTTTCTTGTGGAATATTAGCTGCAGTAAAAATTTCGCAAATAAGTTCAAAAAGCCGAAATTGACTAAACTATATAGAGAACTTCAGTTTCATCTCATTATCTAGCTTTTTTTCTATTGCAATAGAGTTTGTGTTCATCATTGTATGTGCGTTTCCTATCATTACATTCTATAGTTGCTCGCATTTTCACCAGGCAAAACTTATAGAAACGATCATTATGAACTAGAGAAAATACATCATCTGGTACTGAGAATCATACTTCTGTAACATAACGGCCTTCGTGATTTCTGCTTCGGCATTCTGAAGGAAAGAGAACTAACGTTATCTTCCTCTCTTGTGCTGCGTTAACTTTTGGAATGCACTATACTTTCCTGTAGCTCTGTTTATAACGGGTCATCGACAAATTTCTCCGTACTCGGGTGATGTGCACCGCACAGGAGAAAGTTAGTACTCCTACATTTCTGACATTCATTTCCTTCCTTCGAAACCGATTTTTAGCAGGTAATCCGCCCACCGTTGCTAAGGTTTGAACTTGGAGTGCGTGCTTGAGTTGGTGGTTAAGTGAACATAATGACTATACATTCTGCGCGCGATCAGTGCTGCCACCCGAACTTGCTTCCCTAGTGAAATCTCGCCTACGCTGCGCAGCGACTTCTCGATGACCCTTTAGTATGTTGCATTATTGATTTTTAGCAATATTTTTTCAGAAATTTAGTAATTAGATACCTATCTAGCTTCAAGAATAGTCAGCTTGCAACCGTGTAGTAATTAGTGCAACAAACCAGTCTCCCCTCCCACCTTTTACAGCGACATGTTTTAGCCTTTCAGTGAGTGAGAACTATTGTGAACCAGTCAAGTAGAAAGCACCACAATCCATCTAGATGTTAATTTGTTGCATTTATCATTACTTAATTATTAAAATTATTAGTTTTAAAATTACACAAATTATGTCACTTTTTTTTTTTTTTTTTTTTTTTTCTTTTGACTTTGACATTTTAAAGTCACATCATTTAATTCCTTTTCTCTGAAAAGTCAATATCTTGTACTCAATGCGATCTTTTCTTGTTGCTTATTTTCCCAAACCGTGTCAATTCGTGGATTCAGTGTTGTACTGCAAGACGTAGAGCGACATCAACTTTTATTCGCTTCCTGTCTTAATTGCAAAAACAGCAGAGAAAGTTTCACATAAATAGTTTTGAGTTTATTTACAGTTCTGTTAGAACCTGGACACGTTTCATAAAGTTGGAGATGACAGATAGTTGAGATAATATTTGAGTTGATATTAAAGATAAATAGAAATTATGTTTGTGAATAAACCAAAAAGAAGAATATTAAAATTGAAAACTACGAATTATCCACTGGGAAGCAACGGCAAAAATCACTGCTATGAAGTGCATTTGATTCGGTGGGGTTGGTAGTAATGTGATATTTTGGTATATAAAGTTCTTAAATAAAACAGTTGAATCACAAGATGGATCTTTAATACTGTTATGATAAAACCAGTAGGAATCTGTCGCAATAAAAGCACCAACTCTCCTTACTCTAGCCGCCGGCATAAAGCCAATTCTCCGAATTAAAATTTTCAGCGATGTTGCCAACATATTTGGTAATTTTTGAGCGTTCTAGGTACAATATGTACTAATATTTACTTTTTGCAAGGAAAACGTTGAAGCTGACAATCACAGAAGTAATCCAGATGCTAGGGACTAAGTTTTACACAACTCTTTCGAAGAATGGCATTAGTACATGCGTCTTACACATTTTATGCACTACGCTATTTGTTAATACAACCATTAATTAACTGTTAATGTTCCAAAGTTTAGTATATTAGTTGCATTGCTTCATTTCTCCATTGAAATTATCTAAGTTGCACATAATAATATAAATGATTTAAGTTTTACCAGTTCGTTGAAGTAAATCATCCTTAAAATTCTAGACTATTTAGTTGTTACAAATTCGATCATAGGCAAATGTTTTCAGAATAACTGGCACTTTTAAAAAAATTACCATTTTGAATAACCACATAAAATTATCTTTATTTGCTAAATAGCTAAAATTTTATTATTCCAGATTTTTATTATTCCTAAAAGCCTGGAGATGGCCGGCTTTAAAATATAATAAATAGTTTATAATGTACTTGCTGATTTTATCCGTCTAATACAGAGAATTAGGGTGCACAAACTACTAGTCTCTCTTTATAAACACGCAGCATGGGAGCAAAAGTGTACAAAAAGGCAATGCTTTTGTTATACTGGTACATTATTACCACTGTGAAACTACATATTGTTTTCCTATTATAAATATTTATCAATATTTAAAGTCCCTTTAGCTTCAAGGTCATATCGTTACTTTAACCGTCACGGGTGGCCGAGGTCGTTAAGGCTCAGGCTCGTGAGCGGGAGATCTGGAGTTCCAATCCCGCCAGGACCGTCCTTCCTGACTAAGGTTTTTTCCAGGTTTTCCTCGGTCCTCATAAATGGCAAATGACGAGGATTACCCTAAACTTAGGCCTGGAACACTTCCTTCCTTAAAAAATCCTTTCTCAATATATCATTTCATCTCATGTATCACCAGTGTTCACCGCCTGTGGTGCTTCAGTAGTAAAAACGGGCGTTAAACATCATTAAAAAAATTTACTTTAATATCTACACTTATTTACATTCATAGTTCAATATGGAGATAAAATACTCTACAGACTTACAGTGAATCATTTTGTAATTATTGATTATTTGTAAATATGGAAAGAGGAGCATTTGTATTTTGCAAAGGATTTAAAGATATTTATCATGCAGGTTATAATAAAAACGTAAGTAAAATTTTAGGAGAATCATTCCATGCATGTGTTTAAGGCACGGACTCGTGAGCGGGAGGTCTGCGGTTCGAATCCCGCCAGGACCGTCCTCCCTGACTGGGGTTTTTTCCAGGTTTTCCTCAGTCTTCATAACTGGCAAATGCCGGGGAGGTACCTAAACTTAGGCCTGGAACGCTTCCTTCCTTAAAAAAAAAAATATCCTTTCCCAATTTATCATTTCATCTCATGTATCACCAGTGTCCACCGCCTGTGGTGCCTCAGTAGTGAAAACGGGCGTTAAACACTACTCAAAAAAAAAAAATTCCATGCATGTACCGCCAAGAGTCGCCGAGGTCATTAAGACGCGGATTTATGAGCGGGAGTTTTGGGGTTCGATTCTCACCATGACCGTCCACCCTGATTGAGATTTTTTCCAGGTTTTCCTCAGTCCTCATAATGGAAAATGCTGGGGAGGTACTCTAAACTTAGGTATGGAACGCTTCCTTCCTTTATAAAATTATCTTTTCCCAATTTATCATTACATCTCATGTATCATCAGTGTCCACCGCCTGTGATGCCTCAGTAGTATAAACCAGCTTTAAACACTATTAGAAAAAATCAAATTTTGTATTGTAATTAGCAGTATAAATATTAGGCATATATATGTCATAAGCTTTAACTTCAATGCAAGAGTTGTACAATAGAGAAAGTCACTGGTTTTGTCCGTTATGGTAGCTTGGGAAGGCAAGAGGGTCATAAACCCGATACAAAGGAACAGGGACAAATGTTATGCTACTTTTTAAAAGGACTACCGTTGGGGAGTTAATAAACTGATGCACTTTTAAATCCGTTTGGGGCTTTGACCCCGACAGGTGTTGTACTGTTAACCTTTAAATTAGTCAATGCCAATAAAATTATTAAAACTTTCAAAAATAGGGAATGGCACGTGGGGCAGTTGATCTTCGAATTGAACTTCGATATCGCAGTAACCATATCATTGGTGATAATACATATCTACAGGTTCCTATAACGAAAGTACTCAAATGAAGGTTTGGGTAACATTCATAGTTTCATTAGACTCGATATTGTGTGTATGGTAAAAACTAAAACAACTGATTTAAGAGCTGACTGCAATATTACTTACCACAATATTATACTAGTTATAGTGTTGCATCACCAATTAATACGTCTATCTTTATTTCGCGGAACTGTGGAACAACATCATGTTTTATTGACCAAATCCTTGGGTGCGCAGTCCATTGGTAATCAAAAAGACGCCTCCGAATAGTCACCTGTTCTCTTTTCTTAACGACGTGATATGTTATATGTAATTAATTGTTGCTGCAGGTTTCCTCAGCTCCGGAATACGAAGAAGGAAACCACAGTCACACATGGACCGCCAAGGTCCGAAATAAAACTCAGATCACGTCTTTCCCAACTGGATCGGCCCAGGAGAAGGCAAGAGCTGTTGCAGCTGCCAAAATAACACTTACTGCATACGAATCATGGGGAAGTGCTCTCTTAAAAAATGCGTATAAATATGTTACGGGCAAGGTGCTTTTTATTGAGCAATTTCGATAAATCCGGTTTTCCAACTTTTATTGTGGTCCTAAAGATGTAAGACTTCATCGTTTCTGGAAAACTTTCTATTTGTGGCATTTCTTTTCTAAGCAAACGAAATGACTCAATAGTATAAATAAAAGATTACAAACTGCAACAATCTAATGAAGGCATTGCGACGGAGACGTGCGGTCTCACTTCTAAATTCTCAGAAGATTAGAAAAAATGCAATGATTCATTGAATAACTGCATAGATTCCAAAAGTTTAACTAAGTCACATTTAAAGGTCATTCAAGAGTCCAATACTGCTTGATATAGCTGTTCAGTACGGATGAGCTCAAGAATAATATTAAATTTATGTAAATAAACGATCTATTAACATTTTAAACATCATTCATACAAAAAGTTCCGATCCATATTCATGATATAACGGTTAGCCGGAAAATAAAATTTATGACAAGCACAATGGTATGTACATACCTTTGACAAAAAAAAAAAAAAAAAAAAAGATTCTACATGTCGATCGGAGAACTTTGGGGACGCTCGTAAACGCTGTATTTACAACGCGCATGCAGCGACTGGCACACTGCAGTGGGCGCTTTGCCTATAAGCGTAATGGTCACAGCCATGAGTATCTGGAAAGAGAACATTAGATTATACCAGGATAGTGGTGACCGAGAGGTTTAGAAATCATTGTTCTTCTACGTAATATATTGCGTTCAAATCCCACAAATTATTTTATTCTTTATAATTGCTTTTATATGTGTATATGTACAAAATTTTGTTGTCTTAATATCATATTATATTTTAACGTTAAAAAGCTTCTAAACCTCTCAGCATTTGAATTTTTGTCATTACCTATGCACACACAAAAGCGTAATCACACACTAACGTATTCTTTGCAAATAAGTAAATACATACACGAACAGAAATATATAGCTTCTAAAGTGAAACACATAAAAAATACAAAAATAATGTCGTATATGAACCCTCAGCATGTATAACTGCCCTCAATCTTCGGGGCATATCGGAATTCTGCAGTAGTGCGGACGAGAGGCTACACTATCCCAGACTCATTCAATTTGTGACCATACATCTTTTGTCCTTCGTGCATGTGCAGAAAATGCGTGCGCAGCGTATTACTTTTAGATGATCTAATACTGAAGGAACTGTTATAATATTCATTATACCATATACAATATTTTAACGTTAAGACTTGCAGTGTATGGGAAACAATGTTACAAAACTAATTTGTCATAATATGTTACGAAGGTTTATTAAAAAATGCCTCAAAAGGCGCTCTTAACCACGGCAACACTGCACAGCCACACAGTTAACAGAACACACGCACTAGCCACCACTAGCCATCTTACGCTCAAAAGATGACTCATTTTAACAGTAATTTAACATAAGGACTATTTCAAATGTGGATTTTATATCGGACGTTGCAAAATCATACAATCAAGATTAATAACAATAAATCGAATAGCAATAAATTTTACCATTATCTTATTTATAAATTTATTTCTTTTTTTCATTTTGGTGGTGACATTAGGCAAGTAGAAATAAGGGAAGAATAGAAATACTTTCTTAGGTAGAGCGAACGAGAAAATGGAAAGTAACAAGAAGAGAAAAAACGATAAAATATAAGGAAATAGAAGATATTATAAGAGGAGAAAAATATAACATTTGGATAAGGGCATTAAAAATGTCCTACATTTTTCAATCTCTCTTTTCTTGGAAGAAACCCTCTTTATTTTCTTGTAAGTAGGCAAAGCGGGAGTGAGAATATCTTTTTCTTCTTCTTTTTATCCAGGATAAATTATTATAATAATTTTACCATCTTGTTTTTGCTCTTCACTATTTTGCTGCATGGAACTTACACGTTTATTTTTATAGTTTTGGGACTGAAAGTGATGCGACAGCGCTACATTTAGTTTCCTATAAATCTTACATTATATTATGCACTTACAAACTGAAAGTGAAATAACTAAATTATTAAGAACTTATTTCGGTACTTTTCTGTTAAAGTACCAAAAGGAAGTTGTGTTCATTAAGGTCACTACTCCTTAAGACATCATAATTGTTTTAGGGAATATCTGGCATAAAGTAGTGAATTTTCTAATCAGACATACTACTATTTAAACAACTGAACAATCGTCTTTCTCAGTGCCTATAAATAATAATAACACTCACTCGTTTTCAAAACGAACCTAATGCATACTGGTCATTGCAAAGAAGTTGAAAACTTTATAGAGTCCTTTCCTTACACCAGCAATAAATAGGATGGCTGTAAAGAAAGCAGTGGCAATACTGTCACCACAAATGGACATGTGCGTATATGGTTCTCAGCAGGTCTATAGAAAGGGAACAGCATACTATCGTCACCATTGAATTGCTGATGGACGAATACGAAGCTGTCAAATAGTGTCTTAGGCTTTTATGGCCGGTGTTATAATTAAAACATTTAAAATTATTGTTGTTTTGCCATGGCCCATGGTTTAATATGGTACCATAGCTTTCACCAACTACTGTGGTTGGCATCATCAGTGGACAATGAACAACATCTCACTGTTAAAAGAAGACACCATTGATACTTCTCTGTCTTGATTTTAAACCATGAACCACGGCAAAATAGCCCGGAAGAGTTTATTTTTTTTAATTGTCAAGTAGTAGTGCAAAGTTGGACCGCCTTAAAGTTGTGTTCTTTAAAGTGAGCAGCGTGCATAGTTTACAATTTAAGTATTACGTGAAAAGAGCGCGGGTGGATATCATGTGGGTCTCAGAGAAACCTATGACAATGAAACTTTTACACATCGGACGGTGGCTCATTCGTTGTCATTCTTTCGATAGCGATAGTATGGAAGATGCGCAATATGCAAGTAGCCCTGTCCTTGAAGGATATTGCATTGATTTGAATCAAACTTTGCTGCAGGTGGATCCACGATACACAGCGAAGGAGTTATTTGCAGGAGTCGGAAAAAGCCATACTACCGTACTGCAGTAGAGCTCTCCTTCTAAGACATGAATAAAAACGGCTTAGCTATGGGTCCAGCGTCATCAGAGTAATAGATATTGTGGATATATTTTCGAATCATCATAACCGAAACATAATTGAGAATAACAGAAATTACAGCATATACCTATTTTAGGAATAAAATTAACAGTGATAGTCAGAAAGATAATAATAAGGTTTCTTAGAAATGTAAACTGACCATACAAGTCGTTTATGTCTCCAAAACATTTAAGATTTCCCATTTGCTTTATCTTCTTTTATTACCACATAAGCAGTTCCGATATTCTCTACTATCTTCCAGTGTACATGAAATTTTTTGTCAGGAATAAGACATCACTCCAAAAGCAACTCGGAGTCATCCATCACTGATTGATCTAGATCTAGAAGAATAATATTACTGAAGACGGGGTTGCGAGACAGTTCCTCCCTCATTACATGAACCAAAATTGATGAAAGTCAATAACTTGTTCAGGATATCCTGAATAGAATTAAATCATTTGTCATTCCTCAATCAGATTGCGTTTTCTGTGATCGCAATGCAAGAAAAACAACTAAAGAAGTATTAGCAACAATCAAAAATAAGTTTATTACAAATATACCTCATCCACGTTGCACAAGCATGGGACTGTATGTGTTATTGCAATACGCCAAGTAATCATGAAACTGTATAAGTCAATATTTAACTCTTAAAGGACAAGCAATATGTACATATAAACTAAAATATTAAATAAATAAATGAAAATAAACAATAATTAAATACATAAAAATGGCAAAAAGAAAATAAAGCATAAAATGAATAAATCATACCCCATATATACAGGTATAAACATCTCTAAAATAACGTATTCAATGTCCTTCGGGCCCCTTTCCGGTTATCTGCCTTTTTTTAATCTTGGATGTCTGACTTTACTTAAAAATGTACTTACTCCCTCTCCCTCCCTGCTGTCTGCCAGGAAAGTCCAAGCACTGCCATTGCACTCTCAGCCCGTTAACAAACGGGCAAGCGAGAAGCTTTTTTCTCCATTGTTCCGTCTCCCTGAAGTGCGCCAGGATATGTTCCCCAAGATTCTTTCTCCGCGCATAAGGAGCAGATTTTTGTACCCTCTCTGTCTGTTACTTTGGTGATCGCCGAAACCAAGCAAGCCTCTAATTGCTGAGTTGGCAGCTGTTTGGATGTCCCGACCCGATTTTCAGCTCCGACAGTACCACAATCGAAACTTTTCTGTATACTCTGAAAGAGTCAACTGTCTATTCATGTCCCTCACACGTTTCTTATTTTTCTTCCAAGCTCCCTTTCTGTTTTCACGCCTTGCGATCCAAATGTTATCCATTTCTGTAGTTTCCAGACTCCTAGTAAGTCATATTTTCCCAAATCTCAATTGATCTTTTTAGAGATTGCTCTAATTAGTGTCTGATTTCAATGAGCAGTTCATAGTCAGTTTTTGACTGCTGGAATCCTGTACTATACAATCCACCTATAGGCACCAAATTCCCAAAGAATTCCGCAATTTCTCTCTCTTCACTTTTAAAATACCTTTTATATACCTGATCCAATTTCGACCCGATAAATCATGTAGATCGTACTACTGCCCCATATGTTGTCTCTAGTATTGCTACCGATACATCCGGAATTATGCTTTCTATACCGGAAGTTTCCGCGTTTTTATTATTCGGTTTAAGTTTCGCTCATTCTGCATTCATCGATGTTTGCCCAAGGTACATGATATTCTTCACGTTATCGTGTGTCTGTCTTGCTATGTCCATGTCTCTGCTTTGCTACAAACATTTCCGCACTTAAAAGTCATGATCTTTTTTACTTGCATTCACCATAAGTAACCACGTATTACAGTAGATCTGTAACCTGTTTAGTCCACGCTGAAGGTCCATATATCGTATTAGAAATAATTGTCATGTAGTTTGCGTAAAGCACAGCTGGTGCCTGCGTATCTTTAACTGTAGAAGATGTTGTATTTTCTTGTGGCAATGCCTCGATTATATCATCAATAAAAAGTTTAAAGAGTAGAGGTGACAAAATGCAACCCTATCTTAAACCTCTCCGATTGGAGATACTCTGTTTTCGTGGTACTTAACGGAGAGTTACACCTTTCTGTATATTGCCTGTATTGCCCGAATCAGATTTATTGATATCCCCTTTATCCGTAATTTGTGCCATAGTGCCTCCCAATGAACAGAATCAGACGTTTTTCTGAGATCGACAAATACACATTGCAAGTTTCCCCATTTATTTCATCATTTATGTGTTTAGAAATTTTTTGAAATTCCGTCTACCAGGTTTTCATTCTTTCACAGAAAATTCTGCCTAAATTTCCCCCATAATTGGCAGCAGAATGACCCCCCTATAATTGTCCGGAGCTCCATTTGAAACCTTCCCCTTGTATATTGGATGAATTATTCCAGCAAGAAAGTCACAATCAAAAAGAAGATGCTTGAACCATTCTTTGAGGCTAAGACCTTGATAGTGATCAACTGGTAAAAAGACTTAATATCAGTTTTGGATTTTCACGTTTTCCATAGCCAGAAAAACGAGTGTCTGTAGTTTTGGCATCAATCGATCCCGCAGTCATTTAATTCATTAACCTTCTTGATAACTATTGAAATAAATGTTAAATCATAAAATACTGTATGATGATGATAAATGATAATAGTACTAGAAATGCAAAATCGTTAGCGCATTCTCTGAGCTAAATTTGTCGGCCGTTTCACGCCCTGAGTTGAATGGGACACTGATGACCTCAGATGTTAAAGAGCGTCCATAAACAAATCAATCAAAAAAAAAAAAAAATTAGCGCATTCTATGTTGAAGTGCCCGCTGGGAATTTTATATTTATTTATTTATTTACTCGACAAATACGAGTAAAAACAGCTCTTGTTCAAGCCTTCAAGACAGTGCACATCATTACAATAAAAAGGACCTTGGCAAAGTATTGCAACTCGTTCTGAAGGTAATTTTTTTCAAAATAATTAATATTGACAAATGATGATAATCTTATACGATACTTTTTTGCATCATTCCACCCACCCACACTCCAGGCATGAAGCTGTCGTTACAGTGCAGCAGCTGTTTAAAAAGTGAAAGCTGCATATATCAAGCAAATGAGCAGTTACCTACAGGAAATGCATTGCACATATACTTGATCATATACCGCCTAAGGAGTCACGTTCTCTTGCAGCAAATTATTGTGTTCCGTTTCATATGACAAAGTGAACACGCGCCTGTTATGTGCAAAATCGTTGTTAATGTTTCACAGTGCTAAGCATGAAGCTTTCCTATACAGTTACAATATACAAAGAATGTAATTTATTCTACAGTCATTAGGTGAACATTTTCCTTTCTTTATCAGTAGTTTTTTAAACTGTAAACCACGTCTGTCCAGAATTTCATCTCTGTATTCTCGAACAAGTTTCCTGCTGTATGAAAGAATGAATAGTGTTTAACGCCCATTTTAACTACAGAGGCGCCACAGGCGATGGACACTGATGATACATGAAATGAAATGATATATTGGGAAAGGATTTATTTTTATGGAAGGAATCGTTCCAGGCCTAAGTTTAGGGTACCTCCCCGGCATTTGCCATTTGTGAGGACTGAGGAAAACCTGGAAAACCTCAGTCAGGAAGGACGGTCCTGGCGGTATTCGAACCCAGACCTCTCGCTCACGAGTCCGAGACTTAACGACCTCGGCCACCCGTGGCGGTGCTTCCTGCTGTGTTCTGCAGAGTATTGTTTATAGTCACTGCATTGTTACAGTTAGTAATATCTGAAATTGGAAATAGCCAGCAATTTACTCCAGGAGTGAGCAGTTCTTTACACCCCGTTTACCTTGTTGCGTGGCTTAGGCGTTAACTCTTGGGACTCTGATCCTGGAGGACCGGAGCTCTAGTTCCAGGGGATAGACCGTCCTGATCTTGTATTTTTTTAGGTTTATTTTGGTTGCTTAGGCAAATGCTGGAGTGGATATTTCCTTCCACGACTTTTCCGCTCTCCCATTTCGTTGGTTCTGTTACAGGATCGAACGTGCCAGAGCGAGATAGGGTGGTACAGTGTATGGAAAGGTTTGTGCCCCGACGTATGGAATGGTAGCAGTCCGTCTGAGGAATTCGAACTCCTTGGGGGATCTTCGGGGATTGGGGATCTGGAAAAATTCTACGGTCCTTTCAACGTCCCTGCCCATAGATTCTGGCCACTAGATGTTCCCCCTACCTTATCCCTTCTCCCGGAGGTGCCACCACAGGTGGCATAAGCACAAACGGCCAGCCTTTGAGCAAGCAGTAGTACCAAAATAAGCTCCTTCAATCCTAAGAATTCAATCCAACCAGTCTGTTACAGAAATGTTAAGATTCTTAACCTAGAAGAATAAATCTGAACGATTGACTAAAAATTTCAAGGTTCTTTGATGATTTCAGTAGACAAACTTAACCTAGTGAAATTACTAGTGAAGATATAGTATGTATGTCTCCGTAATAAGTTAATTTCGTTCATTCTTTGTAAACTTATAGAACCCAAAATTAGTAATTATTGGTTAAAAATACGTTAAACTTTTAAGTACAACGCCAGCTATCAACAATCATAAATACTATATATTAATTTAAGAGTGTATCATTGGTGTCAAAATTAAATAGGAACTTCAATGCTCTGACGTTTTCTGTGAAAGGATACCCATATAAAAATAATTGCGATCATAATATTTCTTAGCATGCCATTCAAATCAAGTAAATGGTTGGTAAACAGATTTGACTGCTAACGTCGCATTTTATATTAATGTTCACGATCAGGAATAAAACAAGGAATCTAGAAATGTGTGGTAGACGTCTAGAAATTAGAGTTGCATTGCAAATTATGTGGTCAGATGAAGTATTAAAGCCAATGTCCTTTAAGACACTCTAAATGGGGAGGGAACGATAGTCGTGCCATAAGTAGGGCTTGTCGACGCAAAACTAAAAACGCTTCTTATCTAAATGTTTTTCAAGGATTTGTTCGAATGTTTGATTTTCTTCTACTTCCCTAGTTATGATTACTTATAGACTGCTTCCAGTAGGTTTACAAACTCCGCCTCCCTTGTTTATTCTAAATCGTTCCAAACGCAATAGGTATTTCATAGCCTCATAGAGGGCTATAATGTTTTGTTCTGCGTTTTCATGTAAGAAATTGTAAAATAGAGTCTCTTGACGTAACTATTTCCCAATAAATCTTAACATTCAAAATCATACTAGGAATGCTAAAACTTGATGGTTTGGAACTAAGCATATATTTTATTCGCTACAGCATAATGCGGTTAAAATTATTATTCTCTTGTAGCTTAGGAACCACTGTTGAAGTATCAAATAACAATGGAGTAGGAAAGATGTTTGAGAGTAGGAGGTTTTGAAGTTGTTAAAAGTGAATGTCTATGGGATTGCTTTGCAAGATTGTTTCTCTGAAAACAAAACACTAGAGCCAAGAATTCTTTATTTAACAAAATCAAACGTTTATACAATGATTAATGACATATTTTAATTATATTGTTATATTCAAATCATCACAGTGCACGCATTATTTTAAACGATAATGTAATATGTTCAAAATTATGAAAAATAAAAGTTTTAATGGAAACAAGTTTAGCGCATTTGGTATATGTAAACTGATGTTGTTTGTCTATACAAACTACTAAAAACTAGTGTGATAAACTAATTTAAAACATTACTTTTGTTTTGTTGAAAACAAATGCCGCTGGTTTTGATCAGAGGACCATGGCAGTGCTAAAACGAGGGAACACATAAGGAATATAATGAAATATTTCTTTTTGTAACAGATGGCTTAGTGAGGACTTTTATTTACTTCATTTATTAGCTGTGAAATATAAAACAACATTGGTCAGTGTGAAGTGAACTTTTCGTTAGGAGACAAATATACTAAATGCGTAAAAATGTTTGTTTACATATATTTCCTAATATAAAACCACAATAAAACACTACACTATGAATAACTAAACTCGCCCCTTTTTACTACAGAAATGAAAGACATCGGTAGTTTTCGTGATATTTCATAACTTCAAATGTTAAACTATTATAGCATTCAACTGCAGCAGTATACTCTGCTAACAATTCCAATAGAGTTTATAAGGATTGCTTATGAATTAGGTAATCTGCAATAACAATCATGGTACTTAAGGAAATGAATAACTGAAGTTTAGTACACTTCTATATCTAACGATAATGTGTGTACAGGAAAATTGTAAAGCCACAGATATCACAGATTAATACAGAGTGTAGTATTTTCACCTATTAGGAAAACATCAATTTACATAGTTATTAAAACTTAACATTTGAATTCACATTCATTTAAGAGGAAAGCTTACAGTATTATTAATATATCAAACAAAACTATTAATGAGAAATAATAGGACATTTCAGGAAATACAAGAATTCATAGTTATAAGGAAGTTTGTTATTTTTCAGTACTAGAGGGTGAAAAACATCTGTTTTCCTGGAGTTTAACATACATTCCAAATTAACATGGGTTGAAGCTAGTTTTTCATCTTTCTATTACTAGTCACATGATGATTTGCACATAATGTAATGATTTCACGATGCTTTCATAAGAAAAGTCATGTGTTTTTTACATATTCCTTAGCTCTATAAATTATAATTTCGTAAACAGAAAGTTCTAAAATATCCTAATATAAATAGGGAACTTATTATAACATAACGTATGACAATAATTGTGCAAGAAACTAATACTAATGAAATAATACGATATATTTATTACACTTACTGTTTCATTGCCTCTCTTTCGTTCTTTCTTATTTAACAGCATAGTTTACGTCAATTTGACAACATTTCTTCCCCATAATTTGTAATTTAAGCATAATAGTGATAGCGATTTGCATCTTTGTGTAATTAAGTTATTTATAAAAAAAATATAACAATTTTTAGAAAAATAGGCAAACTGCACTTATTAGTGGAAACCAATTTATGATAGTTTTTGATAATCAAATAATAAGATTTTTCACTGTTAGAGAAGCAACGCTGGAGTGAAAATATTTTTAAAAAGAATACTTCTTTTACAGTGATTCATTGCAATTCAGCCACAGGCTTTATAATATGTTAATAAAATATTTGGATAAAATAATTATGATAACCTAATGACTCAACGAAAATAGCAACAGAATTTAGTGAAAACGCAAGGTAAAATATTTACTTTTTATCCTATGATAGTTATCACCGGGTAGCCCATAAAGTTATATTCGAACTAGGTTTTCAAGAAAAATCTTGAAAATAACATACCTAACGATTGTTTTGGGGAGAACTGTATACAGAGGCATCTGTTAAAGTTATTAAATGGCACAAAATTTGTTACAATTGGATTTTGCAACTTTCATACCACACTGTACAACATGAACGTTGATTAAATGAAAATAGGCAGCGACTGCAATAATTTTTTGTTTAAGCGAATTCAAAGGATTCTGCTAGAAGTCAGTGCAACGTAAAACTTGAAAGTGTAACCACTTTCGTCTCTTACTATTATATCAATTAAATAATACATTTAAACTAAAAGTACTTTGTGCATTATGCATAAGATATTATAATGCCTGTTACTGCTCACCTGGATATGAAACAAAATTTTCTTAATTTTATAGTGTATTAATAGTTTTCTTACAATTATTTAAGAGAAAGTATAAGACAAATAAAAATAGTTCGTAAAATATGGTGGTAAAATTTGAGTAATATATCTCTGCAGACAAAAGTGGTCCGCTCCTAGAGTTAGTCCAACTTCCAGTTACCTCATTGTAACTCGGTAGAGCTGGTTTCAAAGTGTACGGCAAATTTGTTTTCGCTTCCAGCGAATGTCTTGCGCGTCTCGTATTTCTCACATGGTCCCCACTTATTGTACATCTTTATCATAATACGTAAAATGCCACAAAAACAAACTTCGCCCTCTCCATCAAGGACTATTTAAATCAGACATATAAGAAAAAGTACAATCTACCAAGCGTTGGAAATAAAACCGCAACATAGAAAAATTCGCGTATTCGTAAAATAGGGGAATAAAAGTAATAAAGAATTCAGGCAGGGTCGAACCAGCGACTATTTGCAAAGAAACTTCAAAGCGACTAGTAACTTCATGTATGCAAAATTCTCTTCGATGAAAGCATATAATGCTACTCCAGATTACAAGATATAAAGCGGTTGGTATTTTTCATAAGTGAATGAGATGCTGTGCTGAACAGGGGTTAGACATATTCAAACTACGAGTTCTTTTCTCTCTCTCTCCTTAAGAGTACTTTAAAAGTATAAACAACAGCAAGTGGGCTGATTAATTAAAATTAAAGCTGATAAACACCGGTTATGAAACAGCAAAATATTATTTAGGTATATAGATTGGATCTATTATATATCCAAGCAAATGCAGTCAATATTGCTATTAAATGTTGATACAAAAATTATTTATACATATATTTTCTTAAAAATTATGCCAAATAATTATTTGTAAAGTAATTTTAAACTTGCTCCAAAACGTAAAATGCTTTAATACTTTCTATACAGTGTGAACAATTTAATTTAACAGATATTATAAAGTTGATATTTGGATAATAATTTCAAATGCGCTATAAAACATATTCCTTTTGTTTACTTAAGAATGCTCCCAGCCAATTTTATTGCATTCTTGGTTACTTCATATTTACTGGGTTGTCTTATGGTTAAATTGAGAAAAAATCATTATATATCTCGATCATAGTTTCCTTTACCCAATTGTATTTTCTCACTTTTTAAATTCTGTCAAATAAATGTGAGAGTTGTAAAAAGGAAATTTGGAAGTTTTCTATAATTGAATTTGAATATAGTACACTGTTTTTAAGATCTTTGTTTCTTAAGAACACTATGGAACGTTTATGCTTCTAAACTAATCCGCTATAGACTTTAGCGAATTGGTATTCAGAATTTTGAGAGTACATTGTCTTTAATGGTATCTTGAAAAAAATCTAAACACTTAGCTCGAAAAATGCATAGAATTTGAGGTTTGAAGCTTTCCAAATTTCCGCAAAATGACAGTTTTGTACATTAGGCTTTTTTATTTTCCATTTCAAAATGCATTTCAATATTTAATCAATTATAAATCTCAATGAATATCGGTATACACATGTAATTTAATTACTCATTTCAATCATAACGGTAGATTATTTTTCATTTCGTAGGTCTGGAAAGCATTGAGAAAGGGATTCTAAAATGTGATTGAGCAGTCCAAGAGTTCATAGTTCCTAGAATATTTAATATTGTTTATTTCATTTGATATATTTTAATTGATCTACGTTGTGAATGGATGGAGTAGCGCCGGTGTTGGAAAGCTGCCAAGTTCTAATGCAGCGGGTTTCGTCCCTATGAGAACAAATCTCCTGAGCGCTTGTTCCGCACGGTAACATTTGGGACGCGTATTCGAGAAGTCCTGGGTTTAAATCCTGCGACCGACTAACCAAATTGAGCTTTTCCGCGGTTTTCCTCACATCATTTAAAGAAAGGGTTAACGCCAGCTTAGTTCTCTGTTAAGGATTCCCCTTTTAATTCATCTTCATCTTCATCTTCATTTAATCTCCATGTGTGTGTACATATGCATCTTTTGTATTTGTGTTATCACCGAGGTGGCACTTATATAGGAATTCAGGGAGTCTTTCAGTGCGCGTGTGTACTTTATATGCGTCCAGAGTAATTAGCACCCAGGCAGATCTCTTCGAGTACCCCGGGCATTATTGTGTAAGTCCAGAGGGGCAATGTATGGTCAACAAGTGGAGGAGGGTAAAACAGCAAAAGAAGAAAAAGGAGGAGACGAAGACGATGAAGGCAGAAAATTCGCATACTTCTGCAGTCTGAAGTCTTGTCGCCTTGTTTAAAGACGATTATGAGGGGTACAAGCACAACCAAACTCTCGGCCTATATGCTTACTCGTAATGTAATATCTTGTGCTAAATCAAACGTACCTAGTGTATTATAAAATCGGATCCTTGTACCCGTTGAAGTTATTTTGTATTGTACTGGTGCCACTGTAATAAATATTATGCAGCTACTACTACTTCTACATTGGATAATTTGTTGGAAGAGGCTTTTAATATCAGAAACTATTAAAGCAAGCTGCAGTCTGAACTGCCTTGAAGGTTTTAAAGTAAATTTATCACTCAGTTTTATATTCGTAATGAAATCGAAAAATAAAATAGAAACATCGTCAGCTAAAAGTATTCTGAGGCGCTGCAGAGCCGCTCTAGTTTACCAACAGGCTTGAAAATCGAGTAATGATTACATATTCATTTTAAAGCAAAATTCCTATGAAGGTTTAAATATTTAAATTATTTACTTAGAATATATCTATCAACAAGTCACAATTAGTTTCATTTCCAGATTTGCATTTTAACTTCTAGGGAATAAGTAACAGAACATCGAACATTACAAATTTAAAAAAATATCTAGAATACATAATTAAAATATAAAGTAATTAATCTTGTATAACTCCATTACCTCTTAAAATTTGTTATTTCATTCGTTTTTAACTTTATACACTCTTGAGATCAATTTAAAAGCAATGAACCGTATATTAAAGCAACATTATCTACACTGATCTATTTATATTGACTAAGGATAATGATAAATATTTATCAAAAAAAAACAGATTCAACATTGAAAATATAGACTATATTCCATCGAAAAATCTAATTGAAAATGCACCTATTATTTAAAATTAAGGTATCATTTCGCTATTTCTAAGAGGAATAGTGCACCTCTGCCCTGCCTATTTTGTTTCATCAACTTTTTGAACAGTAACACACACACACAGCACATATAGTTAATTCTTCTTATTGATTTGTTCACTCACTAATTCAAAGAGCTTTCATACGCTCACACACATACAACTTGTACAGTAAATACAAAATATAATTGGTAAATATCTTTATAAAGATTAACTACGGAACTACATATAAACAGTGAAAACAAGTACTGTTGTAATTCAAAACTTTTCATTTTTGCTTGTAAGTACTCTGCATATTATCAGGTATCCAATACTGTTGCATGGAATCAATTTTTACTTAAAACAAATCTAACTTGCTTTTTCCCAGAAAATTATAATTTAATTTGTGACTTCACAGCTTATGGTGTATGATATATGAGAAAATATAACTACATGTGTATTAAATAAGAATGAAGCTTATATTGACCAAAATGTAAATATTTTTCTTAAATATATAATTATTAAGAAATTATCTCCTAAATGATACTAAATCTATGATATAAGTACTTGTAAGTCAGTCTGTTGAAAAATCACTTAAGTGTAACTGTAAAGGCCAAAACTGGATTTTTCGATCATATAGATTTAAATAATAAAGAACATCAACAGTTGATCAGAACAATTATGCTCATTAACAGCATGTGTCATATAGTGCAATAAATACCAACATAAAATGAAAGTTATGGTGAATAAATAAAATTATAAATGCTGAACATTCTAAACAGTAAAACTTCTTCTTGTATTTATTTGGAGTTATGTATTGTTTCTGTCATGGTTTTGTGGTTGGTTTCGCGGCAGCTGGCGGGTTGACTGTCAGAGCGGTAACTCCCGACAAAGCGGATGTAATATCCTCGCAACCGATTCAAGTTCACAATTACAATGTAAATAAACTTAGGACTGGAGATATTGGAAATGTTGTTCTAATACATGGACACATTTCTGTCATATTTTTAGAAAATTATCATTCACACGCGTTGGCTCTTCTGCTGAAACTGAGTCAATTTAACCTTGAAAGCATTCAAGGTCACTGTTCTCCACCATGTTGATTCTGATATTAGGGTAATTTGTGTAATTGAATGTCGCGGAACGATAATGATAAGGGCAATTTATCCATATTTATTTTTCTTTACTTCCATTTACGTGAGCATGTTTCGACTCAAAATAATAGGCATTGGAATACAGAAAAACGCTATTATATACTCGAAATATCCTTGCATGACTACAAAATCTGAGCATTGTCCGCAGTTATTATTAGGGAATTATATCCCGAACGGTTCCCTGATCTGACAGTGTGCGATCTTTGTTTGTAGGGGACGCTGAAAAAAATGTGAGGAACAAACTCCCACACATTAGAAGAACTGAAATAAAATATCAGGCGAGAAACTGACTCACATTCGAAAGATGAACTCATGAAATATTCAAAAAAGTTTCCAGAAATATGTGGATGTAGCAGAACAACATTTCCAGTATCTTCCGTCATGTTGTTTATTTTTATTTTCATTGCAATTGCAGTTGTAATTGCGAGAACTTGTATCAGGTCCATTTTATTAATAGCGTTTAACGTCCGTTTTTACTACTGAGGCATCACAGGCGGTGAACACTGATGATACATGAGAGGAAATGATGTATTGGGAAATTTTTTTTTAAGCAAGAAAGCGTTCCAGGCCTAAGTTTTAAAGTGCCTTCCCGGCATTTGCCATTTATGAGGACTGAGGAATACCTGGAAAGAAACGTCAGTCTAAGAGGACGGTTCTGATGGGAATCGAACCCAGAACTCCCGCTAACGAGTTTGCACCTTAACGATCTCGGCCACCCGTGGCAGTGTATCAGGTCCGAGGATCAGTTCTAATTACCTCCCTAACTGCCGAGCTGGAGTGAAACGGGCCAAATACATGAAAGATCAAGAAATTTCATAAGATTCAATATATAATTTTACCATCTAATTACTGCTGGTTCTTCATACGTAGTCGATATAGAATTAATGATATTGAGGTGGAATTAATGCAATTCATCGTGATCTATGTAGAAAACGTTTGTGTAGGTATAGAATCTCTAACGAATTTTTTAGTACGCGTGGGGATAAAGGCGCAGTGTTAATGAAACGTTGGGACTGGAGACGTGCATTAAAGGATTGAATTCTAATGGCAATTGTGCATGATTTTCTACATCAGAGTTGGTGCTATGTTTCGGAATAGTATGAATTCTCCAAGTCAGCACAACAGAACCATGTTCTCGAAATGGAGGTTTTATTTGGACATCAGCGCTTTCCATACATCTGTTTGTGTCAATGAAAAGTTGTGCAATGGCTGTCAATTAAACTTGTTTTAACGAGATTGTAGTTTAAGAGTATTGCAAAAGGTGCTGCTGCTGCCTTTATGAATTTACTTTGAAATATTTAAAGAAAAAAAAACATGAATTTACTTATCTTTCGGATAAGCGATTGAACTGACGTGTTAATTTCCTGTGAGCGAAATTATTTCTACTGTTGGCAGCAAACTATCATTGAAAAATGAATGTAGGTAAGAGAAATGCAGATGATGCGTTTGAGCTCGGTGTAGGAGAAAGAAACTAATTGACTACTTTGTTTCTGCAGTTGCAGAAGCTGTGATATCAGGATGGGGTTTAGTTATGAAATCAAACAATTTCTGGGATAGAGACAAGCAAGACTTTTAAGAAGCAGAGTATTTAGAACAGTAATGTCACGAGTTAGAAGTGACAGATAAAACTGATTACCATGGTCGCCATATGGGCTGTTCAGTAGGACAGCTAATTTGTTCCTGAGGTTCTTCGTCTCCTGCGTGCATTTCGGGAACAGTCATCAATAGACCGGTGTGAGGTCTTGAAAGATCTTGAACACTGGGTGTGGATGACAGCACCATTGGGTAGGAAGCAGCAGGTGGATTGGTAGCGGGGGATGCCGGCGACACAGGCGGCGAGTAGCACAGTCTTGTAGGTACAGGCACTTGGACTGTCAGTGGGCCTGGAACGGGTGTGGCTGTTGTCACACATTGCTTTAGGTGTGTAACCAAGCGTCGTCCAACGTGAGCGTCTACACCAGGCAATTGCAACAGGAACTGACAAGCCTCGGTTGCGCACTGAGTGAAGCCCGCCTGTAACATTAGCAAAACAGAAATGACGTAAATTACTGTCTGGAATCAACACCAGTGAAAATCTTTCGATACACATTACATCTGTATGCCACATCTATTTTTCTACCATAAATAATAACCAAAAACAAATACCTTCCCTTTACGAATAAAATCTTAGTCTCTGTTGACAGCTACAACAAATTCGCGCTATAAGGGACAAGTAAAGGTACTGCATTTTCAATTGTAATGCCTGACAAATGTGTCGTGAAAATATGCCTTTGAGATGAACGGCGATTCTTTAACGCATGTACATTCAGTAGTGCCTACTTCTGAAATACTACATACACTTAACTAGCATTTTGATTGCATTTCCTAAGTAATTTAATTCTAACCAATACTAATCAAACTTAAAAATTATAACTATACTTTATAATCGTGTTTTTCTATTTGAGAACATTTCTGAAATACGCATCTAACTGCAGAGCACGCTCGTTGAAGCTCCCGCGCTTATGCACACTAAAAAACGGGTACTCTGTTACCAATTACGTTATTATTGTAAGTATTTAATGTCTCACGATAATTGCTGTAAAACTTGGGTGGAATTAATTAATGATGACGCAAATGAATCTGGAGTCTGTTAGAGCCTTGAGTTACTTGGAAGTTTTCTTCTCAAATTAAAGGGAATTTTTCGGGAACAAACAGCTTATACCTAACAGGAATAAACTCTATGTTTTCCAAATGTGTATCAGATACAATGTCTGAGAAATAGCGATGAATAGTACGTTATTATAAATTACATTTTAGTGACAATGTTAATAATTCAAAGTATTTCTGAATACATTGAACTGCATAATAATTAATTATATTAGTCTTACATTCTTTGTTTCAAATGCTCATCTTTTCTTGTTCTCTTAGAGTTTGGAAATCCCTGACTCACTTTAATATTTATTTGTTTCAAAATTCGTTTACAGACATAACTTGCAGACATTAAACTTAACTTTTTTAAAAAGAGGGGTGTGTGAAAGCAAAATTCAATTTTTTATTTTTTCATATTGTTTAACGCCCATTTTAACTATTGAGGAATCACAGGCGGTGACACTGATGATACATGAGATGAAATGATATGCTGGGAAAAGATTTTTTAAGGAAGGAAACGTTTCAAGAAAAAGTTTAGTGTACCTCACTGGCATTTGTCATTCACTTATGAGGACTGAAGACACTCTTGAAAATACCTCAGTCAGGGAGGACGGCCCTGGTGGGAATCGAACCGTAGACCTCCCGCTCACGAGTCTGCGCCTTAACGATTTCGGCCACCCGTGGCGGTTTCAAAAATATAAAACCTAATTACTTTGAATCCTTAATTCCTTTACTTTAACTCATTGTTTGTAAAATACATTGAATTCATTGTTTTCATTAACCTAAAATATTGTATTAAATATAAATGCAACTATTCATGTGCTAATTTTGTTTGCTATTTTGCTGTTTTTCTAGAAATAGCTCAATAAACGTCATTTGGTAATAAATTTTACTCCTAAAATTTGGGTGACTCAGATAGTAACGCTTGAAATCCGTATTTGGGAGATTAGGGTTCAAATCCATGAGGCCGGCCATCCTGGCCTTAGTTTTTCGAGATTTCCTCTGGTTGTTGAAGTGAATGTTGGGATGGATCTTCCCTTGCCATAATTTTACTCTCTCCCTTTCACCTCAATTCATTCCGCTGGTTCTGTTTCAAGAATGCTGGCGTGACGTGACGGTGGCTTGCTCTTTGGAAGGGTTTCTGCTCCGGCCTCTGGTATGGAAGCGACACTCTGAGAATCTTGAACTCAGAACTTGACATAGGGGAATTATACTTGGAAAGATTGTTAAAACACATCTGTTCGTGCTACACCGCCCGTGGATCCTACCCGCCCGATATCTCCCTTACCTCATCCCTTCCTACCGAAGATGTCCCCATTGGGGGCGTAGGCACAAATGTTCAGCTATTGAGCTAGGTCAAAGTACCGGAATGTTCTGCTGCATCCCTGCCAATTCAATCCAAGTTTCCTTGGATTTTATACTTCCAAAATCCACTTCTTCATTTGGGAGTTTTGGAAGATACCTTGAACATTTTCCCAAACAAGGATAATAAACATTTAAATGACTGTAGATGTAAAGCATTTACTAAATAGAAGGCATTTTGTGCAGTTAAATCTAAATATATGTAACACTTTCGAATTCTATCCAGCGCAATTTGATTCCATTTTAAAAATTAAACCCTTTTCAAAATATTGGCGATGAATTTCATTCAGCTGTTCTAACAATATTTATCAAATGCTTTCATAAATCACAGCGAAATTATTTTAGCTTGTAAGATGTTCGTTATAATCATTGACTTTTATTCCAACATTAATACATCTGAGTATGTAGCAAAATTTGACCCCAAAAAGCATCACAAAACAAAGACGCATTTGCTTCAGAATTAAAAACAGTAGGCTCTCATTTCTTATGTAAATTCGTCCATAGCAGTGAAACGCTCAAGTTTTAACTGTCCGAGTTAATTTCACTGAGAATTCCAGCTCCAACAAATCCCCTTATATCGGCCTTCAACATGCCGCATAGTCGGCAACTTTTGTACCTCCACAGTAATGTCTGGCATGCGAAGGCCGCTTCATGTTTCATTTTTGGACCTAAGATTCCTGAGTATGTTTAACTTTGTTTCTTAGACAAGGCTTTCTTTCCAGATGACGCCAATAAAAGAAACTTGCTCGATCCGGTGCCAGTTATTACGTAGAAGATTTGCTACAATGGCTGAGGTTTCGTTTCTCGGAAAAATTCCAACATCCCATTGAGGCTGAAGGTTACTGCAAAGTTGTGTATATTAAACTGTGGGCTGGAGGGCTGGAGTTCGACAGCCAGCTGGAACCTGTGAAGGAAATGCTTTTTGCATCTAGTTTCTTCGCACATTTCGTAGAGTATGTCATTCAACAGGGAGAGATTTTTTCGAATATTAAGATTATGTTTGTTTCATTTGGTACTAAGTTTTCAAACTGGTTCATTTAAATGTCTAAAAGGATAAGTGAAATACATTTTCGACGATACCTGTTTTTCATTCTTTTGTCACCTAAAGCTATAAAAATTGTCATTTATGATGAGGAAATTTGCTGAAAATATTTATGGCAGACTCATTATTCAAGCGAAAATTACAGACGATTTTCATTTTAGCACTAACTAAATAGTAAATGTACTTGATGTAAAGATAATTCATTTAAATAAATAATATTTTAATTTAAATAAATTAAGACAATGTTTCATAGTAGTCTTAGATAAATAATTTCACCGTGGAACAGATGATATTTTGCTCATCTAGTATTGGTAAACAATTCCCATAATTTGAAGAAAGCATTTATTTTTTAACAGATGGCTTGTTAACTTTTCTAAAAAAAAAAAAAAAAAAAAAAAAAAAAACACCGCAGCCTTATTTAAAAAAAATTGTAAATTTGAGTTCTTTTAAATATTTTCTAAAGCCCGTTGTAACTCAGGCATCACAGGCGGTGGGTACTGGTGATACATGAGGTGAGATGATAAATTTGGAAACGATTTTTTAATGGAAGGAAGCGTTCCAGACCTAAGTTTAGGGTACCTCCCCGCCATTTGATATTTATGAGGACTGAGGAAAACTTGAAATTACTTCAGTCAGAGGGACGGTCCTGGCGGGACTCGAATCCCAGACCTCCTGCTCCAGAGTTTGCCCCTTAATGACCTCGGGTCAATCCTGGTCATGTATTGGTAACCATATGTGCATCCTAAGCCCAAGATAGCGGGTTCGATTCCGGCCAGGATAGATGGATATTTTTCGGGCGTAATTCTAAGTATGGCTTCCTTCGGAAAGGAAGTAAAGCTGTGGTTCCCGTGTCGTACATTTACGGCACGAAAAAGAACCTCAAGCTTGAAAGAAGAGACTTCTGAGCAAAATTTTTCAGCCGTTTCACGCCCTGATTTTAATGGGACGCTTACGACTTGAGATGTTAATGATCGGCCGTAAATAAAGCAAATTAAATAACAACCTCATCCACCGGGGGAGGTCCATGGATGCGAGTAAGAAACTGTAACTGAAGCACAAATATATTTACAGTAGAATATTTAAAGCTTCTAGAACATCTGATAATGAAAAATCCTTGGTAATGAATGAATTCAGAAAAGAATTTTTCTAAAACTTTCTGTTACTCTTTTTCAGTTATGGAAAGAAATTCCCCTTAAATGTCATAGTGTTCCAACGAAGCAGAAACACGCACAGACTTCAGCTTAACATACCTGTGCTGTGTTACTGAACTATTCCAAGCGCTATTTAGGATAGTAAATCTATGGCTTGCCTATTCAAATTTCAAAGATATGAATTGAATGGCTAATTATTTGGTTTATTTACGGACTATATTTAACACCTCAAGCCATTAGCGTCGCATTCAGTTCAGGGCGTGAAAGGGCCAATAATTTTTTCTCAAAGGCCTCTTCTTTCGGGCTTGCTTTAAATCTACGACACAGGACCCACGGCTTTACTTCGCTTCCAAAGGAAGTCATACTGAGGATTTTACGCCCGAAGAATCCTTCGAGTCTGGCTGGGACTGAACTGGCTTGGGTCTACGAGGCAAGTATGGTTACCATTAGACCATCAGCAACTACATTAAGTGTCTAAAGGACCAGTACGCCACTGACTAATGAATCCTCGATTCGAAATGATACCACATATTAACGGATAGAAGTTGTGCAGCATGTCTTTTTGGCGCAGTCAGTACAATGTTATCGCCAAGTAAAAGTGGATCAATGTTGGTTTTTTATTTATACTTTTAATATTTATGTATGATCACACTCCATTAAAATACAGTAAAACTAATAGTAATAAAAATAACTTACGATCTTCGAAACCACAGTCTATCGTCTTATCGTATAAACCATACCGTCAGGTTTGTAGTTTCCTTACACAAGTATTACAGCACGATAAATATTTTAACCGTTGTTCATATAAATATTCCGAGATTTTAAAGATGTTTATAGCACAAAATCTTGAAACTGTTGATAATGAGCCTTTGAAATTATAGATTTTCTGGTTTCCGAAGCAAACTTGAAGTCATTCTGAAGAAAAGGTTTACCCCATTTCGCTTTAACATTGGCTAACCTGCTTATAAATTCAACTCTTTAGCACTATGCAACTTCGTTATTTTTCTTTGTGCACCAAAGATACCCCATCTTAATTTGCTGGGCTAAGGACCCTACACAATCGCTGAAATGATTGCAGTATAATTCATTAACACCCGATAGTCCTCTAATATTACATTTAATTCAGCTCTGTGTAAGCTTTGGTGCAGTTCCTTATTACGTGTTTTACATGAAAATATAAAAAGAAAAATGTATATCGGCAATTTCGATACCCTCTTATGTATCAGTGTACACATCCAAAGGAAATCTTTTACAGCTGGACTTTTTCGAAATATAAAAGTCGTTCCTATAGAGAACATACTGCGTAGATGGAAATCGTATTTGAGGAACCTTGCACTTCCCTGCGCACGTGCCAGGAAATAGTTTATAAACGTTAAGTCAGCAAGGACGTTGGAAAGATAAGGCAAGAGCAAACCACACACTCGATGTTTGTCTTATATTACGAGTAAATAATAGCACAGAAGACTGCGCACGGTTACATATTTACAACATTCCTATGAAACTGTTACCCTCATGTTGCATTCATGCTCTTCTCGGAATGTGTCAGGGCAAAGCAAAACTGCTTAGATTTCAGATATTCTAGTGGTCTTCTGTTGTACTACAATTTCCAAGTGTATTTTGACAGAATTAAATTATTACACAAATTCTACACCTATGTACAAAAACTGGCGTTGATGATGGTAATGTTTACACCAGATATGTTGTTCGTGCTTGTGTAAGTTTTGCCTATCCTCGCTGCCGGTGGGGGTACAAAAATAAATGTATAACTATAATTTTTAAATTCGTTTCTGCCAACTCCTTGTTTAGTAATAACTTCAGAACAACTAAAAGTATATTAAAATTAAAACTACTCATTGCAGTTAACTGCTGAATTGTATTGGGTTGCTAGGGGGGAGTGGGTATTTCTGTACTTAAGCGTTGCTGAAAAGTTAGTCATTTGTGCCCTTTGTTTCCAATGGGGCACCTGCGATAATGAGGGATGATATTAAGGGGACACCGGGGGGCCAGGCAACAAGGCAGACAGGGTCCTTAGCATTGTTACCAGATAGAATACCTCCAAGTCGGGGAACCTTTCCTGTAAGTAGTTGAGTGCCCCAGAAGGGCCACTTCCGTACCAGACGCATGGGTAGAAGCCTTTCCAAAGCGCAAGCCGCCGTCATATCGCAGCAGTCCACCTCCTTTGGCACTTTGGACTGTGTAACAGTACCGACGGAATGAGATTATAGGAAATGATACAGCGAAGAATTTGTGGAAAGAGATATCACGAAAAACCCAAGGTTAGGTTAGTCTCAAGGAGTATGATCCCGAAACCTTCTGAATGCCAGTCCAAAACATTATCGGCTGAGCCTCTACGCTCGGTGAGTTAACATTGTCTGACGCACTGCTAGAATTTCCTTTGTTGTGGATGACATCCCTTAAAAGCTGTTCAATTTCCAAATATTCTTTCATTTGGCCTTTAATTCCCTAACTTTATAGTTCGAATTGGTTGTTACTAATTAACAAAGAGTGCTTTAAGTGGAGTACATTTATGTCTACATGACATTTGAGAAATGATGCAGCAAGATTTTGTTAATAATTAAGATTCACGTCACGTCCAACGGTTTATATTAATTCACTGAATATATATTGGCACAAATAATCCGAGTGTGTTGGTACATGTGGTTACTCGCTTATGTTGGAAGCTTTGGAGAATGATCGCAATACATATTTCCGAGTAGAATATACGAGACACTGTCATCAAAATATGGCGGTTACAACTATGCCTCCATACAATGTCAAATCTTTGAGTTACCTCTTAAGTTACACACGAAGCTCGCAAATTAATTCATGCATTAATCATAGCATCATGACAAAAAGTAATTAAAAAGTTTAGGTAAATTTAAATCCCGCAATTTTGTCGAAGAGTAATTAAAGTTTTTAATTATGTTACGAGTACTATTTTCCCTTAATTAACCAATGAGAGATGCATACGTAGCAAAAGCTCGGGCTATTTATCATTTTAAGACATGCAGTATCAAGAGTTCATATATAGTTAAAACCGTATCATCGCATGTGCATTAAGTAGCAGATGCAGAATTTGTACAGCAAGTTTATGGGAGGTTCCTCTGCAAAGTGGTTTAATGTCTAGAGCATAATTGCTAAGTCCAACTACGGTTAGAAAGAGACGAATACAACCAGTCCTGCGGGTGCTGATCTCATCTGTATTTACCATACACAATCTAACAATTTGACTGTTTTAGTGTTTGTTTATGTTTATTTTTAATATACAAGAAGAAAAGAAAACAACAAAAGAGTAAAACAGTTTTATTCACGAATGTGTACAAATCCCAGTTACTATTTCTTGATTACTCTGTGATAATGTTAAATAAATAGCGTTATATAGGATAAAGCAAATAATAATATATAGCAGCGATTTTCGAATTAATGAGTTTGCACAAAATTAGTGAAAGAAGAACTGACTACCAAGAATTATATCTGCACACCTGTGTACATGAGTTTCTGTCCTAATATTCCTCACCAATCCTCTCTATCTCAGCACAAGAATTTAATGTGTGCAAGTAATAATTACAACGGGGCACACTAAGGTTGTCATTCCAACTTGATTTGTTGCCGACATGGGTGGCGGAGGTCGTTATCTTACGAACTCCTGGGCAGGAGGTCTGCGGTTTGGTTGCCGCTAGGACTGTCCTCCCTTCTTGAGTTTTCTTTAGTCCTCATAAATGGCAAATGCCGGGAAAGTACCCTAAACCTAGGCCTGGAACGCTTGCTTTCTTTTAAAAAAAATCCTTTTCCAATTTATAATCTAATCGTGTATATCATCAACGTCCACTCCCTGTGGTAGAGTTTAACGGGCGTTTAACACTATTAAAAATCAATTTGTTATAAATATTGTATTTTCATATAATCCTAAACAATAATACATACTTTTCTACCTCCTATAATTTCAGTTCTTAATTTGTTGTTTCTAGAAAGTATGTACCACATTCCATTACAATTATCAACGTTTTGAACTTCATCTCGTCTTCAATGGTCAAAGTTCCGCTTCATAAGGTATAATGCATTTGATAACACTCTTATTAGTTATGCTATCCCCCACAGTACACCATACCAACCTGTCATTGCATATTTTCCTTCATTATTTTTCTTTAAGTAATAGTTCTCATTTTTATTTAGTATTATTAATTTAATTCTTGGCATTAATTATAGTTTCTCCCCAATTTAAAATTAAATGTTTCATATTTTCCAACTTATGAATATTATTTTTATTCGTATTTAATGTTTACTCATTATATTTGTATCACAAATGTCTAGTCATGTACTCCTGATCATCTACAAAATGAATAGTATAGATCATATTGTTAATGGAAACATAATTCTCGTCCACGAACATTTACTTTTCCAGTTTCCCAGTATTTCGTATGCATAAGTACAAATATCGTATCTAACGTAAGCACCAATCTCTTTGAAAACAGCTTAACGAAATGTTATCAATTTTAATATTTGATATAATATATACAGGATGGTCGGAATAAACAGATTAAAAAGTATATCACGTGAAAGAAGATATGATAGGAAATTAAATAAGAATTGAAACTAGTTAAATGCACCCACTAATTTAACTAATTTAAATCGGAAATACTCGCCCTGACTCCTTATTTCTTATAATTGGACACGCATTCTAAATTCTCTCCTTTATTTCCAAGGAAAATGTACATTTTTTACATTATCATTGTACAATTAATTATAATAAATAATATGATAAAAATAATATAATATAATAAAACAAAAACTACTAGACAAACAACTAATAAATTCTCATTTACAAGTCCAACAATTTTCAATTAACAATTGATTTTAATTATATTTTAATCTATTAATATATTTTAATACATTTTATATTTTATCATTTATATCATTATTATTAATTTGCTACATATTTCATATTATTTATCTTTAATTATTTGTTAGTTTTACTTTATTCACTACTTATAGATATCCTAAACATCCATTATAATAATTTGAATTAAAATCAAGATAAAATTAACGTTACTATATTAAAATATAATTTAATTAATCTAAATACTAGTACCCAGAATCAAAAATGACTGATAACCAGCCATAACTACTAATTATTATCTACCCTCCTATACTAAATTTGCCGACTATGTACTGATATCCAGAACTGATTATTTATTTACCTCTTCAAATTTAAAATTTTTACATATAGTCATGTCCTTCCTTTAAGTTATTAATTAATAATGTGAATATTTTACCCTTACTAAAGGTCAAGCATTAAAACATAGCATATACCTATACATCTTCATTTTTCGTTTATTCACATTTAAATACATGTACATTTTCCATCACCAAACCCTCACTACCATCTTTCACTAAAGTCTATAAACGATTCACTACACGAGAACATTTTAACACACGAATCTTCTTCTGCGGCTTAGGGCCATTTTATTTCAAGGTTCATAACTGCAGTTCCCATTTTCTCTAAACATCTCCTCTCCCAATGCATCAGTCAGGGATAGATGTAACACCTTCCTCTCCTCTCATCCTCTTCTCCATCTCACCCTTATCGTAAAATAATAGTACTTCAGCATCTCATCTCCTTCTCTCCAAGCTTCAATTTCCTACATCTTCTGCATCACCCTCTCTTATTATGTCTCACTACATCATTTCTCCTCCTCGCATCTACTCCAATAGTTGTAATACATTCTTCTAACAATCTTCTCTATCTATTTCTTCTTTTTCTACCCAGACTTGTCTCCCTATCATTGTTCAGTAATATCTTCTTGCTCAATAAAAATAAATTCCTTCCTCTCGTACTGCACCTCAAATTCTTCTCTATATACACCATCCCCTCACTCTACACAGGCACCTTCTTCTACTTCTCTCTCGTTCCTTCTGCTTCTTCCCTCTTCTTCCTCTTCTTTGTCTTTTCCATTTTAACACTCTTCCCTCGCCAACTTCACATTCCCTCCATTTTCTTCTTCCCCATATCTTTGTACTGTATTTGTTGATTTTAATATTTGTAATAATTTTGATCTTCTAATCAAACCTTAAACTTGTACTGTAGCTATTGGTAACTTTTTCTGAACCAACTTTTCTTCCCATGCTATTCTACTAATTTTTGAGTCAATTTCTCCAAATGCTTGTATAAATGTTTTCCTCTTATAATAAATGATATTTGTAATCCGTCTAAAATTTCCCCTTCTTCCTTAGCCTGTTGTAAATAATGTACACATTGAAAAAGGACGTGTTCTGGTGTACTTTGCACATTGCAGTAGTAACAGATGCCATTAGGTGATTTATTAATTTTATTCCAATAGGTTTTATATGGTTCATGACCTGTATAATGCATTAATTCTTCAGTAAGAATGATGTGTTTTAATTATAACCTCTCGTTGATGTTATTAAAAATGTAGTATGTTCTTCCTCCCATTTCATAATGGTCCCATTCACGTTGCCAGCTTGCTTTTAATGTAAATTTAACACCTTTGGTTGAATAATTATAACTTCAAATCATTTTTCTTACTTTCTCAAAATTGTCCTTTTGAAGTCAATAGATTGCTCCCCTTAACTTTATTACACAGTAAACTGAGCAAATACCCCTTGTTACTAGTAGGGTTAGTATATGTTGTACTTACTGCGCCTGTGTATCTTAACAAAATTTTCCGCTAAGTCCTTAATTGATTTTAATCAAGACATCATTCAATCTATGGGCCCATATTCCCGCCTCATAGGTAATAACAGCTGCAAATATGCTGTTGTGATAAACTGTTATTGTTTTTAGTGTTATATTAAATCTTAATTGGGTTATCCTTGTCAACTGCATCACTTTTTCAGAGTTTGTTCCTATGTAATGAGTATGCTTTCTTTCTTTTTTTTTTTTTTTTATTTACGGACGCTCTTTAACATCTCAGGTCATCAGCATCCCATTCAACTCAGGGCGTGAAACGGCCGACAAATTTTGCTCAGAGGCCTCTCTTTCAGGCTTGAGGTTCTTTTTCGTGCCGTAAATGTAAGACACGGGACCCACGGCTTTACTTATCTTCCGAAGGAAGCCATACTTAGAATTTTTACGCCCGAAAAAATCCATCTGTCCTGGCCGGGTTCGAACCCGCGGTCTTGGGTTTAGTAGGCAAGTATGGTAACCACTACACCACCACGGTATACTTTCTGAAATGTAATTTCTCGTCCAATAATATTCCTAAAAGCCTAACTTCTCTTTACCTCCTTATTACCTGATTATTGTAATTAATGATGGGGATCCTTTTATCTTCCCTTTTAGAACTACGTATCCTGCTTTTGCCGGAGCTATTTGTAGTTTTGAGATACTGCTCCAGAGTTTTGATTTATTAGCTAAACTTAGCTAATAAATTAGCTTTACCTCTTCCTTTCTTCTATTATTTCCTTCTATTATAAAAGCAACATCATCGGCATATGCTATGGTATTAACTATGTTCTAGTCATCTTGCTACCTATCCAATAGAGTTTCCAGAACTATGTCCCGGAAAATTGTTCCTCAGAACACTGGGAACATCATATTGTTATTTTTTCTCTATTATTCCTCCCACCCCTTGATATAGACCTTTCTGTTATAACTTTTTTTAATCATTTATACACATTTGTTGGATAATTCTTTTCTCTGTATCACGCACCTGAAATGTTAATAAAAGTCCTGTTACATATTTAGATTTAGATGATTGCACCATTTTTAGTACTACATTTATTGCATCTTCGGATTTTCATTTTCTAAAGTCAAATTGTTTATCACTCATTCCAATAATTTTTGTATATTCATTGCTTCTTTTTCCAATTAACTATTCAAAACGTTTCTCATTGTATTCAGTAAATGAATTGGCCAGTATGATTTTTGATTTTTAGGTCTTTTTTTAAGAAAATTTTTAAAATTATTAATTTAGCTTCTTTCCAACAATTTTGGCATCTTCCCAATGACATACATTCATTATGAACTATAAACAAGAAAGGTGTTATTTATCTTCCAAACATTTTAAGACTTAATTTGTTATTTCATCGAGACCAGCAGCTTTCTTGTTTATTCTTTTTTTAATAATTAGTCCTATTTCTGTAACATTAAACGGACATATGGCATTGTTAAAGGCATGCACTACTAAATTAATGTTGGAAGAAGTAGTTGCCGGCGAATATGGCTAATTAAATAAATATATTCTTTATTATGTAAACATATAGTTATGCTGCTACAAAGCATGTTCAAAGGCACCTTCCTCCATTTGGATGCAGAATGCTGCTCTCCTGGCAACATCTTCCAGCATATTATGTGGCTCCTCCTAGTTCACCAGCACTATGGCCCCAATTTGCCTTGTAAAGACTGTCTCGGGGCTATCGAAAGCCCTCGGTAGACCAGTTATTTAAGATGTCTCCGTAGTAAAAAATCCAATGGATTTAAATGCAGAGATCGCACTTGTCTTCTACCGATCCATCTATGAAAAAAAGTCTTATCTAGATGCGTAATAGCAGCAAGACTATATTGAGGAGGGGCTTCATCGTGCTGTTAGAGGATGTTTCTCTCTACAGCGGAAGGAATATCATCCGAGAATCAGAAACAACGTCCCGAAGGAAAGCTGCATACTCGGGTTTCTTCGGAAGAATGTATGATCCCACTATCTGGTACCGAGAATTCCGACCTAAACATCTTGCGCTCTCACGTGAGGCTGTGGATTTTCACGATTTCATAAGTGACTATTGTGGGAATTGGAAACCCCGTCACACGAGGTTGTTAAAGTACGGACACTTGAGCTGTGCTCTTCGGGTCTTCCAAACTTCGGAATGCCTCGTGGGTACGACGTTCTCTTTGTGAATGTCACCAGCATACCAGTGGCTACACTGAAGTTGCCAAGGTACTCAGCCACACAAAACGCATGTCTCATTACATGCGTAAACAGTACACTGTATGCTTGCGTATCAAACGAGCAAGCTGTATTTATACTCAGATTACAGTGAAGGGTTATCAATGCACTTCTTGTGTGCCCATTGCTCATCCACAATTTCCGCTGTAAGAAGAGAAACGGAATTTCGGCTGGATAGAAAATTAATTGCAAGAAAATACAGAGCTGTTATTAAAAATTCATGTAATTTAGGAAGTTGCAGCAGAAAAATCTTCAAATACTTCATGACAGAAGTGAAAAATGTTGAGAAAGATAATTAGATAGGAAATATAACCTTTTTCCTTTTAATGAAAAATTTTACATCCTACTGAGTTTGCTCGTCGATTCTGAACCCCCTGTGTATATACTAAGCTGCTGAAATGATGACGTTAATTTTTTAATGGTGTTTAACGCCCATTTTACTACTGAGGCACCACAGGCTGTAAATGACGTTCATACAATTAATTTTGTTTTTTTCATAAGGCCTCACTTTTTATCACAACTTTTACATGACGAAAAACAATTAATCAGTGGTACAAGGACCGGATTGAAAGTTAGTTTTTAGTTGTCAGACTACAATATCTTTCCTTTAAGAAAAGCTCAGTAATGTTTCCATAAACTCCACAAAATGTGTTTAAAGTGGTTATAGATCTATAATTAGATTATTTGTTTCTCTGGCGATTTAATCTCTAGCCAAAACGTGGTGTTAATATCAACATCTGAGTAGTTTATCCCTGATAGAAGTAAATGAAATATCCTAAAACTTAAAATCCGTACTGTGATAAACAATTCTCTGGTTTACCGATGCGAGCTCAATGCTACCTACTACGACCGCCACGAAAATGCAGAAGCTGTGCATTTTATTAGCCTCTAGAATGTCGGTCTTGCTTCTTTTCATAGTAAGACAGAGCTCAGGCAAACCTTTCTTAGCGCTTTTGACGTGATTGGACTGCATTGTTCATATCCCTTATGGATTATCAAATTCCTCTTCCTGAAATACTTCCATTAAAAGTGATAAACATTTCGCTCTTCTGATGTGTTATGTTTACTTTATTACAGTAGATTTATTATAATTAAATCTTAAGTATGTAGTCATAGCTAGACATCAGAGTTTCTAAGCACTAAAACCTGAATAAAGCGGAATAAAATTAGCCATGTTGGTAGTGGGCTGTAGACAAGTGGGAGGGTAAGGTTATGAGCTACAAACCACTCTCTCTCCTTATGCCTGGTGTTCAACTGCCTAGCGGTGGCTCATAATTTGGGTTCGCTCTTTATTTGTGTTAATTTAGTAGTTTTATTGTGCCTTACTTGATTTTAAGTGATTATTTCGACGCCTAGTCATAACTATTATAAAAGGTAATCCGTTTTCAGTTTAAACTAGCAGATGTTTTTGATAAATATCTTCTCCATTAGCAAACTAGTTCTCTGAGCTCTGACCCTCTCAGACATACACTAAAGTATTTTATTATCTCCAGTCCGTGTGAGTCGAGTCTTCCTTACCTATTTTACTAGGTAATTTTCAGTTTAAGCTACCTTTAAGCATTTTTTGATCCGCAATCCGTGGGAGTCGAGTCCTCCTTACCTATTTTACTGGGTAATTTTTAATTTACCTAACGTTTTATGTTGTCATTACATGTATAACCTGTACCTCCATTATGTTTTTCCTATTTTTAAGTCCATAGTTTCTTCTGACGCTTTATGTGTAATTTTACTTATATTCGCCCGTTCTTACTAATAGGTTTCATTTATTAGAATATTTGACGTATGTTGGTGAAATCTATATTAGTAAAGTTGCTTATTAATTTCATCTTTAAATTTGTAACTAATTAAAATGTTAAAGTAAAAATAAATAATTAAGTATATATTAATACAATCATACAACATTACAAGAATTAACGAGATCTCCATAATAAATATATATATGTATATATACATTAAACAATATATGTAAAGGTTGCTTTTTTAAAATATTCACTAAGAAAACAATGTAATAACATTGCAAGTAAAATATTAATTTGGAATAACAATAATAATAATGTTCTATTTCAAAACTGTAGATCATGTTACATCTTGGATGTGAATAATCTTTTAATTATGATGACACGAAGAAATAATTTAACATATTTAAAAATATTTGTAGTACAATAAAACGGACTCTCGGGGAAAAAGTTGGAAGAGATACTAATATAAGTGTTATAAAACAATGGAAATATCCATGGTAATATATTGATGTGAAACTTGAGAAAATAAAACTAGTTATAAAAACTAAAACAGTAGCCTGAAATGAGATTTCTTAATTCTGTAAATGATACACTAAAAACAAAAAATAAAATAAGAATTGAAGAGATAAGACAAAAAAGAAAAAACAAATATTTGGTCTGAATGAGAAAATACTATAAAATAAAGAAAGATGTGCTCAATATCAGTGAGAATGAAATAAGATATAATTTTTAAATAGGTACCGAAAGGAAATAGAGACCTGTGTAAACCATTAAAATGAGTATCTGGTACTTAGGGCTGGAACAGTCTATCCATAATGAAGTAAATACGATACATATTAAGCTTTTCCAAATGTGCACAGGATAAAAAATTAATGGTGTTAGTAAATTTTGAAATGCATTTTGAGATGAAGAAACGACTATACAAACCTGAAACCGATGGGCTTCCTCGGCTGCATCACGTGGACGTCTCAGTCGATGAAGATGACGTACAGTCAGTTCAAGAATATCAGCCTTCTCTAACTTGCTCACATTTTCTCCTTCAGCCTGTTAAAACATAACGGTATTTTATATTGCATCTTTTATCTATTCAAATCTTCTAGTCCTAAGCTAGTCTGCACATTGTGCCACTGATCTAAAGTACCTACTTGCACAGAAAACTTGATTGTATGCATTGTGTTAGAACATTTTAATAGGATAAACATACCGCTATTAACATACAATGAATTGACGAAGGTATCCAGAACTCCCTTAATTATTGATACAGTTTTGTTAATAGTGTTTAACGCCTGTTTTCACTACTGGGGCACCACAGACGGGGAACACTGATGATACATGAGATGAAATTATATATTGGGAAAGGATTTTTTACGGAAGGAAACGTTTCAGGCCTAAGTTTAGGGTACCTCCCAGGTATTTGCCATTTATGAGGACTGAGGAAAACCTGGAAAAACCTCAGTCATGGAGGACGGTCCAGACGGGATTCGAACCACAGACCTCCTGCTCCCGAGTCCGCACCTTAACAACCTCGGCCACCTGTGGCGGTACTGATACAGTTGGTATGCCATGATTAAATATTTAGGATTGTTTAAAAATGCGGAATATGCTAGGCAGAAACAAAAGAATTCATTGACTTTTACCTTTGTGCAGAGTAATGAGAACAAATAGTAACATTACTTTATTTTCAGTTTGTGCTTTTGCTATCAAGGATTTTTATCTTTTACCTTTTATAGTGACTCAATAATGAAAACTGTTGTTACTGTAGCTTCTATTGTTGTGTTTCTTGAATTTTTAAGACTTTTAACAGCATTTTTATCCTTTGCAGTTTTAGTACCGCATTGCATATTTCCTTGCTGTGTTGATAGACGAACTTGACACCTAAAAGCGATCAGCTGCATGAAAACGCTTCTTTAAAACAAAGTTAGATTGCAGAAAGGTGTACAGTCACTTTTGGTACAGTTAACAAAGTAAGGCAGAAATTAGCTTTAAGAGGAAAGGACGATATAGAAGCAAGGGAGTTAAACTGCTAGTGACGAATCCCATTTCATAAGGTAACTTAAGATGGCGCGTTCAAAACAATTTTGACCTACAGAAGAAAGTAATTGAAGTTGGAGTTAAAGTACATAACTTGACAGTTGGACTCAGGCTGTTAAAAGTTGGTTAGAAATCTAGAATGCCGGTAAATAAACAGCTTCTATTAACAAGAATGAAGGAGAAACAAATGGAATGGGCAAGATACAGAAATCGGACTGTTGACTGGAGCGAGGTTGCATTCTTCGATGAATTCCATTTTTACATTCAGGGAGTTATTAATACAGCATTTGTGCAGATTTGAAGACGATAAACTGTCACCCTAGCGCGTTCATCAGACAGTAAAACATTCAGTTGAGGAAATGTTGTGAAACTGTATGTCATATAATGATGTTGGTTATTTGGTTCGATGTGAAGGAATAATGAACAATCCGAAGTGTTCACAAATACTGGAGAGAATAGTATTGTCTAGCCACAGAAATTGTGTACTGAAGAAGCAAGATTATGCACTTATGATGTTTCCAAGAAAGTTATGAAATTCACGAAAAATTCCAGCATTATCCCCAAACATAAATCTTATTGAGAATATATGGTCTATACATAAAGGTAGGCTCATAAAAATGTATTGCTCTATTACAGAGAAATTGCTTTCACAAAAGAATAATTCCAGTAAAATGCGAAAGTACGATAGCAGTATAGAACAACTTATTAAGGCTAAATACAAAATACTAATAATTAATAAAAGTAAAGTTGAATTCATAAAACGTGTAAATATTAATAAATTTCCATAATATTTGGGATTGATGCTCAAGATTCTGATACGAATATGTCCGGCACAGTGGTTTAAGATATTGGTTAGTTAAAAGTCCCGCACCACCTAAACACCTTTTGAAGTATGTGGTTCAGTAACATAAAACACGGTGTGTGTAGACAGCCTTACATTGAGAACTCAAAAATAATATTAATACACATTCTTTGCACATTTCTAAAACAGCTGGAAGGTGCAACCAATATGTCAACCTTGTCGTGAAAGTACATGATACAACTTGAAAAAAACGTACACCGCTTCTGAAATAGCATGTATTGCTCTTAAGGAAACAATATTGAAAAGTACAATGTTCAAGTTAAAAACTCGTTCTTTCGTGTTAGACCGCGAACTTTTCAAATCGCCTAAATGCATAATATAACTAAGCCAAGAATTACTTAACTTACCCTGCATTACATTATATTGCGCTCCGAGAGTGATATACATAATAGCAAAGGTTTTTATATTTTTTTTTTATGAATGTCGCATAGTTTCTGCAATCCACAGCTAATGTCACGAACGTAGTCGCTCATTAAACATGTTCCCATTAACAATTCCTCAAAGTAATAAAACGACGGTGTGCTGCAATAAAAAACAAGAGTTAACAGATTGTGAACAACGTTCATACAGACTGCCATCACATCACAAGTTCCCACAATGCACCTGATTTTTTCTTCTTCTTTTTTTACATCTTTTGCTGTTTTCTGCAGTCTTTCGGTATTCATTCCCGATTTCTCTGGTAATTTACACCGTGCGAACCAGTTAGGAACAGCTTGGGACTTGGTGCACGTCCGTGTGTTTATTTTCTTTCCTTCAGCACTTGTTTGTTGATTGTTAAAGCGTAGCGTGACAAAGTTCTGCATGAATGAGTTTCACCGCTCCATTCAAGTAGTCAGATCACCAAATGAACAAACAGAATACGCTCGGTCACTCAGAAGTTACCATCTGAGGTTTCCCATCAATATCTAAAAATCAAATTTAAAAAATCTGTGTTGATATTAGAAACGGATGAAAATTTATACAAGTTTTATACATTTTATACAAGTTTTAAAAGGTTTTAGTTGCATTATTACTAATTAAGAAACGTTCAGTATTCTGTAAGACCATGCTCAACGATATACCGGTATTTTAAATTAAACCGCACAAGCTAACTCATCTGATTCCTCTCAATCTATTAAGCACAATAAAGGTTGTTTTCTTCTTCCATAGTAATTAATGTACAGTATTGAGATAAATTGTATTATAAATTAACCAAAGAAGAAAATTAAGATTTTGTCCAAGTATATGTTTACCAATGATGTTGCTTTTTACTATACAGTGAAAGCAGTTTAAAAGCCCGATACGTAGTTCAGCCGATCGGCGGTTAACCCCTTGTTGCCGCCGGTATTTTCTTGCGTGGACTTGCGGCACTTGCTCCTCGGTTTTAAAATTTAGGTACAACATATTAAATTTGATACTGACTCCTCTTACAGTAGGTGCTGAAATGATGCCCATTTTCCAAACCGTATCTTTTTATAAAAGTATCACACACATAGTTCAGTTCCTCATCACTAATGTGTGTTTGTCTTAAATTCCTCCAGTGTGTGAGGGTTAGCTAAATATACTCTATTTCTCATTGTCTCCCAAAGATAAAATTTGCACACCATAAGATCTGTGGAACGATGAGGTCATAAACCAGAGATAGATTAATTAGTAGTCTTGGATTTTTTCCGATCAGTCATTAAACTTCTGCACTAACTTTAACATTGTTTTTTCCATACGATTTTCTGTTTCTGATGTATGTGCTGAAGATGAATGTACAATGACGCAGTGAATATCTCACTATTGCACAACCTACTGCGCCAGTTATTTAACGAAGTCTCACTTTCAACTGCATAACACCATTGCCCGACTCTGTCGAAATCCCTTCGTGAACTGACTAGAAGAGAGAATGGCACTGTACGTGCCGCGTGGGCAATCTCATAGGTCTTTCGTCCGAACTAAGTTGCGGGACATTTAAATTGCTGTCAGTGTACATTTAAATATAATGCTACATTTTACCACGCTACTTAAGTTTTTGTCTCTAATGCTGCCATTAATATTTCAAGTATATTTTTAATATGTCCACATTATATTTACTTGAAAGCTCTGGAAATTTGATAATCAATTAGATGATATTATTTTGTTAGTATTCAGTGTTAATGCTATTTGTGTGTTGTACATAATAAGTAATTTATTCTACACCTACTTTGAGAGTCGAATGAAAACGGTTGGTACACGAAAAACTATCATTGTATATTCATCAATTGAAAATTAATCTACATAACTGTTAATACATTTATCCCGCTGTAAGACAAGATTACCAATGTAATTTTGTAGAAGCTGACAGATCCACAGTCTCGCTCAGTTGCAAATATCATAATTCGTTTCACCGCCTGTGGTGCCTCAGTAGTAAAATGGGCGTTAAACACTATTCTAATAATAATAATAATAATAATAATAATAATAATAATAATAATAATAATAATAATTCATTACAAAACGATGTTAAAGATTGTGCCTATTTCAGTTTAGTTTATATAATTGGGGACGTGGATTGAATAAGTTGTGTATTGCTAAACTTCTGTTTTCTGATTATAAAATATTTTCAAGCAGATTGTTTACAGTACATTGAGTTAAACTTTCAAAACTCTAGCGTCAATATACGCAGCACTGGACGCTGTTTATGTTGCACCCATGAATACCTCTCGCGCTGTATCCGTATCATTTTTAATTAGTTGTGCTATGTTATGATTTAACATTGGGATTCTTAAGCACTTAACATCAAATGAGGTACACTGAAACTACTAGGTTAATACAATATAGGTGATAGTGCTGATAGCAATATTTGGTAAGTAATAAACTTCAATAAAAAGAAAGTGTAATGTACTTCTTTGTACAAAAATGACAAGTTCTGTAATTTATTTTCTTTATCTCTGTAATTTATTTTATTTATCTATAACATAACCCAACTCATATATGTGCATATTGAGATAAAGTGTGATATAAATTCATTAATATTCACTCATGTAGTGTTCTGTGAAATGTATATATTATTTTGCAATACCTGAAACTCAAATACACCTTTGGTAGTACATTTTATTACAAATAATGCTAAAAATATGTAAAAATAGCATGATAATATACTTTATTATTACGCATTACTTGAATGTATTTTATTGCATTTTATTCAGAATTTATTAACAATTCTGACTGCCTGAGGGTGTTCTAAAGGTAAATGCTATGAAATTGCAAATTTTAATAATTAAATTATTTGTATATCAGTGCAACATCATTCGCTATGCTCCCTTATTTCGGCCACCTTCTCAATTTATATAAACATTAATTAAATCCTGAAGACCATTGGTGAAAAAAGCTTTCAAATATGCGATATATTATTTTATAAAAATTGGATAATATAGTATTGACTTATGGTGTTTTGTGTTATGCAGATATATAAAATTTCCTAAGTAAACCGCGGTAGATTAATGTGCGTTTTTTCAACTTTTTCTTGACAATTTGTGCGATTTATTTAAAGTACTTCTGTATAAATCATTAAAATTATTATTTAATAAAGGATATAGAAGTTGTGAAATATTCCCTGACAGAATGTCATTCATATCAATTAAGATTGCTTCAGGGAGTCACAGGCTGGTTGTTAAAATTCTTGTTTAGGAAAATATTACGTAAGAAATAATTAGAGAACGAAAGCTTGATTTAAATCCGTTGGACCAGCAGTTTTCGTTTTCTCACTCGACCGCTAATCACCTTTAAAGGTATCTCCCTTTTGCGGACAGCAAAGATTTAACTCAAAATTTAAAATCATGTTGTTCTTTACGGGTTTGCAATATTTAAATATACAATTAAAAAAACAAATACAAGCTTTTCTACATTTGCCTTCTTATATTAGTGTATACTTACATAATAATAATAATAATAATAATAATAATAATAATAATAATAATAATAATAATAATAATAATAATAATAATGTTAAATTCAAAGTATACAAAACGCATTAAACTCGTTTGATAATAACGCCATATATGATGGCGCATAATTACTTATTAATTTCAAATTTTGAATAAGGGGGATGATGCTGCATTTCACTTTCAAGGCGTAGTATATAGGGTTTAATTGGAGAAATTCGTGTTCTGAGTTCTAATTCTACGTTTCCTAAAGAGTTTCTATATTTATAATTTTTTAGATAAATGAATGCAAATATTCATTTTTCTTCACAAGTTGTTACGAAAAGCATCTGCATTTCATGGCCTTCTTTGATAGTCCGGAAAGTCTGAAGTTCGCCTGCCTCAGCTATCAAAAAATCCATGAACATTCTGCCTGATCTACGTTTTCAGGTTCCTTCCGGAACAAACAGTCGCCTACTATTACACTCTAATTTACTTTATCTCATTAAATACGCACCGTGAATTTATGTTATATTTCCTTTTCTCTTTATTCATTGTAATACATTTTCGAGAATAAATGCTGCTACCAGCACTCTAATGCACCACAGTTTAAGAATCACTGCGCTAGGATTTTGTGCATTGAAAATCATGGTCTAAGCCGAGATAGCTCATAATTATACCCTAGAGTTACCCTAGAGTGCGCGCGATAGGATGTTAGTTTATGGTATCTTGTTTCTTAAAAATTGCTAATTTCACCTTAATTTCCACGCTCTGTGTATCATTATTTTTTAACATAAGGGTTATAAAAGATAAACAGATGAATATCCAAAAACAAATCATTTTAAACAGTTACATAATACCTAGCTCCAATACAGCATTCCGGTAAACAGTTGAATAACCCTTCAGCGTTTTGTATCATGAACAACGTCATTATAATTTAGTTATCGTATAGAAAAGAAGGTTTCAGTCAAGGTAATGAATTGGTTTATGGATGATAATTGCCTTCTATTTGTGATAAATGTTTTGAAAATGTCTTCAAAACTAGCATAGTTTACTGAAAGTAATGAATATCTCACATATATACCCAATACCCTAGAGCAGAGAGAAACACGTAGTAGATGAATTGTTTTGATTTACAATGAACTATGGTTTGTTTCGAGGGAAAATTAAAGTTTGAAAAACTGGAACTGTAGCACTAATCTACTTGAAATAGTTGTTTAGCATTTCTTTCGCCAAAAACAACTATTCGCATATGCTAATATAAAATTTACATATACAGTAACCAATTAAGAATTTCTATCTGTGACAATAAATTAGTGAATTTAAAAAAAATTCTATTTCATTCACGGTAGCTCTTTCTATTTAATATAGATTATTGTCACCGCTTTTAAATCCAAAACGTTATCAAAGCAGATCTGTAATTCAAGTCGCAGTGGAGGAATGCTATAATTGGATTTCATAATGTTACATTTAACAATAATGTTTCCCTGATTTGAAAGATTCCCGAAAACAATAAATACATAAAATTATACAAATAACTAGTTACTATTTGTGTTCTAACGTTTCTAGGTACAAAATATCTAAAATAATAAATAGTTCCAAAATTACCGCAAAAACGTAATATTGATTTAAGCACACTAAAGTAATAGAAATAAAAATATTAAACGTGTAAATTTAATTTATCATTTCTTTCGAAGGACTCGTGAAATAATTTATATTTCTAGGAACGATACCCAAATAAAATCTGAAAGTTCCCTATTAGAAAACATTTGCTGTTCGTACATACGTTATCAAATGCTAAACAATAGTATGTATTTCGAAAGAGTAAATGGGAGTTTTGGAGATGTTTTATGAAACAAAGAAATGCATCTGTATTCGTCTGAAGAAAATTGTATATCGTAATAAGAAATTTTCGATTTACTGAAGCTAGAATGATGATCACTGACCAACGATAAAATTAATAAGTTAAAAAGACTGGATACATTCTAATATATCAGAAATTTGAGTTATGAATTTCGGAATTTCAAAGATTTTGCAAAATATGTACTTGAATTGCTTTATTAGGTATATTAGATTTCAGAGGGTAGCTAATTGCAGTGATCCATAACTAAAATATTCAGATTAAAGCTAGGCGTGGTTCCGGTTGATAGCCTTTTTACGCTTCAATCGTTTCCTAAGGTTGTAGCTCAGGGCACGTACTGTCGCTAGCTTTCATGTGGAACCAAGCATCCCTGATGCAATTTGTCTTGCCTTACGGCAGTTGATGTATTATCCAACTGCTAACAACAAAATGCTGCGGTTATTCTGTGCTATTTCTTGCCCCTGTCATAGATCCTCACGATGAAGCAACACTTAAAATAATGCATTTTACTTCCGTATTCTGCACGAATAGTACACTGGATTTCTAAAAGGCACTTGCATCTTTTATCAACTCACGTTGATCTTCCAATTTCCTTGTCTCTCATTACTGAAAATTCAGTCTGCAATATAAGAATGTAACGCTTTGTAAATACTCTATGACATAATATTTAACGGTATTTAGCAGGCTATCTCTCGTCTTGTTAATATGCACATTTTCATTTATTTTTTAATTTTGAATTAAATGTTGCTATCCTATATATGTAACATTTGACATATGTAAAACTTAAGTTACAATATTGCTATACACCGTAACTCATGGAAGATGGCAAGAAAGGAAAAATGACCAGAGCAAAGGGAAAGGCATTAATTCGTTTTAATGTCTTTAAGCGTTTGTTGAGAGTGGAATGCAATTAGAAGATGAATCATGATCTCATGATGACGCTAAAAATTCGCGCCACAAGACGGAAGCGATTCAGTCGTCACTGAAAATTCTAAAACTTTTGAAATATTAAGGGGCAAAAAAAAAACGTCTGGAAAGTCATTTGTTTCCCGGATTTTTACAGCAATATACATCGACGTCGATACATTTCTTAGAGCATTGAACTACTGATTGAGCAACGTTTGTGAAACTGTCCTCAGCGATTGCAGCACATGCCATTTCAATTTCTTCCCGAAGTGCTGCCGGTGTGAACATCACATGCGGTACCATGAGTCTCAAATTTGTCTTGAATGCGTGCAATTGTTACTCGCGTTAACTTTACCTGCAAATGGTGTTAATGCAAATATAATTTCTAATCATTTTCATGGGTATAACGTATATTAATGTAGAAAGCGAATAAATCAGGAAGACGTGAATGCGGCCGAATCGGCGTATCAGTTCTAAATTTCGAAAATGGGAGCTAAAACCGATAATCATAAATTTCAGTCAAGTGAGCTCATTGCCTTCCAGTCGTAAGCGATTCTAATTGTGATTGTAAAGTGTTCATTCACTGATATATTTAATAAAACAGTGACATTTTGTGTTATTTAAGTGATCTTCTCTGAAAACGCTCCCTCAGTCCTAGAGAAAGATCCAGCAATAAAACAAACCGGCCTGGGATAAAATCATCGCCAATAGTTTCTTCCACATCACTGAGATTACTTTCGCCCAAGTGCAATGCCATGTTGTACCACCAGAATGGAGGCGTCCCTGACCATAATGCCCTCAATGTGTACAGAAGCAAAATATTAAGCCTCAAAATCTTGAATATAATTTAATTAACCACTGAAGATTAATATCTGAGGAACGTGCGAAGGATTAGGCTTTCAGAACCAGAACACTTCAGAATATTTTGCTCAAAATCTTATTCACGTTGTCCCGGAATTACTGTACCATCCACACTACACTGTAAGGTTGGATAAAGAACCAGCTGATTTAATGGCCGTCAATACTTGATTACTGAAAACATGCTATTGATACTTCTTATGCATTATCTTTGAAAATAATTCTCTTTGTTTCATTGGCTGCCATTGGATAAATTCTTTACCCACGTGAACTCATACTCAATTTAATAGGTCAGAACCACCAATACCTAAAGAAATTGCCATATTTAATACAGGTATGCAAGCAGAGAAGGAAATGAGTAGGCATTAATAACAGTTATTTTTAACACTGTATAACGTCCATTTTAACTACAGAGGCATCAAAGGCGGTGGAAACTTATGATACATGGGTTGAAAATATAAACTGGGAAAGACATTTTTTAAGGAAGGAATCGTTCCAGACCTAATTTTATGGCACTTCCTAGTATTTGCCATTTATGAGGACTAAGGAAAACCTGAAAAGAACCTTAGTCAGGGAAGTCGGTTCTGGTGGGAATCGAACCCCAGACCTCTCTCTCACGAGTCCGCGCCTTAACGACCTTGGCCACCGGTAGCGGTATTAATAACAATGTATCTATTGAATATAGTGAAGTGCCTTATTCGAAAATGAAAATATTACGGAAAAAGTTGAAGGGAAAAAACGTACTTAAAAAACATCTAATTTTGTCCATCGCTAAAATCCTTGCAAGATGCAGCCAATATAACTTGAAAGTATATCAGGGTTTGCTTGAAATTTGTGCGGCGATTCTGGGACGCTGCGTGTAGTTCACACAAACTGATTGGATACAAATTAAACTAAAAAGCTTGCAACTCCATCCCTACAAATTTCGCCAGGACAGGAAAGTGTATCCTTCATAGCTATTTCAAAGAACTTGTGTGTATCTAATAATTCAGACTCTTCCGGAGAATTATATGGCAAAAGATGGCTCATAAATGTGTTTATGCAGAAAGTTTAACTTAAAAATCAACGTTAGTATACATTTCCAAACAATGAAGACTGTTTTAGTGCATTTTGAGGCTTCTCGCATCAATTTCACAAAAGTGATTGGCAAATATTTTATATTAGTAAATAAATATTTATACTTTTAATAACAATTATTGTAAAAATTAAAAGGGTTATGGTTGTAATTCCTCTGCCTTTAAACTGATAACACGTTATTTAGCCTCTAGGCAGCAAATACAAAATGAATATGTTATTAGTTTGGTTCACATTATTTAATGTTACAAATTAATAAAGTTCCAATAACCTCGACACTTTGGATTCCTACATATTATTAATACCCATTAAGAGTAAGAAAAAAGTGTACAAAATATTTGGGTTTTCAAGAGGTTGAGAAGCTCCTATAGATAGCTCTGAGCTGCCATTCACCAAGCCTTGAACCGTACAAAGCTTGAAATAATCAAATTTGATTTTTCTAAAGATAATGTTGTGAAATAACTAAACGGAAATGCAAATATACCTCACTGACAAAACAATAAGGTAAACATTTACTTACACATAATATGCGGAGGTTTTGATAAAATTTTCTAAAATATTTTCAATTAATATAAATTACTAACAGTGCTTCCATTAATGCATTTTTCACCATTATACCGAAGTTTTTAGAACTTTTGAGGTCTTAAAAATATGACTTGACACAGAACTGCAGACATTTTCTAGTGGACCTTCATGCGACAAAACTATCAGAATGAGGATATTTCCAAACTATGTCAGTTTATAAAAAAGACAAACGTTATGCACTGCTAGTTGGTAAGACATTTTTAAACGTTAAACGTATGATACCAAATGCCAAACATAATCTACAGTGAAGCACATTTAAATCTTTCCATTCTCCGATCTGCCGCTTACTGGCGCGACTGCCCACTATCGCCAGCATCTGTCACTGCGAACTCACAGCGCCACAACACTTCACGATTTTTAAACTTGAATATTGCAAATAAAACAAATTACTTCTGTAATCGTCTCTACAGAAGATACCGGGAGCGTTGCTCATTTTGTACCATACACAATTTACATCTTCTTAAGTAACTACCATTTTCATTGTAAGTTCGAGGTCTCTTCAAAAAGTATCGCGAATTTTGAATTTCTGCGAGCTACGTATATTCGATTTTCGATTGTTTTGTGGCGTTATGTTGGTACTCACGTCCTTCACTTATGTTGATAAGCTCGGCCATTTAGTTAATTGTTGACAGCTATTTTGTTTGGATGTGTTTTGGCTCGTCTTCAATTTTTGCCTATTCCAAAAAATGGAACAAAGAATCTGTATCAATTTTTGTGTGGAAAAACAAAATTAAATGCGCGGATGCATTCCGAATGTTGACTGTGGCATATGGTGAAGTTACCTTGGACCAAAGCAACGTTTATCGGTGGTACAAAATGTTCTCAGAGGGTCGAGAAGATGTGTAAAACGAAGAGCGTCCCGGAAGCCCGAGCTCGTCAACAACAGACGAAAACATTGAAGAAGTGAAGAAAATAGTATTGGCCAATCGTCGAATCACGGTTAGAAAAGTTGCTGAGGACCTAAACATATCGATTGGTTCGTGCCATTCGATTTTTACCAATTATTTGGGCATGAGACGGATCGCCGCAAAATTCGTACCAAAGTTGCTCAATTTCGACCAAAAACACCATCGCATTAACGTTGCTAAGGAGCTGTTGAACTCTGTCTGCGAAGACCCGAATTTGCTCCAGAGGGTCATAACTGGTGACGAATCATGGGTTTATGGTTATGACGTGGAAACTAAAGTTCAATCATCCCAATGGATGCTGCCACACGAGCCAAGACCGAAAAAAGCGCGCCAAGTTCGGTCGAATGTGAAGGTTTTGCTTACAGTTTTCTTCGATTGCAGGGGCGTGGTGCATCATTAGTTCTTGCCACAGGGTAGAACGGTCAATAAGAAATATTATCCTGCAAGTTATGCGCAATTTGCGCGAAGCAATCCGCCAGAAACGCCCGAATTGTTGGAAGAACAAAAATTGACTTTTGCACCACGATAACGCCGCTGCTCACACATCGTTGCTTGTGCGGGAATTTTTGGGCAAAAACAACACACTTATGATGCCGCAGCCACCGTACTCCCCAGACCTGGTCCTTTTTTGTTCCCAAAACTGAAGAGGCCCATGAAAGGACGACACTACCCAAGATTGAGGAGATAAAGACGGCATCGAAGGAGGAGCTGAACAAGATCACAAAAAACGATTTTTTACAATGCTTCGAGAATTGGAAAAAACGTTGGCACAAGTGTATAATATCTGGTGGGGATTACTTTGAAGGGGACAAAATAGATATTCATGAATAAATAAATACTTTTTGAAAAAACACAAATTTCGCGATACTTTTTGAACAAACCTCGTACTTCTGCATTATTAGTTCTAATTTCTTTTTGAATATGTTCTGTGAGTTCCTCCAGAATGTAAGGATTAGTGCTATATTCTATTTTTCAAGGTTCCCGAGAGATAAAGTCCACAGATTGTTAGATCAGGAGAACTAGGAGGCCACAAACAGTAGCTAATAAGTCTGCAACGGCACAATTCCGATATAAACGAAATAACAGTATGAGGAAATTTACATATAAATTGTTTCCTTATTCTACCACGAATGCTTGCATTTTATATGTCTTCAAAAGCTATATATATATATATATATATATATATATATATATTTGCATGAATCGATACGTTAACCGAGGTCATTAAGGTACGGACTCGTGATTGGGAGGTCTAAGGTTTCATTCCTGCCAGGACCGCCATCCTCCCTGAATGAGGATTTTTCAGGTGTTTCTCAGTCCTCATAAACGGCAAATACTGGGGAAAAATCATAAACCTGAAACGCACTCTTCCTTAAAAAAAAATCTCTCCCAATTTATCATTTCATTTCGTGTGTCATCAGTATCCACCACCTGTAATTTCCCAGCAGTAAAAATGGACATTAATCATTTAAAAAAAACACTTACGTGGTAAATACCTCATCATTACACAGCACAACACACTATTGTAATAACCCGAATGACGATTGATCTGCTTAGGAATGGATGGTTTTAAATGCGTTTCACTCTACATAAAAATATTAAATTAATATTGGTACAATTGAGCCAGAATCCACTTCTGCTTACAAGTAGCTCATGTTTAGTTTTTAAGTCCCAGAAAATTTAGAGAAAAGTCTCATGCAGGCTATTTCTCCAGACCAAAACAAAATTTAGGTTCCCTGAATGGAAAGCAACAATTATCCTTCCGAGTCCCAAGCAGTTTCTGGATTATAACATGTTGCTCTATCACTTGCAGCGAAACCTAGAACCATTCTCACCAGGTTGAATTTGGTTTCAAGTATTCCATTGAGTAAGACAGAGATAAACCCATTCCAAACGCACCCATTTATGAAACCATTGGTGCGGCTATCGGTACGGAGTCAGCCATAAATTCCAATGCCCCAATATTTCCATTTACCATTAATTTCTTGTTTTAAAATTATTCTATATGTATAATGAATCCATTCGCTTAACAGAAACTTCTGAGATTATTTCGGAAGCACCATACCATATAAATTATCAATATTTATCGACCTATAGATTTTTCCAGTTCCATTCTACTACCGTCCTGTTTGCTTGCTTGTTTTTAAGCATTTTGACAATATATACACTTTTCTTGCGCAACAATAATTCTAAATACATATTAGGTGTTTAGGGGCAAAGTTAGTTATAACTCCACCCTGAGGCTACGAAGATAATTAATTGTATTTACCGATTATAGCTGAGCGCGGTAAGTTCGTCCCTGTTTTTCGTTATTCGGTTTCGTATTTTAAAATAAAATTCGAAACATAGATGTAACCCGACAATCTTACTTTCAGTAAGTGCTGAAACAGCTTCACATTATTCTGCCGCTATGTTCCGCATCGTGAAAAGGTGGGACCCAGGTAGCTTTCAAGTTCAACGGATTCCAGACTCATTTGCATCTTTATTAAGAAGACATTGGGTTATAAAACCTTGGATAGACTTGTTGCTCTAGATGGACAGCAAAATAAGATTACACGCAGAAATTACGTACAGCTTTGATTTCTATAGCTATGTTCTCCATCATATTTCTTTAAAATAGGGGGGGGGGCTAGGTGCTCAGTGAGATGAAATAAGTGAAACATAATTGATTTGGAGTGATGACATATGATGACTACGAAGTTGCTGAATTCCCTGCATGGATCAAGTAACATGTTTAAGGTTTTCACAAGGAGAGCTCGTCTCGCGATGTAGATGACAATTAGATTAAGACTTGGCTAACTTCTGAGCAGATCGTTCATTTTTCACCACCATCACTTTTTATAGGACGCGAATAATGAGCGAATAAGAAGATAATTACACCTATGGGTCTTCAAACCTTGTGTTGAAAGCATTTGGAACTGTCTTCCCTTCGAAAGATAAGCGAAGTAGCATAGTTATTTGGATTGTTTTTGTGGAAAGTTGACACACCTTGAATATCTTGAGAAATATTTGCTTTAAATTCCTGTCAGTACTTTTAAAATCACACTAGAACAATTGTCAAACATGCCCATAGAAAAACTAACTTGTTTAGAGACTTACCTCAAGTGCTCCAACCATGAGATCTTTCAATTCGTCCAGGCACCTGTTGATCCTTGCTCGACGCTTTCGCTCTAGCAGCGGTTTTGTGACCTGTAAGATAATTTTAATAGAACTTTCTAAATCAGAAGCAAATATAGACTAAATACAATTCTAAGCTTTGGAACTGGCTCTAGTTACTTATGAACTTAACCCATTGACTGAAAAAATTATAATGAACTTAGGTATTTATTAAGTGTATAGGAACAAATGCATTTGAACGAAATATTTTGATCAGCTGATATGGATGTTGAAACTTTAAACACATCTTCTTGTTTACCCATTTTGTGAAAAAACTTTCCAGGTGCATTAGGACTTAATATTTGTTAATCCTTCAACTACATGCAAATAAAGGCTTGCATGACTGAATCTACACTTATACAGTCAATGTTTTCCGTTTGATCTTTAAGAACTTCACATTGAATACCAACTGTTATATTCCATGAAGGCTAAGAGATCCATTTTAGGGCAATGCCAAATATCGAAAGTTTATGTGATGTCAGGTTTGAATAATAATGGCTCAAATTAACTCGCTAATTCTATAGAGATCTGCTCCTTATTGATTTTGGCATGCGTCTAGCTATCTTCCTGTGATCAGCCTTGAAAAGCATTTTCATGGTCACATCCACTGCTTAGCCTTTCTATCAGGGATGTCCATGTGGGGCTTATTTAAAAACGATTTCTCTGTCAAAACAATTTTTATGTTTTCTAATTTATATTGCTTCAAGGATCTTTCCTTTAACTACAGTTCCTGGAGGATGTCAAAATTTGAACTTTGTCGAAATAAATAACAAGTTAGGTTTTGGTACATGATTCCTGGCTACGACTGATATTTTGGTATTGGAACTCATGTGTCTGACGTGTTCCTTTGATCCTACAGCCATAAGTTGTCATGTTTCATCCACGTACCTCACCTTACAATTGCATTGTATATGGTAAACTCCTGCTGTATTTAATGGAAGTTTGTCTAATATTATCTGTTGGTAGCTGAGCGTATGGTCCAACACGTCAGTCACAAAGAATTAAGAAGCAGAAACAACAAGCCGTAGCCAGTCCTGTGTCACAAACTCGCCACGCTATTGATTTCTACAAAATTCAAATTTTGGCAACTTCCAGCAACTATTGTGAAAGGAAAAATTTTGAAGCAATATAAATTATAAAACAATGTTAGTAGAGAAACCGTTTTAAATAAATCTCTGATAGGAAGGCTAAACAGTGGATATGACTATGAAAATGCCAAACCTTTCAAGGTTGACTACAGGAAGACAGCTACATGCAAAACAAAATCAATAAACATCAGATCTCCGTAAATTTCCAAACGAAGACTCAACTCAATGCTTGATCGTATGACTGCCTGGATAATGGAAAGCTGCAACCGTCGGCAATTCATAACTACACGGCGCGGTCGTCACCTGAATATTATTTATTTAATGAACAAAACAGTGGAAGTTTATCATTTTACATAATGTATAATGCATTTTAACAAAATATTTAATTTTTAAATAGTTTTATGCCCATTTTTACTGATAAGGCATCACAGGCAATGAATGAGATAAAAGCATATGTTGTTGTTGATTTGGTTTATTTATGGACGCTCTTTAACATGTCAGTTCATCAGCGTCCCATTGAACTCACAGCGTAAAACGGCCGCTAAAGTTTGCTCAGAGGCCTCTTTTTTCAGGCTTAGCTTCTTTTACGCGTCATAAATTTATAACGAGGGGCCCACAGCTTTACTTCTCTTTCGAAAGAAGCCTTACTTAGAATTTTACATCCAAAAATATCCATCGACCTTGACTGGGATTGAGCCCGCGATCTTGGGGTTCAGAGGCAGGTATGGTTACCACTTGAACACCAGAACATAATAGTAGACAAAGGTTATTTTTTTAAAGAAAGAAAGCGTTCCAGACCTTAGTATAAAGTACCTCCCCAGTATGTCTTTGTTTATTAATATTGAGAAAACACTGAAGAAGAACAAGGACAAGAAGAACAAGAAGAAGAAGAAGAAGAAGAAGAAGAAGAAGAAGAAGAAGAAGAAAAGGTAGCAAGGACGAATTCGTGACTAATCGACCTCGGTTACCCCTGTTTTCAGTATCGATATTACAAATATTAATAAATCTTTGTTTGAAATGTTAAGTTGTAACATTAACAACTGTAATCGAGTTAGCACTTTCGAAAAACCATAATTGTGGGAGAAAAGAATAGGAAAGTATATTAGAAACGAAATGTAAGTAAAGTTTCTATAATAGTTCATTCCCACTGTCAATGTTACTTATCCTAATAATATGGCCATGGGTCATAGATTTCTGTCTTCAGGTAGATTAGAAATTTAGGTTTTAGTAAGCTCGTAGAAGTAATCATGCTTTACGTAGCGCAACTTAAATTTAAGATAAAAGGTTTCGACCGTACAACGTCTAGCTTCCCCTTTCCACTCTGTTTAGCGTGTCGCCCGCCCTTTGAAAATACTTAAGAGATGCTTTCTGAATAGCAGTACAGCGCACAGTCTGCGGTCATCGTGTTTATTTTCTCGTTCGTGACAAATATAATGAGATACGCAGGGCACTCAGTCGTGAGGTCGCATTAACATTCAGTGCTACTGTAACAAAAAGAGAAATGGTTCAACATCCGGAAAAAAAGTAGCAGTCGAAGTTCAATTTGATGATATGTTGGATATGTCAGAAGTGTATTTACTTCGATAAATGTTCTCATCAGATTTTACCTGATTTATTGCACGTTTCATGTGTGGATTATCTTTAGTGCTTACATGTGACTCTAAGGAATTGTAACAAAAAATAAAAATTGCGTTATCTACTCATGCCAGTACATTCTTTCTCTCTCTAATTCTGTATGTTACTTCTATATTACATTTTCAAGACTCAAATGTAGTTATAAGTACGAACCAATTGCAAAGTTTCAAATCCCGCTTGAATTAAGGTGCCCAGCTGGTGTTCCTTCCGGAGTTTTCCCTTGCCCTGAAAAGATAGGTCATTTTAAGGGTCAGAATTCTATGAGATTATTTGATTCATCATTAATGGGTACATTTAATTTAATTTTATATGTTTTGGGTTTGGCATGGCGATTTAATGCGGCATTAATACGATTGGGGTTGTTTATTAACAATGCTTCGCTGAATATTGCTGCATATTTTTTCCTCTGTAGTTAGGCGTTTCTTTAATCTTTCTTTAGACTTTTACAGTTAAACTCACCTAAATTTTATTTAATTGACTACATTACAGGCAAAATATACTTCTAGGTCCTCAACTTTTCTTTATTTTCAGTCAATTTGGCTCTCTAAGGTCTTTTTAGAGATGCATATTTTATGTTGCTTAACTTGGAGATATTCATAGCTTGAAAACAACTGCTTATTTGGTACCCAAAACGTCTGAAAAAGTTACTCCCAAGATGTAAACTAGTCTCGGAATTCCCCGAATTGAAACATATTCCCTGTTTTACATCCAAGCTAACTGTATAAACAGTTGTTAATGGGGCTGCACCTTGCTTCAATGAGGGGAAAATTAATTGGTGTGTAAAAACATTGGGAAAAGCTTTGAATAGTAAAAAGTGCTCAGCAAAAAGAACAGAAAAATGAAGAGCTCCTAGGAGATCAAAAATAATAATAATACAAAAACATAATAATGAAGTGGGAAATCACTAATAATATCTGAAAAATGTCAGAAAGCAATATGCAAAATTATATTAAAAATGCATGGTTTTTTCATTGTATTTAAAATTTATATTTATTACATTTCTCATTACATTTATATATCATTTCTCAAAAACTAACCTAATGTTGTTAAAATGCTGTGCCTACTTTTCATATACCGACATTAAAATAATCGAACTGCAAATAGCAAGACTTTTTTTTTTTTTGGTGTATCTCATCTTATTGATAAAATGTGTAAATTAATAAGTTATTTATAAAAATGTGTGAGTATTTGTTACTAATAATAGATAAAAGAAGCATTTTGCGTAAAATATTTTGTAAAATCACACTATAATGAACATTTGCGCTAAATTTTACGCACGTAACACTAAACTCTTATTTATGCAGGAGTTTATAGAAAATGTTTGAGTTTTGTAATTCCCCTTGGGCAAGTACAATTATAGTCTTGGTTTTACCCAGTCAAGTTACTAATGACCAATACTCATACAGCAGACTTCTGTCATCTTTTTGGATGCAGTTCACACTTTTAGGTGCTCCTTCTCTTAATTTGTAATATTGTATTTAAATAATGCATCGTGATTTCATAATATTAATAAGAAACAAAATGTAATTTTATTCCATTTCTCTGCCAGGTTTCCCAAAGACCGTCGACAGTTTGCAGTCTTCTGCTTCCAGGGGCCATTTTCAATAATCTAAATGCACAGAAACTCTTTGGAACACATCGGGAGATTTAACACGGTGTTGCTGTTAGGAATGTAATATATTTCCGTTTATCACCACATATTCTCCAAAAAATAGCAGATTGAAGCAGATTTCATAACTGTTGATAATGTCGTTCGCAGTTGTAACAACATCGCCAATTCAAATTAAATTACTCTTTGTGTTGCTGGATTCGGACCAGATAAGAGTTTTAACACTCCGAATTATACCTGGATTAGCCTGTTTCCTGCACTCCGTAATAAGTGATATTCTAGTCTTACCTTTTTTGTTAAGCACACATGAAGTGCCTTTCTTCGATGGCTTCATAATCTCGGAATAAAATGCTATGCATCCAAAGAGCAATAATATACATTACCAAATTTATTATATTTTCGCTGTCATTTTTAGTTACAGGTTCGAAAGCACACTGCAGTTCACTACCTATGTCAGATTCGCTTTCGTATGGTTAAGTGTGGCTTCACTATGGTCCTCTAAATTGTAATTACACATCCTAAACAACCCTCCTTATAACGTATTATATATCTCGAATATTAGAATTTATTGACAAATTCTAGAATTCATACATTTATTACTTTAATATTTTGAAAAAAAATATGTGTAAGCTAGTTAACAATAAGAATACATTCAAACATGATAAGGAAGAAAAATTGGCTAATATAAAACATATGTGCATTCAGATTGACGGTGAACTCTAGGTTTAAACATGGCCACAGCACATCACATGACATAATATTACCTATATTAGAGCTTATTATAACTAATAAGATCTGTAACGGAGATAGAAATTATATTTTCCAATGATTTTGAACACATATATCAAAGCAGACCACGAAACGTCCACTGTTTATAAGTACTAGACAAATTTTAGAAACGTCAAGTAATCTGAATAATATACACAGTTCTTTAGAAATATTTTAAAGAAAAACATAGTAACGATCTTTGTACATTATGCTCATACTTATACTCGTATATTTTAGAAATATTTTTAGAAAAAATTATGCTTAAACACAGAAGAGTGCATGAATGCATTACTATGCTGTTTACCTACAAAACACCGCCACGGGTGGCCGAGATGGTAAAGGCGCGGACTCGTGAACGGGAGGTCTGGGGTTCGAATCCCGCCAGGACCGTCCTCCTTGACTGAGGTTTTTGCCAGGTTTTCCTCAGTCCTCATAAATGGCAAATGGCGGAGAGGTACCCTAAACTTAGGTCTGAAACGTTTCCTTCCTTAAAAAAATTCCTTTCCCAATATATCATTTCATCTCATGTATCATCAGTGTTCACACCTGTGGTGCCTCAGAAGTACAAACGGGCGTTAAACACCTTCAAAAAACCTACAAAACTCACTTAATCTTACAAATTTTGCTGTAGCCTAAAATATGTTCTTTTCGTGGGTAAAGCATTCTACATATCGCATCTATCGAAATATTGCACGTTACGTAAATTTGCTGAATACTGTGACCACTGACTGTGGTCACAGAAATATAAAGTCTTAAATGTCCTCTGGACGACAGCGATTTGAGATATGTTTCTGCAAATTTCTGACCGTGATTACAACTGATTATTACTAGCTCCGAGAATGAGATACATACCATGTGTTCTTCCAAGTTGGGCTTCGTTCTTACTGAACATTACACTAGGAAGACAATCCGTAATTTATTTTGTTGTGATCCCTCTGACTTTCATCGTATGTACTGTCAAGTAAATTCACCATGTAACATTTGTGATTTGGCTAACAAAATGCTCAGTGGCAAGTGTCGTCTGACTGTCTACTAACTCACTTTATTAGCGTTAAACTCATTTAGGACGAAAACTCAGTTTCCTTACTTGCCTTTAAGGCTTCATGAAAGTCTAAAACAGTCTACAGTATAACATTGAATATTCAGAGAAAGGAATATTTCAGAAGAGATTCTTGTCCAAGCGAACGTTATCTCTACAAGGCAACCGAGCCTGGCCCTTTTAAAGGCGATACACAATTGCATTCGAGGCTGTGATCAGTTCTTAACAATACCATATGAGAGTACTGAACTTCATGAGTCTACAGTGTCGATTAAAAGTTTAGTTCCATCTTCCTGTTACTTGAGATTTTGAAAAAAAAAAAAATGTGATTTAGCTTTTGGAGACTGGTTACCTAGATTTTAATAGAGGACTGTACTTTATAAAATATATGCAGACTGCAAAGAAAGTAATGGCAGTGTAGTTAATACAGACATATAGAGACACTCACATTATAGGGCTATGATATAATCTCCTCCTTTCCTCTGCACTATTTTCCAAGCTCGTGGTAGCCGTTGGCGAGATTGTTGTTGTTGATGTCAGCAATTGAGCACACTACGGCGGGTAGCGAGGAGGGAATATTTGGGAACCAAGTGCCTCTGAGGGGTTCTTTCAACCGAGCAAAGAATTCAAAATCACACATGCTCATGTCCGGGGATGTTTCAAGACCTTCCAGTGCCTTCGGAAGGGAAATGAAGTTGTGGATCCCATGTCGTAGATTTACGACACGTAAAAGAACCTCTAGGTTGAAAGAAAGGCCTCTGAGAAAATTTATCAGTCGTTTCACGCCCTGAATTTAATGGAACGCTGATGATCTGAGATGTTAAAGAACTTCCATAAATAAACGAAATAAATAAATTCCTTCCATTGCCTCCGTGCAAACAATTTGGTTAACTGGCATGCCACAAGACAACGAGTGTTGTCATGCAAGACACAATATTGTGTGTGTAAGAGGAAACGTTATTAGGCCCACGTACATATTTAAAGTAAAATCATGTAACTAGAATGTCACAATAATAATAATAATAATAATAATAATAATAATAATAATAATAATAACAATAATAATAATAATAATAATAATAATAACAATAACAATAATAGTAATAATGATAACAATAATAATAATAATAATAACATAACAGAGTTCTAACATACCGGTGACGGTATGTTCTTGGCTTTTGTTTCTCCTTCTAAAAGTTATTAATTTTATTGATGTTATTATTATTATTATCATTATTATTATTATTATTAGTAGTAGTAGTAGTAGTAGTAGTAGTAGTAGCAGCAGCAGCAGTAGTAGTAGTAGTAGTAGTAGTAGTAGTAGTAGTAGTAGCAGCAGCAGCAGTAGTAGTAGCAGCAGCAGCAGTAGTAGTAGTAGTAGTAGTAGTAGTAGTAGTAGTAGTAGTAGTAGTAGTAGTAGTAGTAGTAGTAGTGTTGTTATTGTCCTTGTTTGTAAGAATATATATTTTTTTACACTTTAAATTAGGTTTTAAGTGTAGTACATTACTCACTGATTGATACACCAGTGTTATCATATACAAATATGAATAATGGACTGGTATCACACAAAACAAATGTTTATTTTATTTTATTAACCTTTTATTAACCTATTCTGCAGTGTTGCTAAGCTGAAAAAAGTGTAAGGTAAATGTACACATGTGAAATCAAATTTATTTGTACCAACATCTCACTCAGGACCATGTCGGTCCTGGTGGTGTAGTGGTTACCATACTGGCATTCTAAACCCAAGATCGCGGGTTCGAACCCGGCCAGGACCGATGGATTTTTTCGGGCGTAAAAATCCTAAGTATGGCTTCCTTCGGAAGGGAAGTAAAACTGTGGGTCCCGTGTCGTACATTTACGGCACGAAAAAGAACCTCGAGCCTGTAAGAGAGGCTTCTGAGCAAAATTTGTTGGCAGTTTCACGCCCTGAGTTGAACAGGACACTGATGACCTGAGATGTTAAAGAGCGTCCATAAATAAACCAATCAAAAAAAAAAAACTGTGGAACATTGTAATTTAGATTGTTATTAAAACAGGTCACAAATAGCATACCAATTTAAAAAATATCATTCATTTTCGGAAAGGTGAACTATGACATGAAGCATGTCTGATTTTGATAGATCTTATGCATTAAACATTGCATTTAAATAATGGAATGTATAACCTCACTTTTTGGATAAGTAAATTTTCTTTAACATTTGTAAGATCAGAATTACAATTTGTTCAGGGTACATTCCTTCTTAAGTCAATACTTCTTATACAGTAATAAAAATATAATGACATTGGTATATAAATTAGCTCCTAACCTAAAAAAATTTAAAACCGGCTGAAAATGTAAAAAATGATGATGATGATGATGATGATGGTGGTGATGATGATGATGATGATGATGGTGATGGTGATGATGATGATGATGATGATGATAATAAACCTATTTTAGTTAGGTATTTGCCAGTTAAACTATTTTATATATTAAAAGTGAAAAAGTTGAGAACCATCCTTCAAAAAGCTTGATCACAAAAAAGTTTTTAATGTTTTCTTTTAAGCGCGTTAAAAATTGGTTTTGAATATGAGGAAACATTTCGCTGAATATTTTAACATTTCACAGGTCTCTTCTGCAAGGATAATATGGAGCGATGAGAAGAAGACAAGTGCGGGTTGAAGTGCGAGGGGGGCTTGAACTTTTTACGGGTGTATGAGGGATACCCATGCTGCCACATGAATGAGAATCTCTCAAGACTCAGATCTTGCATGTCCGCTGCACTTATAACCATCTGACAGCACTGTTTATTTTTATCGGTGCTAGCGTGCATGAACATAGTGAGGAGAGCAGAAACATTTTTATGCAGAAGATTCCTCTCGCATGTCTTCTTCTGATCGCCAAACAGCACACACACTAAGGGTGCATTTCATACAGAATGTTCATCTTCTTTAAGTACAACAGCTTTTCATTTAATTTTAACTACATCACAATTGAGGAGCGTTCTCCTATATGCACAAATTTCAAAATTATACACAGTGACATATGACCTTCATGTGGAATATCACTCTATATAATCAGTTCTTTGTAAAATCTATATTTTCTCTATTTGAAAGTAGCGAGAATGTCCAGAGTTTTTAAAAAAAACTCAATAAAATATCCTGAATAAAGAAAGCGAATATCAATAGCTATATATATATACGAATAATTATTTTCCATTCCATGATTATTTCCACTTAACTTTGTACTAACACTGTTTGAACTCCAGACTTCACTGTTGTGAGCCATGTTACAAATTGGCGACAAGTAATTATTATGAAATATCCCCCTGTATTGTCCACACAGTTTTAATTTTACTTCGTGAAATTTGCATAGTGAACATTATTCTGAGTGCGCATATTTTACTGAAATAGAATAAAAATCACGAATAAAAGAATTTTAACATTCAGTATGAATAAAGGATCTACAAAATTACAGAGCACAGAAAAACCATCTCGTCATCCGAAATGTATTATGACATAGAAACATGTGGCAGCATGGATATCCCACTTATACCCGTAACTAGTTCAAGCCCTCCTCGCACTTCAACCCGCACTTTTCTTCTCATCGCCAGACTATTCCTGCAGAAGAGGTCTATGAAATGTTAAAACATTTAGTGAAATATTTCCTCATATTTAAAACCAGTTTTTAACGCGCTTTGAACAAAGCTTAAAAGAAAACATTAAAGACTCTTTTGTTATCAAGTTACGGTTCTCAACTTTTTGGCGTTTAATATATAAAATAATCTAACTGGAAAATAAATAACTAGAATAGATTGATTATTTTCGTAAAATAGTTTTACATTTTCAGCCAATTTTAATTTTTTTTAAGATTAGAAGCAAATGTCATTATATTTTTATTACTATAAAAGAAGATTTAACTTAGAAGCAATGTTAGTTGTTGGTACCCGGAACATACTGTAATTCTGGTCATACATATGTTAAAGAAAATTTATTTTTCTAGAAAGTAATGATAATCAGATATGCTTCAACTTACAGTTCTCTTTAGAGCTTTATTTTGTAAGACTTGGAACTCAACAAGCATGCAGCAGCGGTTCTATCACGATTTGAGAAAAATCCTTCCTTAAAAAATTCTTTCAGGAAGGGCGGTCCTAGCGGGATGCGATCCGAAGATCTCCCGTTAGGAACCTCGGCTACCCGGGTGGGGTTTAATTTATTATGTGGCTTGCATATGGTGCGTTCTAATTTCGTTCCTGCAGCACGTTATTTGATGAAACTATGTAAATTCTTCAGCTCGAATCCCGATGACAAATTTGATCCTTGATATTTGTGCGTATATAAGGCTCGGTGATGGATATTACATGCATGAGCGGCGTGCTTCGTTATCCCGTAATATCTCTTAACTTAGCCCTCCGCCAAGCTTCTAATGCGCCTCTCTAAACATTAAATGTGGGAGACGGTAAAAGGAACAATTTAGCGATTGCGTAAATAAGCTGACGCCTAAGGTACGTGTTATTTACATGCCTGATCAGTGTATGGATAATTTGGAAGATGACACATTAGAAAATTTATCTACCTCGATGTGATCTTTCTTATAACACCGAAGAATTTCTAATGCTAAAAGCTTAGCCGTCATTCGAAACCGCCCAGCACTGCAGCTTTTGCCAATTTCATAACAAACTATTAAATTTATAAATTTTATGCTTGTGTACTTAACCCAACTAAGGAAATAAACATTAACTTGTGGATCCTAATTTGCAAAATAATTCTGGGTATCTGCTGACAAAATTGAGCATTATTGACTGTAGTATACTTTAATGATTTGCTTAGATATGGTAATAGAAGTTCAGTTTTAATAGGATAGCTATAACAAAATTTTCTATACATTCTGATTTTTAAAATTTCGAAAAATGGAAATCACATGGGGATATATTGGTGCCTCTTAATTTATTAAAGTTAGAGGACACAGCCACCTACTGAAACCTTAATTTAGTGTGCTGTGGCTGAATCGTGTTGAAAAAGACCAAATTATTCACTTATATGAACATGTCATTAGGAAAAATATTATTCCACCAAAATGCTATAAGTTGTTATTATTATTATTATTATTATTATTATTAAAGTTATTAATGTTGTTGTTGGACAGTGAAATGAATAATGAATTGGAGTTGATTACTAGTCTAGAATTACGAGTTGTACTTTTCCCGTGTCTGGGGCATCAACCCTTTAAAATATGCAGTCCTAACAAATATGAACCTTGATGTGCCTATAAACACTGCTGCAGAACCACTCTGGATGGGTGTGAACATAAAAGAACAGGCGTAGAAATAGTTTGCATTGTCCAATACAGGGTGGTTAAATGTTAACGGAGTTAATAATTAATTAAATTAGTTACAATTTAGTGCGCAATACGCGAACCCCAGATTGACTATAACTCCCACACCGATTAGGGTGCATTACAGATAATATATGCAAAGTATATTTTTTCATACTACCCTGAAGCATACTTAAAATCTAATCAGGTTCGCATTAACAGAAATTTGTAGACGTGAATGAAGAAAATGCAGCAGAGGGTAAACTCTGCTATCTATCTTCGCTATAATATAGCCGGTAGATATACACTGCGCAGCCAAAATTGTCCATAATAACTTGAAACAACTTTTATCGGAGGCAAGACAAATTTTAAATATAAGGTGGCTTGATTAATACATATGATAATTGTTTGATTAAGTACGGAAGGAGGAGAATACTTATGTAATAAGTAGATGATTGCTTAGAGTAATTAAAGGTATGCTACATTTATATAAATGTTATGTTTTCTCTCAGTGTTTAGAAGCTTCTAGGGAGACAGTTGGGCTTTGGATGCTTCCAGTCGCCGTAACTTGAGATTTGAATATACGAAACAAATTCAGAGTAACCAATGACATTGCTAGATTCTAAAATGTTTAGGAACCACGGGCCCCGTGCATTGACTCACGAGAACCGTTAAGCGTGGGTTGAGCATGTAGGACCAACGGAAGAGTCTTGTATATATAGAAATACCCTTGGCAGTTCAAGAAATCCTTTCGTATCATAACTAGGCACACAGTCGTATTTATTGAGGCATTCTCGGTCATGTGGTAGGCACTTTTTCGGAATCAGTTGGGAACAGGCATTCAAAGACAGTCATTCGGCATTTCAATCTCATAAAGAAAGGAAGGGAGGGTGGGAGGGAGGAAGGGAGGGAGGAAGGGAGGACGGAAGGAAGGAGGGAGGGAGGGAGGGAGGGAGGAAGGAAGAAAGAAAGAAAGAAAGAAAGAAAGAAAGAAAGAAAGAAAGAAAGAAAGAAAGAAAGAAAGAATTACACACGCGGAGATCGGCAATGATAGCTAGGCAGTTCGAGGCTCTCACAGTTCGAGGATCACAGTCGGAGATAAGCGCATATAGGAACACTTATTCGGGGAAAAGACAAGTGACAGCGAGAATTAGTAAAAGTAAGTGTAGTAGCCAATTAACAAGTAGTTCTGGAGTTAGTTACAAATTGTCTCAACAAAGTACATTAATTGGAATGAATTCTTAATAGGCATTGCACGGAATTCGATTACGCGGGTAGTTTTGCGTCATTATTATTTATCTTCGAAACACAATACATTAATAAGACCTTTTCGCTTCAATATATCAGGAAGGACAAATCAATAGAAGTCTGTTCCGCGAAAGGTTTACCAGGTATAAACGAAAGTGGAAGTATGAGAGATCGCACCTGTTTTGCGATGGTCAAGGTTGAGTCGTGTCGGCCCATACCCACAGTGAGTAGGTTGGAGTAAAATGCAAAGCCAGTAATTAATCGGCTCCCGACGATCAGCCGTATTTTCCATGGATTAAAACAATAAACAACTTAAGTTTAGATTCACATAATGCATTATAACCCCAAGTATCTTCCAATCCTCGATCTCTGCTTCCACAGTTAGCAGAAAACAGCGAAAGTGCTGTGAGACCGTCCCCTGATGAAGCGTTCTTTTTAGTTTTTTTTTAATGGTGTTTAACGCCCGTTTTTACTACTGAGGCACCACAGGCGGTGAACACTTTTGATGCATGAGATGAAATTATATATTGGGAAAGGATTTTTTAGTTTTAAGGAAGGAAACGTTGCAGGCCTAAGTTTAGGGTACCTCCCCGGCATTTGCCAGTTATGAGGACTGAGAAAAGCCTGGGAAAAACTTCAGGCATGGAGGACGGTCCTGGTGGGATTCGAACCCCAGACCTCCCTCTCACGAGTCCGCGCCTTAACGACCTCGGCCACCCGTGGCGCTACATAGCTTCTTAGGATTGGATCGCCACGGAAGGCCGAGGTCGTTTAGGTGAGGATTCGTTACCGGGAGGTCTAGGGTTGGATTTCCGTCAGATCTGTCCTCCCAAACTGCAAGATCTGCCAGGTTTTCCTCATTCTTCATAAATGACAAATGTCGGAGATCTACCATAAAATTAGACCTTTGAACGCTTCCTTTCTTAAAAAAAAATAATTTCCCAAGTTCTCATTTTATCTCATGTATCGCCAGCAATAACAAAGGGGGCGTTAATCGCTACTCTTAGCAGCAGAATTAAAAAATACGAATACGTAACTATTCTATTTTAACATTTATACTACTTTATTTTACTCTTATTTATAGTCCCAAAGTAATTTTTCGAAATATTCTTGTGTCGCTTGGCAGTTAACGTAGTGGTTGTTCATGAAATACCTGCTTACGAATTTTATTTCATTTACGATTCTCTATGTAAGCACTCGAGATATGCGATTTATCTGATTCAGATATTCTGTGCATGAAAATGTTCTATGATTGGGAAAATTAGCAACAGGTTATTATAATTAAAAGTATGCGGAACTCCTAGGATTCTACGATCTGGAGTAGCTAAAATGTCTTTAAATGTGTATATTACTGAAAAATTTACTCTCCACTCTTATCAATTTAAGACTGAGGGGTTCGAAACGAAACACTTTTAAAATAGTAGTACATAAGTAGAGTGAAACATTAGAGGAATCTGAGATTGTTATTTAGTGATTTCCATCATTTGTTCCATTTGTTACAAAATAAACGTCACGGTAAACATGAATTAGCAGCGAGGTGTAACTGTAAACTGGATTGAGTATTGTGGATGTTCAAGAGATAGAACCTAACAAGACTTTCAAAAATAACAAAAAAATATAATTTTCACACAGAAAAGTTAGTGATTATCTGGTTGACAGTTTTTTTTGAATGATTTATTTATGGACGCTCTTTAACAGCCCAGGTCATCAGCGTCCCATTCAACTCAGGGCGGGAAACGGCCGACAAATTTTGCTCAGAGGCCTCTCTTTCAGTCTTGAGGTTCTTTTCCGTGCCGTAAATGTACGACACCGGACCCACGGCTTTACTTCCCTTTCGAAGGAAGCCATACTTAGGATTTTTACGCCCCGAAAAAATCCATCGGTCCTGGCCGGGTTCGAACCCGCGATCTTGGGTTTAGGAGGCAAGTATGGTAACCACTACACCACCAGGACTGACGGTTGACAGTTGGATTCTGGTTGAGAAGATATCACTTTTGAAGCACTAAGGAACATCCAAAATGACAATTTTTACCAGGATACTGAGGGGTCAGAAATGAAATCAGCGCTGACAGCCCTTGTTATTGTTATGGTTTTATAGTTTCTTCAGGAACTTCATATAATCGAAGATGGTATGACCAGAAGAAATACGTGCTCGAGAAAACGCTTCCAGATGTTGAAGATATGCCAGATGGCGTTTGTAGACCTTCAAGCCAACTACTCAAGTTCATAAACTCAGATTTGCGGCCACCTTGTAGTTCGGATATATTCATTCCCATGTGGAGTCAAATGTAGAAGAAAGTACACCAGCCGGGAATTGTTTGCGTGAGCGACTGCGAATGCTCAGCTCGCTTTTTCAGTGGAAGATAACGGAAACAATCGTTGGTGACCATTTAGAGATCTTATAATAAATATAACTTTATATTATATTTTTTATTAATTTACTGTTTATTTCGTTCTTTTATTATTATTATTATTATTATTCTTATTATTATTATTATTATTATTATTATATATTGGATACACTTGTATTTGCTATAGACCCTACACCAATGCTTTGACAGAAGCTCCTCTTTCAGAAGTCAGTTCGTTACAGCAATACGCCGGCCTCCACACCACTATTTGCAGAATTTATGTCTCTGTGCCCGCGTTTCATTTCATAGAAGCGTAGAAGAAGCAGCACTTTTATTATATTTAATTTTCTGTATTATTCCTACAAAGAGTGGTCATTTTAGACAATTCCTAACAAATAATATATTTGGCACAATGTACATAATAATAATAATAATAATAATAATAATAATAATAATAATAATAATAATAATAATAATAATAACATGCGAATAACTGCAAAACGTGGTATTTGGTATGGAAATTTGAAGATATCATTTTTATTTATTCGTTTCCAGAGCTAGAAGAAGGAAAAGAAGCATAATAAGATTTTCCCAATCAAAATGTTTCAAAACATTTTCATCGCTTGCTTACCGAGAACTGTCATGCAGTAACGTTTATGCTCTGACAATTATAAAGCATATTTTAATAACAGTACAATGATATTGTGACAGGTTATTGGTTTAGCAAAAAGCATAAAGGAAACTAACCCTACGTGCTTATTCAGGCAACTAAATTATTTACTGCTGTTTTCTTTAAATCTTGGTTGTCAAATAAAGTGTTTATGTAAAAAAAAAAATTACTTTAGAACAGTGGAACTAAAAGGATAAAGGAAATTACGTACAAAACTTCTATTGTGCAGATGTTTTTAAAAAGTGAGTATGGAATTCTAGTCTGATACCTTAATTTGACTTTGATTACTGAAGTATTTTCACTACCAAAGATTTTAAGTGACACAAAATTAGAATATTTATGATTTATGTGGTTCATATTAGCTCTTGTATTATTTTAGCATTTCAAAGGCTTTTAAATTGGTAGGTAATAGAAAATCCCCCTTCACTGCTGTATGTTTTTCCATAAAAGCCTTATATATTGCACAATTTTGAAGAAAATGCACCTACAAGTTTTGAAGTATTTCAATATACAACGTCTAATAAGTAGTCTCTTGTTTCTTAAACGTAATTTAAGCATTGTCACTTCGATTTTTGCAATTACCTGCAACTTATGACGCCGACTACTGTGGTAAGAGTTTCAGATACGCAATTTTCAGTCACTGTCCTAAAATGAAGCTGTTTGAGAGACATTGTTCTTATAAATGTATGCAGTGCGTATCCGAAATTTCGAATTAGCTATAAAATTGCACTTGTTTATAAAATCACAGTATCTGAAAACTGCAGGTTAGCACATGACATGATTCATGAGCGGCAGGTCTGGGGTTCGATTCCGACCAGAACCATCCTCCTTGACTGGGGGTTTTCCTGATTTTCCTCAGTCCTCATAAATGGCAAATGCCGGAGAGGTACCCAAAACTTGGGCCTGGAACGTTTCCTTCCTTAAAAATAAATCCTTTCCCAATATATCATTTCATTTCATGCATCATCAGTGTCCACCGCCTGTGTACCTCAGTAGTAAAAAAGGGCAACGGGCGTTAAACACTACTCAAAAAAGAGAGAACACATATCTGTGAATGAGAGTTTACTCACCTTTTTGTATTGTATCGTACGGGAGATTGGTGGAGGCGCGTGCCGGTCTTGTGGCTGCTGCTGATTATAGTGATCACGATGAATATCGCGTGGCGCCAACATCGCTCAGGGCCGGCCGGCTAGCTGTTCTCTTCACTAAACACAACACACTACTGCCGAACGGAACGCACCTCAAGACATCTTCTGCCGGGGTTCGGAGGGACAAGAGGAGAGACGGTGAACCGCGTGGGGAGAGGGAGAGACGAGAGGAGTATTTATATGTTACTACTACTGTAGTTACGTACTAGACCCAATTTCTGTCTGCTGCACCTCGTTTCTTCCTTCCTACCAAACACTCCTCTTACCCCCACAACCCTCTTCACACTTTTCTCTTCCAGTAAGAGCGCAATCGCAAAACTCTCCCCTCCACAGCACGTAGTATTTGGATCTCTTCCTTTACAGCTGTTGGTCCACATCGCATTAAGCGATCACCTTCCACTCTTGAGTGCTAAAGCGACATATATACACACGGAGTGCTTAGCCCGGTTATAACCGAATGTCCATAATACTTTTATTTTTAATTTCAAATGCAGAGTGATAAAAAACTACAAATTTCAGTCGTCTCTACTTTTCACTATCTCAAGGGAGCCTGACGGCATAGAGAGTTACGCATGAAACTTTATGCAATCAAAAGGGTACTAGCGGCAATGTCAGTGGATTCAAAAGGGTGCGCGACGTTTCAATAACAGATGTATTGACAAGTACATGTATCATTTGAAAATGTTTCAAATACCGAACACACAACACAAATGTGTGATGAACCACACAATTGCTAGGTTACAGTCAGCACATCTTGCTTTATAAAAGGCATACTTGCTCATGTTGTTAAAAATGCCAGCTGAGAACTAAAAATTAGCAAGTGATTGCTAATTAATCTAATTGATGAATTAGATAACATTCCGTATCTGGTAGTCAGGAGCGTGGATATGAAGCATCTTATAAATATTTGAAGTACCTGACACTGTTCACTTTTATGCCACTACTTGTCTTTCGAAGTTACAGTTTCATTCCAAAAGAAGGCGAAAGGCAACTTTGGTATTTGCAGTTCTCATTCCTGTGACGAAACAAATAATGTCGGCTTTAAAGGGGAAATAAGTGCAAGTAGTTGGCAAACATAGGAGGGCAGACATCTGCCGCGCTAAGTCAGCATTGCATATGCCATGACACAGGCAGTTACCATCTGTCTTGTTCTTCGGACATAATGAAAGGACGTATTGTGTCGATGTGGGAAGGCGATAATTCTATTCCCAATATCACCATTGCATTGGATAAATCAGAAGATTTACCCGATTCCAAGGAAAGGAGAGGAAATTTTGAAGAAATCATAACGGACAAATGTGGGAAAATTAAGACTGAGACCTCGATATTTGCGAGTGTACTTTGACATCACCTAACGAGATCTTAAATCAGGATGGTGGTGGGTCTAGTATTGATTTAAAAAAGTATCAGTTTCTGGTAAGTTCAAATTCTTGTTAAAAATATGTTGTGTTTTTCCATACGAATTTTGCGTTAATCATAGTTCCTAATAGATACCCATATTATCGCATTATTTCTTATTAGAAGCTAGAAGAAGCATGTAATTAAGTTTATATCAATCCTATTTTTCAGCACACAAAATTATTTTGACAAAAAAAAAACACATATTTCTATTTGGTGTTATTATGGAGGAATTTGCTAATTCTTATTTTACATTCCTCATAATTTCATTTCATTTACCTTTTAATAATTAATAAAATCCATTTGTCTTCAGTAGAATTTCTAGATTTGCAACAAATTTAATAACTATAAATGTTACTCTCATAATTCACATACAGAAGATATAATTCGTACACATACATTTACGTTTAGAGTGAGAAATGAAGTGCTAGTATATGTGTAATTCTATTATATATAACTATATATAATCGTATTCTATTTTAAACGTCTGTGTTTTATCCATCGCTTTCTTTCTCTCTCCCCCTCCCTTACTAGCAAGTGCAATAGAATTTTGGCAGCTGACCTTAGTAGGATTGTCCAAAGCAGTATTTATTTTCTGGCTGGCGTTATTTTTTCTGTTACTTTACCATAACGTGTGAATATGTGATAAAACATACAAGAGAATCATATATTAAGTGTGGCGCTGTAAGTGGCCACGATGAGCTGTTTCCAGTTTTGGACGAAGGCCTGATGGCGACGACAGCAACCAAAAGCTTTATCTCCTTCAAACTTCGTATGTATCATTTCCGCAATACGAACAACCAGGCGAAATATGTTCTTACTCCCGTATATGCTTCAACTTATATAATTAAGCCGAAAACGATAAGAGCCGTCCTTCACTACAACAGGCGCTTGGAGTGGTATGAGTACTATATAAGCTAACTTCACACTTGTACAGAAACGTATACATCTATCTAAAATCACCTTCCTACTCGACTTTCCGCTTCTTGGAGTTCCCTTGTCAGTGGTAAGGCCTGATTGTAGTTGAATACTTTTTATCCACTCTGTTGTGCCCAACTGGACCAATTAGCTCACTCAGGCCGGTTGCACCAAAAGAAATCAAGTCATACCAGTCATAAAAAGCTCTTCTTCTTCTTTCACTATATATAATTTACTCCGTTTGTAAGACTTACACCTCCCTGGAATGTACAAATCATTGCCCGGGCGAGTCTTCTGTGGGGAAAATAATAACTCTGGGTGCACGTTAAAGTATACATGCACACTGAGGGAAATCTACAAAAAGATTATCAATCTTGTCAAGACTGCCTCAATAATATCATGAGGCAGACACACCCAGATAGATAGAATGAAGGTTAATGATGAAATGGAAGGCAAATCAATGGCAGAGAAATAAATACAAATCCGGCAATTTTCGCTTTCTTGAAAATTGATTTAGGAAACTACGGAAACCCTCAGACAAGTTAGTCGGCCGCAGAATTTGACTAGAACCTCCAGCATATGAGAGACACCCAGCTCGGTCATAACTAGAGCTCTGCGTTTGATCACTTTAAATACACGTCAAGTGTTCATCAATCATATAACCTTCCGTTTGAACGGACGGTATGGTGAGTCAAAACAGAAAAAGCTAAATGCAGTGAAGATGCCTCCCCGCAACTATTTACAGGAGAACTGCGTAAATGGGGTAGGTTACCGCTAAGCAATACTCAGAGCACAGTTACACTGTTGCAGATCGTTTGGAACTTCTCGGTGTCGAAACGTAGGACTCTAGTAATAACTAACATACCTCATAAAAACATTTTTCCGTCAGATAAAATTGTTTCTGTTGACTTAATGGACTTGGAAACTTAAAAGAAGTCATTGAATTGAACATTCTAGGTTCATTTTAATACCCATTACTGCAATAATTATAATCTCGTGTTTTCTTTTAACATTGTTTTGTTATATACGAATCATATATCTTACTTCAATCATTTTAGAAAGGCGTTGAAACTTCAGCTATTTATTCCCTTAGCTATTATGTGATCAAAATGTTTTTTTATAATTATTTTGAATGAGTTTCGAAAAATTCTCCATAAATCACCAACCTGTGTAGTATAGTGTTAAATACCATATCTCAATCCACCCTCTTCCTACTATAGTGAAATGTCTTTTCCGTTATCACCTTAGGTTCATGGCGTAAGGAAATTGCGGTTTAGGCGGGACCTTTACCTACACTTATCATAATACATGTTTCGTGGGAATGATAACCTCCTAATTAGAACAGTACAGAAAGAGAATACAGACTGGTAAATATTTGTTAAGTTTTACCGAATTTTTAACAATTGAATCTCTGCAAATTCTATTAATATGTATGTTTATAACAGTGGACGGTGGTCCTTTGGTCTATGTGAAAATATTTTAACACAACATTGCTAAACATTTTACAGTTATCAAAGTGAAACAATTAATACACGAACTTTCTTGACCATAAACGCTGTTCTTTTGTAAACGAGTTTTTATATTATTATTTTTCTTAACTTAATTTTTTAAATTGTTACCATATTTCAATATCTTTATAGAAACATGCGTGAAAAATCTAAAATTCCACATTTAGAAGCACAAACCTCCAACTTAACCAGCAGCAGAAAATTGGAATGTGCAATTGAAATGTATGCTTGAGCTCAAAATCCCTCATTTTATTTTATAATTTTTATTTTTTATCTTTACTTTTTGTGCGAACTTTAGGTACCTATAGGTATAACGGTTTCTAATTTTTAGCAATTGTTTAAAACTTTTTCAATTTTAATTTCAAAATAACCCAAAATGTCGCAAATTAACATCATTTGTTTGCATTGAATATAATAGTGCAGTTTACGTGGAGAAAACAGCATAGGGTATAGGGAAGACATGATTTTCGCAGGCCGGATGAAAGTTTTCAGAAAGGTGATATATGTGCTACCCCTCAACCCGAATTCTTAGGAAGCTGCGTAAGTGGACCACCTGACGAAAGGGGTTTCGAAATGTCTAGTAATTCTTTGGGTGAGAATTCAATTAGAGTTCAACACCTAACACAAATCAAAATCAGTATTTGGTATCTTGCCTCGTGAAATCATATAAATGTACAGTGCTTTTATTGTGAATATTAATCTATATAGGATTTCGTATTCCTTTCTTTCATCGCAAAAGACATAAAAAGGATATTTATAAATTGGTGTCATATTTATGAACGTATTCATAATAGCAAAATGTTAAATTCGGTATACAGGGTGCAAAATAATGCGGGGACAAAGTTTGGGGGCTATTTTTTCATAGCAAAACAAGAAAAAGAAAAAAAAAGTCATATATCCGAAAATGTTGGTTATTGAGTTATTATTCAATTCAATGTTAATTTAGGTAGTATTTCTTCCTCCATACTTTGGATGTGCCCTTACCATATCAGCTGTTTTCTTTCCACATATTCCACAATATCTAGATCTTCATTGACCTTGATTACTTCTTTTATCCTAGGGACTCTATCCCACCTAGAAATTCTTACTCACCTGGCAGGAAAATTATCTCTACGACTCCGTATAGAATTAGGGTTCTGCCATATCTTACAACCATGTGTTTATTTTTTTACAATTGTATTATATAAGTTAATTATAACTATGTATGAATTGAATTTAAAGTTCCAATATATATTCTTGTATATATGAACGTTTTAAATATGTTGTTTGTAGTAACATATTCCAAAATATTTTATACTAAATAATTTTTATTTTATATGTAACATTGTCCATATTTTATTTTTAAACTTAAAACTTAGAAATGAGAAAAATGTTCAAGTTTAATTTTTCGCGGCTAACCCTAATATTTGGTCGTGCTAAATTCATCATGAAGGAATTTGCAAGCTAAATTTCTATTCACCTTAGCGAAATAACATTATTAAGTTTCACACTCTTCTGATCCTTGTGCCTGTGTGAAAATAGTAATTATTATTTATTCATAGTTAATACTGGAACACCAAGAGAAACTGAGCAATCTACAGAGTGTCGAATTGATGAAACCCAGTAGTTACAGTTAAAGGTGAAAAGTAAGGACATGGCTTTTAAACAAAAATATTTTCAAAGCCTAAACATGTGCGGTCTTAAACATGTTTTATATAATATTCGCTACTAATGATCTAATTACAAAGTACTTTTAACAAAATATTAAATAGTAAGTTTAACTCACTGTTGTAATAATCATGACTCTTCAACTTTAATATCTATGCTATCAGATAATGAATGATAATTCGGCCAGATTATTTCAGGGTACTAGTCTTAAGAAGTGAGAGATAATGAAAAATTCAGGATCCAACTGCGAATGCAACCATGTCCTACCGCATGGGAAGCGGAAATGTTCGGCGTTGGCCATGACAGGTAACCACGTCTTGCACTTAAATCTTTATGACAAAGAATTCAAATATGATAGGGCAGCTATGCACAGTTAATCACTTTTTTGAGCAGAAGTCCACTTCAAATATATGCATGTTTACAAATAAATAAATTAATACTGTTGCAACTTAACACGAAGATTCTATAATACATATAAATATAGAGGTCAATTGTAGGACTGACTCTCGGAATATGGAAAAACAACTTGAAACATTTCCATTACGCCTGGTGCGGAACCAAGCGTGAAACGAAGAAATGCTAATCTTAAGCTCGATTCGTTTTATTCTAATGGTTGGTACGAGTATAAGCAGCGGAACATAGAAGGCACCTGCTTTTGCTCATTTTAGCTGACAAATGCTAATCATATTTCTGATGTTATGTCATTAACTAATGGAACTGTAAACATGTAAAGAAACATTTCACAGAAATCAAAGGTAATAGTTCATTCTACATGATCCATGACATTTTAGTGTGTTTAACACCAATGAAAACAGTAAATAAAGAAGTAGCTGAGGCAGGTTACGTACGATGAGGGTGCATAACACAAAAATCAATCCAGAATTAGTAAATAAATGTGAAGAAATAAAAAATACAAACCTTTAGTAATAGACTGCAAGACTGCAAAATACACTCAGATGTCGACTCAGCCTTTACTCTCCCATCCACATGATCGCTTGCACGAAAGTGGAATTTAGAAATGTTTAATGATTAAATGTACAGATATCAGATGCTGTACAAATATTTTCTAGGTTTTTACTATTATTTTTACACTTTCAGTTTAATTAGTCAGTTTTTACTATTGCTTTACAAATGTATTAAATTTTTTAGCGATTGAAAGCTAGCTTTAGAACCTTACCTTCTCCCATAAAAGTTGAAACATTTTAGTAGAACTTTATAAATTGTTCTAAATTCGCAAAAATTAGCATAAACATTGAATAATGACTCTTGATTAATTTTAAGGCGTAAAATATGCACTTAAATGTTAAAAGCAAAGAAACAGGGATTTTAAAAAGGGCAGATATTGAAAAATGGTTATAAATCTGATCCAAGCGGCATATATGTCTGCTACTTCTTAACGGCTCAAAGTAGTTTTGTAACAGCGAAACTGAAAACTGAGCTCTTGTTTTATTGAAAATTCTATTTTTTCACTTCGGTGTCCCGCTAACAAAATATAATAAGCATCCCAATAATCCATCTGCCAAGTAAACGGTAACGTCGGGATTTGTTTGATCCATTAATAGGAGTGTTTACAAGGGTGTAACTTACTTTCTTTCTATTCAAATTTAATTTTTAAGCTGCGATATATAACCTTATGCATAATTGATATGTGGATTGTGTAACACTGTAAAATTTCATAATTAAAATAACATTTTTGGAGTAATTATACATTGCAATATTTAAAATACCCCTATTGTTCTATTGAAACATTAAACATTTCAATATGTAATTTAAGCATAGTCCTGAATTCTGTAATTCCAATGTTAAACTACCCATTTTATAGCATTAATAAATAAAGAAGTATTGTCTATTTATAAATTTTTTGTTGTAATTATTCCATATGCAAAACTGAACCCCTCCCTTTAGAAAATTCTGTGTAAGCAACTGGTTGTGCGAAAATATATTCTGCATATTCTTGTAATTTCCCTCAATTTTCGATCTGCCTACGTAATAACTATTTTCCTGTTTGCCTGTCTATGTCTTTATTACTCTGTACATGGGCTCTCTATTCATACACCTATATTTTCACCTTCCTACACTTTCCTGTTTATCCAAAAAGAAGAGTAAAAAGATGAAGAGAAAGAACAAGAAACAGTATAAATACAAATGTATGTGGTTTTTATATTGGATCATGTAAACATCTGAGTTATTATCAAGAAGGTTCCCCTTTTATTAAAAAAAAAGTAAAGAGTTGCAACTAGCACGAGTAGTTTGCAAAAAATGTAGTTTATAGTGATAAAGGCCAAAGAAGGTTAGATGATTCTTATATTTACTACGGTATAGAAATTATGGTTTTACTTTAAATCTGCGGAAAAAGAACCGCCTCTTTATTGTAACAGTTTCTTCAATGTTGTTTGTGTGTTGCCACAGCTGTAAATCATACTCAATTGACGCTTACCTAACCGCAATGCTATTGCATTCTGTTCCAGGCGTTTAAACACCAAAGATCTACAAGTTATATTTTACGAACTTCAATATCAGATAGTTTACTGCGCCCTTGAACCTTTCTTTTGAAAAGAGAGCAGTTCTCATGCGCCTAACGGTGTTTGGGTACAAAATATTACACTCCTCAACTTGACTTCAGAAGGTGAAACTCCAAATGCACATAGTCCCCAACTTCAAAGAAGTTTGCAATCAAAATTGAAATACAAAATGAAAAATAAATTTATTGAAATTCTAAATTTTATAACCAATGGCATTGTCTTACATTAATTTTGTAATGATTCATGGTGTTATGACATTATGATTAAATTAATTACTATTTATAACAATTTGACTAATTTTTTATTCTGCTTCTCTTCTTTATTCATATACATGGCTTCTCTTTCGTTTTCTTTTTCTTCTTTTTCCTAATCATATATGCTCCACTCTATAAGCCCATGGTTACCAAGGCATGCAATCAAAACAAAGCTGGTTTGGAAGTTTGTATTTTATAACTTCGTTAACTTTTGAGTTATGAAGATCTTAAAAGTGAAATTTTCTTCTAGCAATAGCTTAATAAACATCAATAATCTTTCATTTGTAGCAGCGTAATAATTTAAACTTTCCAACAGTAGAAGTACTTCCGATAATTAAACAATGTAAACTTGGCCCATAGTAAAAGTAATGCCTATTTGTAGTGCAATTAACTGCTATAATATAATTTTGTAACTCTCAGTGGCGCCAACTTTGTTTAAATTAGGAAGATGACTATTAATCCATTAAGGCGTATACCAATTACTGTTTTATAATGCATTACATATTACTTTTAATTTTTGCATTCCGCACGATTGTTTCGAAATTATGCGATAGCGCAATTATCTATATTACAATATTTATTTAAACTAATTTTTAAAATTTATTTGCATAAGTAACCATATTGACAACCCTGAAACAATGTCAGGCTGAAAGAAACACAATAACACCTGATTCCAAATTTCCGCATGCCCAAGTGCATACACTAGTAATTAACATTGCTGCGATATTGGTAACATCTTCCATAGATTTAAGTAACATTTTTTACATACCCCTAGTGAGAAATACCAAACTAGTTTTTGAAACAAAAAACATTGGAAATAACTAGATTAAATTTAGTTTGTAATTATTATTTCATTTGTAAATATTAAGGGCTCTCTAAAATTAATGTATGACACGTGTTAAAAGTGACTATATTTTGTTCATAGGTTTGCCCAATTCAGGCTCCGGGCTGGCTTTAAAAACATTCTGAAATGAACATTTCAGTCTTAACACGTGTATCTTTAATATCCACTTTATTACTAGTGTACGCTTTAAGTATCCAGCTCGTAAAAATTATGGTTGCTTTAATCGTTATTTGCGATGCTGTCCGTTTTAACAAAATGCTTTGAGTATTTTTAATATAAAAAAATTCATCTGTAATTTCTCCACTAAAACTCATACGTTACCATTATTAATAACATACGATATATTTGTTGTAGCATCAACCCCTTTTACACCACGATTCTTAGTCACTATACATCTGTATCTAGCATGAAAACCATTTTATAATCCATTAATGTGCAACAGTGAATAATTAGATTTTTTATCCTTTTATAAGTATAATAACTATCTACGGCAAAGAGGTATTTTATACTAAAATAAATTATTTATAGTATCAAGGAAAACGTCCACTTTAAATGGGTGCCTATTAAAACGACTAGAAGTGAGTGGAGTAAAATATTAGTACATATAAGTGATTACGTCGAAAATTTATGTTGAATTTTTCTGCTGTTTTCTGTAATTTCTTTCCTTCAATTTATGTATTCTTCTGGATAAAAGTGACTGTTCTGCATTGCTAGAAATGTAACTTTCTCTTCCTAATTGTTTGCTTAAGAACTCAAAACAATAAAATTTGCTAAGCACAAGAACTGGATTTTAAGGATACTCTTTCATATCTACCTAAGTGTATATTATATGTTTTCACTCTTGTTTTGTAGCTCTTTGCGGATTGTATATGTTCTTGTTTGGACGTTATTTATCCCAGTTTTCCGTTCTTGATGCATTATTGTAACTGGCTATCATTTCAGTGAGATTATTGAGCCACGGGCTACTTGAGCTGGTCTGCTTACTGAAGTGCAGCCGCTGCAACCGGGAAAGTGTAGATATAGCTGTCGTACTTAGATTTACTGTTTTTGTTTTAGTATTTGGTTTACTGAAAGCATAAAATGATAAATATTTTTCAAACTTACAATAACATTCACTAAATTGACTTATAAGAGATTATGAAAATGATGTCCCTCAGCGGCAATACATTGCCGGTATCTGAGTAAGAAATTCTGTATTTCATCTAACTTTTCTTCAGTAAGAACACGTCTATCCAAAACGCGTTTATTTTCATTGAGAGATCCAGTCTCTCGTAACTTTTTAACAAACTGGCGTAACAGTTGCTCTACTTGGAATATGATTGCCAAGGTATTTTCATGCTAATCTTCTTACGCTTCTCTATAAGTACCTGCTTTTACGTATGTATCGTACATTAAAACCCTTCTTCAGTACTATATTTATGTAATGGTATAACTAGCAAAACAATAGCACACAATTTATACATAACAAAAGCACAGAGTAACACACAAACACACAACCCCTAGCTCAGAAAGTCTCCCGAAAGAATGATATAGTTTGTTATGTGCCGATAGCCATGTCATTATATTAAGAGTAAAGACGCTTTACAAAGGACAATGTCAAATAACAGGGCAGTCAACAAAGTAAAGAATATGACATTTAAAGTTAAGAAACAAATCTGAAACTACATTATAATACTATACATAATTAAATAAGGAAACAAATAATTATCTATATTCCGGATGTAATATTGCCTTTAGGTATAGAAGTGAAGATTTGAAGAAAAAAAATAACATATGGACAAGAGAGCAAGAAATACAAATATAGCCAGTTCCGAGTTTCTATATGCCATATGCACCTGAAAAATAGAATAATAGCTAAGAAAATACTTTAAAATGTACAAAACGTTATATAAGTTAAATAACAATATTAATTAAAGATTTGTCCCTTGATGACACGTAGGTATATGGAATAAGTTAATGTTAATTTTAGGCTGATAGTGACTGATATAAGGAATGAATGCTAAATTTGAGTTCATTCAGACTCGGAGAAGAAATACAGATAATGAATGAATAGTGTTTAACACCCGTTTTTGCTACAGAGACACCACATGCGATAGAACTGATGATACATGAGAAGAAATGATATATTGGGAAAGGATTTATTTATAAGGAAGGAATCGTTCCAGGAGTAAGTTTAGGGCTCCTCCCCAGCATTTGCCATTTATGTGGACTGAGGAAAACCTGGAAAAAACCTTCAAGGAGGACGGTCCTGGCGGTATTCGAACCCAGACCTCCCGCTCACGAGTCCATGCCTTAACGACCTTGGCCACCCGTGGCGGTAAAATACAGATTAGAATAAAAATAAAAATATTAAAAAAACATAAAAAGAGAAATGCTTAGTCTCCATAAGTACCAAAAAAAAAAAAATTAATTTGTAGATTCGCTTATGGTTTTCATGGGTAGATGAAAGCAATATGTCTGTAGCGCTTCTTAATAAAAAATCATTAACGCGAAATGTACGAGATATAATTTTTGGACACATTGGTGATTTAAGTGACAGAGGTAATGAATTTTAAAATGTGAAATTGCACTCTTATATAGAAATTATTCTTTTCATCTTCCACGTGGCACGATCAGTATTTGGATACCTTAGTCTTTCAGTAGCGAGTTCCAGTTGATTTAAATAATAGATACTTAACTGAGGATGTCAATAAAACGTATTGTAGCGGAATTCAAACTCGGCCCAGCTGGCCTAACAACAAGGGTAGGAATCTAGAAGGGAAAGTCTGGTCAGCAGATCTGCAACCCCTGCACTGCTCCGGCCAGGTGAATATGATTTCTGGTTTTTCCCCTTTGCTCTTGTTTATCTTGTTGTCTCTTTCTGATCCCGCCCCGTGCCCGGCGGGCCGTGGGAACTTCCCTCGATACTGCGTTCCCACACAGGCTGCCTGCCGTTCGCCTGCCAGCCACTCGCCAGCCCCGCGACCGTCACCTGTCCCTTCTCACTCCAGCCTATTATCATGATTATTATTCTTATTATTATCAGCCTCTCCTACCGAACTCTAGCACGTCACGCAGGGATACGGGAAATTGCGATGCTCTCAGAAATCTCCGAGATCCTCTACTAAAATCGCAACACACAAACATTTGATCAGGTACAAAGACATGATGCTGTTTTATATTTAAGTATCCTCCTTACTGACTCATCCAGGCTTTTCTATCTAACAGAAGCAACATTTCTATATGTGTTTTTCCTTAGGGATTCTATAGATACTGCCATTTTGGCGATACTTCTCAAATGCGCTTTACTTTATTGTTCTTTTTAGCATAAATTGTTATATTACTAACATTTTAAAGATTTTTTGCATTTAAATTACCCAACATGTTTTATTTAATTGAACATTTTGGAATTATTTTCATCATAAATTTTAAAATCTAATTATTCACTTAAGTTAGTTTTAAGAATTAAAAGTTCATTGAACTTTGAGATACGTCCGCAGCATGTATCTACTATTGAAGAAAAATTTCTGAAGAAGAAAAAGTAGGGCTTAAAATACTTTATTATTAAATATTGGAACATTACCATAAATGTATTCCAACATGTTAGTTAGAAATGTCTGAAATAAATATAACAAAAAATTAAAAAATATTTTATTACACAGATGTATGAGGTTTCATCACTACATCTGTAAATATCTTGGCTTCTTGCACACATAACAGTTATAATAGAAATGCAAGTTGCATTAGTTATATATTTTCCGTATAAAATTTTTAATTTGTGTATTAATTATTTAAACATGTATCTTTCCTAAATTTTTTCTAATGACATTATTTCTGACTTTATACAAGATTCTCATTCCGCTACGCAGTGGGAAATTGGTTTTGCTGACGGGAAGTTACAGCCACATGCGGAGGGAAATCATATCGCGTGGTCGGAACTCAGTGCATTTTTTTCCGTGCGTTATTATAGTAATAAATAGTAATGAAGTCGTAGCAGGTGATTGAAGTGCCTACCCTCCACTGTGAGTCATGCCGGAATCATTTTAAACATAGATTTTCAGGCTATTCCTGCAACTGATCTTCCCGAATATTGTAAATTGCCTCCCAGATATTTTCCTTCAGTGCCTCCATTGACTTCATTTCGGGTATAGAGCAGTATTTTTATATGGATGGAGATGCAACACTAAAGTGACATTTTAAGACACACACACACTTGCTGAGCTAAGTTTCTAATCCATAGGATATTTCATCAAGCTTCTCTTTAATTAAAACCAGGTTTAATGGTCTCTTTCCTATAAAGATTTAGCACGGAGTTCTCTCCTATATCTAACATGTGCTTTTTACACAAATGCAACCTAAGCAGTTGGCATGATAAGCATGACTGAGTAAGCTCAATTGCCTGCTTCAGCAGAACTTTAATTTCAGTCTTACCAGGAATCGCGCGCCCATTGAAGGTCAACCGTTTTCTATTAGTGTATACCAACTGCAATTGCGAGCTGAATGAGTGCACAGTGTCTCTTACATTCCAGAACACATTAACAATAGTTAATTAAGTCATTTCACCGTTCTGCTTTTATTTTATTTCCTTCGTTATTCTCTTTTTAAATAAATAACTTCGTTGCTATGTTGAAACTTGAATGTCATATGTTTGTAAAACGTCTATAGTGTTTGCTTTAGGAAAGCTAATAATATAGTCAGATTTTGAGGGAGCGCCCGGGACCATATTTTGCTTTTGCTGTACTGTTTATCCATCATTTCTCTCCCAAAAATAATCCCAAACTTTGCACAGTTGACTGTGTATCCTGAACGTTTTAAAAATTATCTCCACGAACTGCATTTGACTCATTAGGTACCCGAGTATGCTGCTGATAAACATGTGGAGGTTAATTTATGTTTGGAACCTATCTTTATTATAATCGTTTAAATATTTAAAATATGAAGTATTTAATTAACAGAGGTTAATTTAACTTGAAATCTGCACTGGATATTAAAAGTTTTCAAGACTGTAATAAGGTGTTTTATGATGCTGCCCTTACAATTAAATTTGTTTACTTTTACACAATTCTTACTGGTATGTTTTTAATGTAGCATTTTGTCGGATTTATGCCGAACTGACATTTGTTTAGCAAATGCAAATAAGAAAATATTACTTGAGCAATGACATGGTATTTATATTTTAATCAAATTCTAAACCAAAATTCAAACTAATTTAATAGAGAATATAAAGTTTTGTCACAAATTTCACTGAATATTTTTCAGATTTTTAACGCGGAAAGATAGCTTATAAAGTTTACTTTGTGTTTTCTAGGCTTGTGAAGTCTTAAGAAACAATTAGAAGAGCATTGTAGTAAATCAAATTCATTTCCTGCTATTTTTGTTAATTTTAGTCCTTATAACATTTTAAACATTTGATTAAGCTGTAGCCCATGCTAACAGTATCATTAGTATTAATTAACTACCACTGCCTGCATAAAACAAATAAAATAAAATACCAGAAACATATTCACTACCTGTTATATATTGCTTAAAGCCACTCATGGAAGTACGTTTTTAAATTGTTCTGCAGTGAAAAATTCTCTTCTGGAATCTATTTTTTCCACGCTTTTGATTCCAAAAACATTAGCAGGATAGAACAAATGAAGAGCGCTTAATATTAGACGTCAAACTTCATTGGACTTTTTACCTCTTCAGATTTAGTGCTTTGATTTTATTTATATACAGAGTGCCCCATTTATCTTGTTCATCCTATTAACTTTTTTATGGTGGATTAAATGACAACATTTTCAAAGAAAATGTTTAACACCGTGGGGGAGTTCTTGCTGAATGTTTACATTTTTTATCTCGATTAATGTGGTAAATACGAGATAGAGCTTCATTTTGTTAAATGGCACCTTGTACATTTTATTGAAGGCTGCACTTACCCGCTGGTCATCCATCATGTTGTTACAACATGCCCATTCTGTTATTCAAAGGTACGGTCTCCAAGAGACCAAAAGGAGTGTTTCTTAAGAGTGTGGTATATAGATCTGCCATTTTGGTTACCATTTGTAAAGAAAGGTCTAATAATGGTATCGCCAGTAATTCCGCACCAAACGTTAACTTTCCACGGAAGTTCATGCTCTACCTGTTGGAGCCATCATAAATTGTTGATGGAAAAAATCCTGAATAAAATGATACAACGTGATACATTTCTGAATATCTCTTGGAGAGTGTAACTGTATATTTTAAAAAAAAATATTCATCCTGCCACATAAAAAATGAAGATCTATCCTGTCTGTTCTACATTAATAGAGAAACAAAAAGGTATACCTTCAGCAAGAACTCCCCCACGATGTTAAAACTCTTTTGTTTGGAACAATTTTTCACTTGATATTTCAGAAAAAAATTATTTTGCGTTACATGTAGAGGAACATTCTGTATATATAACTAACTGTTTTGTATTCTAAACCTGCAGGAATAGGTTACCTTTCGCCCATAAAGGGTATTTTATTTCCACGATATATTTTAATGGGAATATGAACTTCAGATGCAAGTCATATTTTACATATAATTGTTATATTATCTTTATAACATACACATGATGTTTCACAGGTGAAAGTACAAACTAAAAGGGTGAAAAGCACCAGTAAAAGGAAAAGGAAATACTCGCAGTTTGGTCCGAAATTAACGTTTTGCGACATAATAACAAATGTTTGATTTAGATCCATCCCTGAATTGTTTGTTTGCAACATGGAACCATCGTTCGCTTTTCCTCTTGCTCCCTTGAGGCATTGAGCGCTAATTTTGCTAATTTTTTGTACAAATTTCAACATTTCCGAGAGAGGAAATATAAAAGTATGTACGGATGGCATAACTGGAAGTATCAACATGTTGATTATGAACCAGTACATTTTATTTTACCTGTGCGACATCAAACTGCAATAATGCATAAGTTGAGGTGAACTCATACCTGACATCCCACCGCCACGAGTGGCCGAGGTCGTTAAGGCATGGACTCGTGAGCGGGATGTCTGCGGTTCGAATCCCGCCAGGACCGTCCTCCCTGACGGGGGTTTTTTCCAGGTTTTCCTCAGTCTTCATAACTGGCAAATGCCGGGGAGGTACCTAAACTTAGGCCTGGAACGCTTCCTTCCTTAAAAAAAATCCTTTCCCAATATGTCATTTCATTTCATGTATCATCAGTGTCCACCGCCTGTGGTGCCTCAGGAGTAAAAACGGGCGTTAAACACAACTCAAAAAAAAAAAAAAAATACCTGACATCCAAGATCGCATGATTTAAAACCTCTCATTTTTTGTGTCTAGGGTTATCTGAAACGTTTAACATATAGCTCTTCGCTGACATAGTTAAAGAACTGGAGCAGAGAATTGTGGATGTTTGTCAGCAGTTAAGAAATTAATAACATCTGTTCTAAAGAAACAGGAACTCTATGTCCAAAAGAGTACAGATGCAAGGAAGGTGTACTTTAAAAGGCATCACTGTTTTAGAACATTGAGGAACATTGAAACAAAACTTATATTGTTCACCTTCCATGATTTATGGTAAAGCTGAAAATACTCTCAAATCTACATATCTGAATTAACTGTGCAATTTTTTTTCTATTTACGATTTCATTGTGGTAATTGTTTGAATGCATCTTTCCATGCAAAAAGTAAATCTGAAGGTGAGAAACCACAGTTAAATTTTGAAATTTTGAGCTTTGCTTCACATATCTGGATAATGTCTGTTTTGCATCAAATTATAATAGGTTTGGCACATACATTCTTAATGTTAAGTGTTTGCAGCTAAAGCACTGGCTGATCATTAACTCAAACAGTAAACAACAAATATTGTTTTAAAACAATATTTGGAGAAGTATAGACCAGAAAAATTAAAAATTCAGTTTATTAAAAAGAATTGTATAATACAAGAACTTTATGACAAAACAAAAGTATCTCAAGTTGATGGCATGATGAACCACATTTTGCAGTAAACATGAACAAAAAAAAATTAGTTCAAAATTGTTTAAATTCCTAACATAACTGAAAGTTCTTAAGCATTTAAATGTACAGCTGCGGTTCTTCTTCCTGTAAAGACTTTCATCTACTTCTTCACCATCATCAAAAGCATTTGAATTTTCATCTACATTGCCTTAAATACTTAGTCGTTTTTTAACACAGAGATTTCCCAGAAAATCGTTGATATCACGTTTATTTTCGATACTTAAACTGTCAGATTGCCGAATTTCTGGTGGATTTATATTCACAATACCTTTCTGTCTACCTCCGTACTCTAGTGGCAGTGTTTGCAACAACTTATTCGAGGGCCATGGGTTTGACTCTTGATCATGTCAAGCTGTCTAGGTGAGGTTTTTTCGGAGTTTTTACATACCTGTAAAAGTGAATGACAGGTAGCTTTAAGGTGCTAAAGACTCCAAACCAATTTGCGCCATCGTTAATTCATTTCATTTCATTCATCCATACAGACTACACACCTACACCTACAGTATTCAAGTTTACACTATACATACCTCGCGCAAAGACAAATGTAGTCAAAGCAACAGTAAATAAACAGTTAAAACGCTTTTAGTTGCCTTTATTCAGTTACATTCTCTTATGAGGATATAATTGCTTAATGTTTGGGACTGGATACTGTTAGTTTTGCTACCAGTCCTGTATTTAAGAATTATGTCATTAAGGTAAAAAGTTAGCATTGTTATTAATGTTTCGCTGATAATGAAGGGCGTTAAGGTAAAGAATATGGCATCACTACTAACTCAATAAGGAAAAAATGAAAAATGCGAGTTTTACTTGTTAAGTAGAACAGAACCTTATGTTTAATAAAATCTATTTTTGGAAAAGTTCAAGTTTTTTTTTTTTTCTGTTACTTGTTACTAACTAGGACAACGGAAGGTAGTATACAAATGAGAAAAACGTATAATGCGTCCGTGGGTACAAACACAGGTGGGTTTTAATCATACGTTCAAAATCATTTAGAAAACGATTTTTTGAGTAACCAGGCCTAGCTTACACTTTTTTACTTTTACTATCATGTATATTTCATCTTTCTGTTTTATCATCATTTATAAAACATCCTGTATATTCTATTTTAAGGATTATTATTTGTTTATGCACTGTTTGAAAATATGAGTGTGACTCATTTTTAAGCTTACTATTTGTAAAAAAGAGAAACATGGGACAATTGAACCAAATAGCTTCGTTCATCTAATAGCACTAAATGCAGATACGTTTTGGATCAGTTCTCGAATGTAGGTATGCAATGGTGGCACCTTAGTACCTTGATTTCCTAAAGTTTTAGAGATAATGAACAAAATGAATATACAGTTGAGTGCAGATTTTCGTTAGTGCGCAAGTTTACTTTCTATTTTATCCTTATTGTGATCATAAACTCCAGCAAAGGTCTCATCTGATAGGAGTCAAGAACGCAAGGAGGATAAAAGCGTATTGGAAGATAGGGGGAGTAAGCAGGTTATGTTCAGCGAAGTGAATGGAATAAAACACTCGCGATTACACATTCTACCTAAATGAAGAAAGAAATGCTTTCAGCAATGATGTAAACAAACATTCGTCTATAGAAAGCTATGAAGATTTTGTCGAAAGGCACACTTCCTCACAAAGATTAACATCCGTTATTTTGTTACCTATATCATCAATTGTCTACTAGGCTACTCATTCACTTCATTTGCCTTATAGAGGCATTTTATGTCCTTATGTCATTTACTGTTATTAACCGCCCATTAATGACCTGTTTCGATTCAAAAGTCATCCCTTTGCCAATTAACGAGTCTGGTGGGGACAAATTGCTCTCGTAAAGTTCCTCTAAAGGGAAGGAAAAATGAATGCCGAATAACTTAGTCTCCATTGATCTCAAGAATAAATGGTGTCATGAGATAACTAGACATCGATTGCTACATGCTTTAAAATAAGCACATCCTGGGTTAAGAATGTCTAATACATAAAATGGTTCACTATTTTCTTAGGAACTCTTGTGTATAGAAATACATTTAGACAATATATTTCAGTATCTAAAATCTGGATTAATTAATGCAGTGGAAAAAATTGCAACAAGAATTTTAAATTTCAGATATTATTTGGAACAAAAATATTCCAAATGAAATGAATTGATAATCTGCAACAGCATTGTGAAAGTTATTCTATTTTATAAGTACAACATACGGAAGTGAAAAAACATTTTAAGAACGGTTCAGTTTAAAATTTTAAGAACATTTTATAATAAAAAAATTGCTACATGCAGAATGAAGTTACACGACAAAATAGTGGTCTTAACAATTTCCTTAGCACTATGGTGATGTGCACCGCACAAGAGAAAGTTGATACTCCTACATTTCTGAGAATCTTCATTCTTTAAAAAGCGGTTTTAAACAGATAATCCGTCCACATTTGCTAAGGTTTGTATTTTAGAGTGTGTGCTGGCCTTGGTGGTTAAATGAACACAATAACTATATGCCCGTTGCGCAGTCAGATCTGGAACCGAAATTAGCTTCCTTAGTGAAATTTCGGCTATACAATGTTTGCGGAGCGACTTCTCGATTATCCATTATTAATTCGTAACACAACTTTAGAAAACGGTAAACTTAAATAGAACTAGGGAAGTGAAATGACCCAAGAATTCCTAGAAACACACACACACACACACACACACAAAATATTACCAAAATAAAACTGAAGTATCTAGTGTAGTGTAGTGTAGTGTAGTGTAACAGTAATACAATCTGATCTATTTAAATATGAACCAAGGCATACTGCTGTTGGTAAGCGGTTTCGTGGGGTCTTGCATTATGTTGTGTCGATAGTAATCCAAGTCTGCCGAAGTGATAAGATTCTGTATTTTAAGCTGTGTTTCTGTACATTAATAGAGCCGCTGATTCAAACTTCAATGGGTATTTCTGTACAAGAAGCAGATTGGAATAATAGGCTAATATGAAGAAAGAAGACGATTTGTCCATAAAAGAGAAAACGGTTTAAGATAAAGGAAGTCTGCAGATATGTAAAAATGTTTATTCCAATAAACTCATGTCTTGTTTTTATATATTTTGAGAAGGTACCGTGTCCTCTTACAGATTGTGGAACACGTAAAAATAACTTTCATCTACTGCTACTTCATTCACCCTTCTATTATTTCTACACTACTGATCATCAAAACTGCAGTACATTGTTAGTGTTTATAACAGCCACCGGGAAATGATCTCTGTCTTCTCGTTCAGTTGTTGACGGGGTCGTTTGTATTATGTCTATGTGTTCCTCCTACCTCGATCCACTGATCTCATTCTTTTTTTTTTTTTTTTTATGGACGCATTTTGTCCAATGCGATCAACAAATTTTCAAAATAACATCCCGCTCTCTCGGTATGCTACAATTCTCCCTTGATCAATATTCATACGCTACTGGTATTGCTGTCGTATGATCTACAATACTAGTTCCTTCGGAGAAAATATGAATTCGGTTTACCGCGTCTCTTTTGGACGCTGCAATTTTAATGGCCAGCAGTGTATTTCTAATCCACTTTCCAGACCCCAAAATTGGCTTTTAGTGTGTCACTGATATGATGCATTTTTTAAGTAAATCAGAAGTTAAAATTGTAGCATTCTCCATATGCTTGTTATACCCTATAATGGGATCAAAGTTCTCTTAACTGAAACACAACAACCGGTATTCGGCATTAGCATAAACGATAAAAATAAATTGCTTTAAAATGTAATCTACTTATATTTGCCTTTCTTTCAGAACCTCTGCAGATATATACTAACTATTACTAAATAGTATATTTAATTTTACAATATCAACTAAAATGGACTGCAAGAGGGAGCAGAATTATCACATATTTCCTTAAAACTAGAGACATTCATAATTTTTACATGATAACCTGCTATATGTTTGTGTTCTGAGCACTGGAATGCCAATACACAATACGCAATATTATCTGTTTGTCTGAGTTGTTACAACATTCACTTGCATAATAATATACCCACAGTAACTGGATTTTAAGCACCATAGCAGTATTTGATTATTTACGGACGCTCTTTATCATCTCAGGTAATCATCGTCTCATTAATTTCAGGTGTGAAACGGTCAATTAATTTACCTCAGAGGACCCTTCTTTGAGACTTGAGGTTCTTTTATGGGCCGTAAGTCTTGAACAAGGAACCCACTTCTTTGCTTTAGTTGCTAAGAAAGTCATACTTAGGATTTTTATGGCCGAAAATACACATCCACCTTTGCAGGGATTGAACTCACGATCTTGAGTCTACAAGAAAATGTAGTTACCACTTGAAACAGTGTATATTGGAGGCTTAGAAAATTGTAAAAATAAGGTAGTTTTATTATTTTATATGATAATTGCTTAATTAATTATGGAAGGAGGAGAATACCCAGGTAATAAGGTAGGTGACGGCTTAGAGTAACTAATGATACGCAGTCAGGGAATTTACTTCCCCAGCAATGTTGTACATTACATTTTCTGTCAATATTGTAAAAATCACGCGGCTGACCGGAGCGATAGAAAACTTGTGTAACTCAAGAAATCGACGAAGAAACCAAGCGGTAATGAGGCTTTAATGCACTTCTAGAAGTTTCTACGAGAGACAATTGGGCTTTGGACGTTTCCAGTGGCTGGAACTTTAGTTTTCAACATACGAAACAAACTCAAAGTAACGAATTGCATTGCTAGATTTTAAAATGTTTAGGAAACACAAGCCCCATGGTCTTTCTCTTGGGAACTCTGTAGGTGTGAGTTGAACATATGCACCCAACGGACGAGACTTGTATATAAAGAGGTGCTCTTGGCATTTCAAGGCATTCTTTCGTAGTATTCTATGTGAATTCGTGCATTCCATCGTATCAGTCAAGGCATTCTTGGTCACACAGCAGGCTCTAATTCAAAATCAGTTCGAAAGCAAGATAAATGACGGCGTGAATTAATGAAAGTAAGTGAAGTGCATTAATTTAAATGAATTCTTAAGAGACAGTGTACGAAAGTCAATCACGTAGGCAGTTTCGTGGCATAATTATTTATCTTCGCAGTATAATACGTTAACTTGACCTTATCGCTTCAATTTACAAGGAACAAAAAATTAATACACTTTTTTTCCGCGAAAGGTTTTCCCCAGAGTGAACGAAAGGGGAAGTGTGAAAGTGTGTTCTTCGATGGTCAAGGTCGAGTCGCGCCCACACCTGCATTAAGCAGGTCAGTGTTAAGCACAAGACCAGTAATTAACTGGTTCCCGAAGATCAGCCGTTTTTCCGTTGGATCGAACAATAAACATGTTAGGTATAAACTCCAAATAATACGTGGAATTTTCAAGTATCTTCCGATCCTGGACCCCTATTCCCACAGTTTGTAGAAAACAGCAAAAGTGCCCTGAGACCGGTCAATGATGAAGCGTAGGTGGGCGGACAAAGACTGAACCCTAGTCGAGGTAAAGTGGCGTTCATCTCAGTTGCCTGACCGCCACATCCAGTTCAAACAAAACAACGCTTTAAAATAACTCATTGTGGGGCTGCTACATCAAGATCTTCAGATAACAAACACTGTACTATACCAGACGGACTTTAAGCACGATACTTATGTAAAACAGAGTAGGTGACGGATTAAGATGGCATTTTTTTGACAATACCCCAATGCGACTGCATCATTATTAAAACTCTTTCAAGAAAGTTAAATAGAGTAAATGTTAGACACGAAACTTAAAGAGATATTCCGTGTTCTTGCCAGAGAGAGAAAGTTGCTAATGTTTTGACGTGGTTGAAAATTGCATCTTTTGTAGTTTTGGTAAAGAAATGGAAACTTCTATACCCTAGAGAAGAAATGTAACCACTAAATTACAATCAACTACATCTAACTGATCATACTAGTGCAATGAATATTTGTATTCTGAAAGGTATAGTTGATCAATATTTGTGTTTCTTTTTATTAAAGATTTTATAATATAAACGATACATATCACCCCAAAATAATCCGTTAACTTAGTATGGAAATCCTCATTAATTACTGAAACTACCCTATGAAGCGGACTTGCATAATCGTGAAGCTGACCCCATGTTTGGAGACGATTTTGAAGCGATTTTGTAGGTTGATGGCGTCAACCTGTAGCACCACTTTGCGACAACAGAATCTCATGAGTTTTTCGTTGTGTTTTGTGAGCCCCGCTCAAAGAACTGGGCAAAAATATGATTTAGTAAAATAAAGAAATAAGAAAATTTATTTGTGGCACATCATGGTTTATTATTGCATTTCTTTATATACGTATTAACGACTTACGAACTTGACTGAGAAGGACACAATAATCGTAGCGGAAAAAATCACGTTGTCTCTATATACTTACTGATGATGAATAATTCAGTCACGCGGAAAAATAGTCACAGCTTGAACCTCAATTGAGCAGGAACTGAATACGGAGAAAAGAAGTCAAGAACCGGTGCGCTGTTTTCATGTATCCTGCTGTTAACGCTCCGAACGCATACTCAATTTCTCTTACGGGGGCCTCATACATATTCCCACGGCCGCTGCTACCTTTGAAAGTCCATAATATTATGTGTTCACTGGCATCATTTGACTGGAATTTTTAACTGACCGCCCGTTTTTTTTTTTTTTTTTTTTTTTGGATTTACATAAAATGCATTCGTTATTATGTATAAAGCATTGAAAATATTACCCAAACACAATTTAAATATAATACCAGAAATACAACAATTCTAAAATGCTCTTACATATTAAAATGTTGCTTATATAACTAATATGAAAAATAAATTTATAAATAATTAATATTTGAGCCATATTAATTCTGTTTCACCTTCTAGCATATAACATTATGTTGCGTATAAAAGCCCAAAAATTATTACATCCTTCGTTTTTAACCATTATCTCAGAAAAATATAGGCAACATATTCTGAATCGCATTCCTTTTTAGTACTTCAACCCTTTGACTAATTACCAGCGTTCTTCAAACAAGATCTCTCCACACACACGCACACATGTTGTATTATTGCAGCACGTTACACCTATTACAGTCACTGAGGATTTTATTTTTGCGGAAGCTTAAAACAAGAAATGTCAAAAATGTACCTACCTTCTAAAAGACAGTATTCGGAGTATGGTAGCGCTGATTTCGGATGAAAAACTTAGATCTCAAGTCAAAGTGGGGGGGAGGAAAGAAAGAAAGATATGCAAAGAACGCTTAAGTTCAAGTTGGCAGGAATTATTTATGTCTCATCTACAATTTAGATACGTTGCAATCTTCTTTAGGCGATCTACGCAGACAGGGCCTTCGAAAAATTTGCTCGGTCTGCCCGCCAAGCGAGATTTGTTAGCAATATGTCGTATAAATATTCTCTTAGGTACTTAAATACTTTATATATTAATTGAAATAATAAAGTTGATTTTCAAGTATGACTAATGAATTTGCTGAATACATATAAATATAAACTGATAAAAATGTAGGTTCGCTAGAAAAGTATAGATATTCCGTTTTATTTATTTATACTTTTCCAGGAAACATTTCTTGGTAAAATAATTGCTACTTAATCTAAAGAATTATAACCATGTAGGTTTCAGCTTATGTATTTACTTTGTGATTTCTTTGAAGCGTGAATATTTGTATTTCATTGCGCCTTGTTAACGCAAATAGTAGACGGGACTTACCCATGAAAGGCTATTTAAATTATCTTCATTCTGTGTATTAATGTTATTGACAGCATCGACATGAGCTTTAAGATTTTCCATCAATTTACATTGGTGTTATTTAATGGAAAGTTTAATTCTGAGTATGATGTTTACATTTGTTGTGTTTTTCTGATATTCTTGCATATAAATAATTGCGGGATTTTTTGGAAAAAGAGCATTTTGTGAATTTTAAATGTTTTCAATGCTTAATGGGAATTCCCTTATGGCAGTATTTAGTTTTAAAATCAGTGAACCTCTAAGACTTTTATTTTTATGTTGTAACAAGTAAAGTTGCTATTCAAATGCATTTTGCTCACGACTAATAAATATAATATTTGAAATACAAGGAAAGTATTTACATTATAATACAAACAATATCAGTAATATTAACAAGATTCAATAAAACATGCACTTTTTCCTATTTGTATTGCGCTCATTACTTTAATATCTGTCTTTTGAAATTATTTCCATTGTTATTCTCTTATGATTTTTTCGAAAAGTGAACCAGTGTGGAGATTGATTCTTCACTATGAAGCGAGAAAGCAAAGTTAACCTAGTGATAATTGAAGCAAACGTTCCCATGTAAACCTTGTAGCATCATGGCTGATTGTATCGTAATTACGAGGGTTTTACTTTCAGATGATTAGCCATTTCTTAAGAATAATGAGGCTTAGAACACGGAACAGGCTAAGGAAAACTAGGTGTTCCCTTTCACACATTCCTACTGATTTTCATTTCTGGTAGGCGAACTCGTTAGATCGGATGCGGGTTCTTATACGCGAGCATCTTGGCGATGTTGCTGGAGGACGCGGGACATCCGTGACGTTTATCTGTGGGAATTAAGAGTGTGTCTGGTGCCCACCGATACCTTCTGACCAATCCGGTATGACGTTCGCCTTCTTCCGGTCTACTAATAAACTACCTCGCTAACCCAATAGAGAAGGTTGCCAACCTTTGCAACATCACTTCCTAGGTCATACGCTACGGATTTTCAGATTTTTCTGGAGGTAATAAAGTGGATAGTGGCGGTCTATTATATTTCGATATTTACAGAAGTAATAAAGAGATAATGCGATGATAAGTTAGTTTAACAAAAAAGGTATAAAACATTGAATAGAGAGCGAAATAGGAATTTCCAGGACTTTCAAAACACACTTTGATGTGGCAGAAGCTACAAAACTTTACTTGTAGATTTATTCATGCAAATTATTTGGACTTTACGTTTAAACTGTATATTTTATTATGCCACCACTCTCTATATTTATTCATTACTATTATTTATGATGTTATTTTATATTTATTAAATTAATATGTCTTTTAAAATTACAGCTCATTGAAATTATACGCCAGTCGGTCAAATATGAAACAAATATTTAAACTAAGTAAAAAAAGAAGAAAAATACTCTAACAACGTGCAGAGCTGTATGCTCTAGTTCTAATCCATTTTAAGTTGATGTAGATATTTTATTTTTATGCCCAAAAATGCCTGAAATGTAATAATTAGGTTTATACATTGTTGCATCATGTCAAAGCAATTGTTGAAATGCTAAGAAAACCGAAACATTGACCTAGACAATCTAAGAGTTGTGCAAATGAAGGGCATTACTCTTCAGATGCGTCAGGATTACATCAGCAACTTTGGAGGAATATACTACCGCTCCTTTAAATAAATTAGCAGATGGTGATAATTAATTGTTAAATAAATAGCGCGTTGCTTTAAAATGACATTCTTTGCTTAGTTTTTATAAAGGAGTGATGCTTTTGCTTTAGAGAAACATAAACTATAGAAGTACGTTTCATTGTCTCGATCAAATGCACTTATCAGCTTATGTAACTTATGCATCGGTGCTGTTTACTATACTACTATGAACCACTCATTGTGCGTCAAAGTTGTATTGCTAGATAAACCAGGTGAATGCAGTTCAGTTTGTTACTGATATTTAAATGGATTATATTATGGTTGCTATAACTCCAAAGGTGGAAATGTCACTTGAAAAACGTGCTGCGATTGTAGAATATAGGTTTGACGATTCGTAAAATTACTAAATGATGAAACTGGGGTATTGGAGGAGTGCAATAAACCCTTTCCTGTCACACAAATACTGAGTCCAGTCAAAATTCACCACTACCAAAATTAAAATTAAAACAATGATGATAAATGCATTAGAATTACAGATAAAAAGAATAGATTTAAAACTGCATCACAAATATGTGCAGAACTGGTATGAATGACAAAAAAAACTGTATGTGCAGAAACAGAAAGCATTTGGAAGCTGATCTGAAGAGGCATGTGGCAGTCGGCAGTAAGGAAATTATTACTAAAGTCTATCAGCATAAGATGAGATTCCAATGTATTACACAACATCGACACTAAACACCTGCTGTTTGGTCTAAATTAATTTTTATGGATGGATCCAAATATGGGCATTGTGGTATAAGGAGAAAAATATATGTCCGCCAACATAAAGGAAAGAAGTTTTCTTATCGTATGTTCTGCAACTTGTTAAGGTTTTATTATTGGGAATATATTTGTGAGAATATAGTTGGAGATATTGCAAAAATTTAAGAAACAATACCACAAAATTTTTGTATCATGCACACAAATTTGATTGTGTTAGGGCGGAAAACATTCATATTGCCTCAAGATAATAGTTCAAAACTTTGATCTGAATACATTACATCTAAAGATAAGTAGAAGATGCTGGAAGGTATGGCTTGATCATCCCAAAGTCTGGAGTGTAACCTCACAGAACTGTTATGGGTCGAAGTGGGAATTGAGTTTAAAATGATTAAACTATCTCAGGAAAATTATGCAGAAAATATTAAAGAATACATTGAAAGGGAGCTTAGTTACTGGAATTTTATTTATGTTGGTTAAGTTGCTTAGGAGTGGCCCAAATGAATTATAGGTGTTTGAGTGGTAATGGCTGACCGCAGGTCTCGACGCAGCTGCTGCAGACCACCAATTCATCCTCGTATAGAGTATCTCCGAATCTTCACCTGGACTTTTGGAAGCTAAACCTTGGCGGGACTGAGTGATGGAAGTATATGGGGAAGACGATGACAAATAACGCATCGTTCCTAGCTGATGGAGTTTGTTGTTCAGATTCGAATACCTGGGCGTTCACTCGTTCCAGGTCGGATCACCGGAAAATGCAAGATTGGCAGCCGCGTAGATGTTTTATACTCGCCAAATGATGCAGAATTCAAAGTATGTGCTACTGTGGTGCTATTTCAGCGCAGCATGATGTTTGAGTAGAATAACTCGCGTGTAATTGATGATCGATTCTCGTCGATGCTTGACTTTATACCGCGGACATAGGCCACTCTTCTGCAGACTGCCTGGTAATGCAGCAGCCACACTTAACCAAAGCACTGAAAATTCCAAACTGCGTGGTTCTGTTGAGGATACTTTTCCTTATATACTTGATAAAAAAACTAACGCTACCATGGAATTATGACGGTAGGTTTCGCGCCCTTTTTGTGTAGCCTTACTCATTGACTGTTGTTGACACCACTGATCTTTCATTCTATTCGTTATGTTATTTTACTGAAGCTTCAAGCTTTTCTATTCGCTCTAAGTTGGATTCCGCACAGAGACAATCCGTTAAGGCCAGTGCCCCATAGCGGTACATCAGGCGCTTTCACACGATATATTTAGGTAGCTTCCATGCCTGAGGGGTAACTGTTCCCTTCAATTGCATACCAGAGCATATTGGGATATATTGTCTGACTTCCAGATTGCCTGGCCATGGTCCGAGCAAGAGGACAAGACTTACTCGAACATTGCCATAATATTAGATTAATTTAGCATAAATAAAGCATTATATACAATCTAATTCATTATAAACACCATAAATTTTTAGTTACACGTATAATAAACGAGTTGTAAGCAACGTTACAGCTCTTTGTTGGGCTCAATGCATGATTCTGAGTTTCTAGCGTAGTGTTTGAATTTTATTATTATTTTATTGTTATTAATGTTATAGTGTTCCTTATTTTTTTCTTAAAACAATATAATACAGTATATTTTGAAGTGATAAGTGCTGATATTACATGAAATAAATCATTGTCCCTTATATACAACAAGAGAAAGAAAAATAACTTTATATTGCGAAATATGCAGATAAATCATAAAAATAGTCGTGTACTTTAGTTAGCGAGCTTTCCCCTATTTTGTTCGCCGAAAATAAACGGAAATTTTGTAAGAGATGATGCTTGGAATATAAGACGAAAACGTTTTTAATATATCTCGGCAAGATATGTGAAGCTTAGTGCTATTTGTAATATACAGGATAGATATATAAAAAGTATGCCAAGAATTGCGGTGAATATTTTCAGTGATATAGTATAAAAGTAGTTTCACAATAGCTTATCAGAAACTTGAAGCTAATAGTAATAACATTTTATATTCAGGGCTTTCCGGAAGTCATTGAGGTCATTTACATTGAATACTTCTCGTTTCTGTAACATTGTGTGAACGAAAACATGACTGACACAACGAAGGATACAAAAATATTGAGATACTTAAGCGGGCGCAAGTTATGTCACAGATATTCTCACTTAATATGAAACAAAATAACAATCAGCTAATCAATAATGAGCAAGTAAGTATTTCAAAGTGCTGTAACCAGGTAATACGGGTTTCAGTAAATTTATACTATCAGCTACGTTAGTACATTGCAAAAAGCGGGAAATGTATATCTCAGATATAATGCGTCCGATGGAGGGTTTAGACATTTTTGGGCACAGAAACAGAAATTTCTTGGCAAATTAGTGACTGTAGACGAGTGGACAGTGGTTAATCACTGTCATCCTAAAACCAAAATGCAAAAGAAGGAATGAAAATGATTATTTGCAGAAGTGGCCACACTAGCAGCTATTTGTATACAAATTTAATTTCAAATTTTCAAGATACAGTAGAGGAAACTTGAGGTGAGGTGTGCTCTATCCTCAGGATAATCTTCAAGTACAAGTCATATGCTGCAATGACTATAGTTTATATAGCAGGGTTTAAACTGCTAGAACGTACTGCGTACTCTGCAAATCTAGCTCTCAGCGACTTTAGGCTGCTCTCAAAAGTGAAATAAATACTTCGAAAAGAGCACATTTCATTCATTTATGAAGTCAGGAAGGTTCTGAACTAGTGGTTATCAGATAGAGGACAACCCTCTTATAAGGCTGTAAAAATATTGGAGTATTGTCAAGTGTGAGAGAAGTCTGCCAATCTTCAAGGAGAGTATATAGACACACTGAAGTGCAATATACATTCTTGATCAACTAGAAATGAGACGGGATAGAGAGAGACGCCAACCCCTGTAGTATTTGTTACTCTTAGCTACTGTTTTAAGTAACAGAAAGTTATAGAGTGCAGAATGATTTTTAATTATTGGAATATTTAATTGCTAAATATATACTTCGAGCATTTTATATCTTTCATAAGTGGCTTACGGTTAAAAGTTCTTTAAGATATGTCAAAACAATCCATTCCGGTGTTACACCAGTTATGTTTTATATTCAACTGCAGGTAATAAGACTTTATTTCTTGCCTGAAGTTAACTTGCGGTTATTTCAGTAGAATTAACTAATTTATTTTTATGCCAGCGATGTTACTAAACAACAGAGTGCATTTCAATTCTGGGTTGGAATAATTTACTGGGTGATAAGCTCTTCTAGGAAGTCTCATCTATGGGGAATGTCGAGTAGATTCATACACTAAATAATTGGATTTCTTTGCTCCATCAGACACTCATTTCATTTAACATATCGAATAACTATGATGTTAGAAGCTTACAGTAAGAAACTTTGAAAATGATGTCCCTCCATTGCCGGCATCTGCTTAGAAAATTTCTTTATTTCATTTAACTTTTCTTCCATAAGAATACGGTGGTTCGGATCACGTTTATTGTCATTGAAAGATTCTGTTTCTCGTAAATTTTTAAAAGGTTGGCAGATCATTTCTCTATCTGGAACACGATTGCCTGCCAGGATGATTTTTGGGAATCACCTACAAATTATTTGCAAAAATCCGTTTTCACATATGTATATTATATTAAACCCCTTTCTTCATTACTATATATGAAGTGGTATAACTTACGAAAACTATTAGCACAAAAGAAAGCACCGAAAAACATACAAACTCACAACCATCCACTGGCAAAGCCTCCCTCAATATAACTGCAAGACTACTTGCACATGTATTAACGACCTGACGACTGGCTTCTCCTGGTATGCAGCCATGTTCTACCAGACCATAACTCAAATAACCTCACTGCAAATAATTGCAGGACGAGTTAACGAAAATAAGATGTTCAAATATAGTAAGTACAGTTAAATAGTGGAAACTGACTCACAAAAGTCAATATTTGGATAATTGAGCATCCTTAGTAACTTTGTTTCCTTTGAAGAAGGATAAGTAGTTATCCAAAATATTACAGGTTTTGTGTGCCTGAATGCTATGTTTCTACATACTTAATATATTTTAACATATTTTTGTTAATTATTTATAATTTATAAGCGGATGATTAAGATCACTGACGAATATGAGTGTAGAATTTGTCCCATCCGTGTCCCATCCCCATGGACACATATTCTGGCTGAATGAAAAGGTACGGAAGAATGGAGGAAAAAGTATCGACCGCATTCCATTACAGGATCGAACAGAGGGAGATGGTCATCTGGGCTTTGCTGTCAGGAAAGGAAGGGGAGGAGAAATCAGGTAAATTTCTGATGAAAGTGAGACAATTCAAATCTGAAAAACCTGCAAACTGGGGAGGGGGCAGAGGGAAACAAATTTACTGAAGTGTGTCATTCATAATGGGATTTTTTTGTATTTATATATATATTTTTAACATTTTAAACATTATATTTCTGGTATTTTACTATGCTATTTTTATTTTAATTTGTTTATTTTTATTTATTTTTATTGCTGAATGTATGTATAATATATTCAACAATATATATAATATTGTGAATATGATGTGCTATATGAAACATACCTACTTTATCATAAAAGCACATACGGTCCGTTGGACTCTGCGCCTTTTGAAGTTGTTTAATATTGTATTGGTGCCACTGTAATAGACCCACTACTATAACAGCTATAATAAAATGTCTGTTAAAGTTGCAACTGTTAGATATTTAAAAGACAGATCGTGTAACAGTATGATTTGAAATCCCACGAGAAACCTTCACACTGAAGAGCAGGTTCTTATTCAAGAGGAATGTTTAGAATTATTGTCATATTATCAATTAAAGCTATTTATCATACGCAAGACACAATGTGTAAAAATAGACCTTTGCTCTTCCACTTATCCCCAAAATTGTTAAACCATTGGAAGAGCCATGTGATATAATAACATAGTCCTTTAATATTTTATCTACAAGCTGTACAGCAGGAAACGAAAATGTGCAAAGGGTACTTTCGTACAAGTTTATTTCAAAATGTTATACAACAAATGCAAAAGAACTAATATTAAGTTTCTCAAAAGAATATTTAACAATAGAGAAACATCTTTATTCAAAATAAAGTTTCACGTAGCCACAATTTATCTCTGCAACGCTTTTGAGCTGCCTTCTCCACTTCTCTTTTGAATTGCACTATCTCTTTCTGAAAGAGCACGTTTCATTTGATTTAAATAATTCATGGAATGAGGCTTATATAAATTAATGGAATTAAACTGCAAGTGCAGATAATATACTGTTCATTCTGCTTGAAATGATATTTATTATTGTGCACTAAGGTAAACATAATTAAAAAAAATAATGTCTGAAATAACTGTATCATCTTTTCCCCTATTTATTAGAATCACCAAATTACCGGAGAGATTTGGAGATACAGGAATTGGAATTTTTTCTCCACTTTGTGCTTTAAAATGCTCAACATTATACAAATAGAAAAGAAAAAGTCCGTAACGCAGTAGGGGCGTAAACTAAGCAAATTCCTTACCTAGTACAATAACTTTAAAAAAGAATATACTATTAAAATTATGGCCTTATTAATTAATGAAATAAATCAAGTCATGGCTTTATACCATATTACTATATGGTGCTGAGGAAAAAGAATATAATTCTTGCAATCTATAAGGTTCAAAAAATAGAAATCACATTTTTAGAATTATTTTTCTTATTGCTATTATTATTATTTACATTGTTATTATTATTATTGTTATTATTTACATTGTTATTTTGTTGTTGTTATGATTAAACCACAAATGTGAATGGAATACTGTTAATTAAATGAAATATATGATCACTGAGAGACAAGGCTATACTTTTTGAATATTTTTAAACTTTTTAAATGTAACAATGTTTATGAACTGAAACCTTGATATTATCTTTACATTCACTAACCGCCATAGATAGCCGAGTCGTTAAGGCGCGCAGACTCGTGAGCTGGATGTCTGGGGTTCCATTCCCAACAGGACCGTCCTTCTTGATTGTGGTTTTTGTCCCTTAGTTCTCATGAAAGGCAAATGTCGGGGAGACACCCTAAATTTTGGCGTGAAACACTTCCTTCCTTAAAACAAAAATCCTTATATATATAAACCCCAAGATCCGACTAGAAGTTTCCATAGTTCCAACCGTATTCCATAGAAACTATCTCATTATCGCCTGGCTTTTCCGAAGTTTCCGTTAGTTACATAAGGTTTTGCAATACCAGCCATCTCTTTGGTCAGCCGCATGAATTTTACAATACAAGTAAAAATATAACAATTACATACAAATTTATTATACGACTGTATATCAGTAACTACTCCGAGCAGTCACCTACTTATTATATTAGTACTAACTTCCATAATTAATTAAACAACATCATACTTTGTAATTAAGATACAATATACACAAAAATACTAAGCCTCCGATAAATGCTGATTCAAAGTGGTGGCAACACTACGAATGATTACGTAAGGGCGTTGTCTAGAGTACGGGCATAACTGTTGAACATATCTACACAAGTGTACCACGTGTAGACAAACAAATACGGAGCTGATGTGTAGAGGTAATTAAATCTACTTAAAGTGATGTTTTCTAAAAGTCAGCAGTGCGCGTGTGTTGAAATTGAGACTGTACAGGGCAGGAACTTCAGAGAATGCCATAGAAAATCTTCGATAATTCCGTAGCAATGGCACCTTTTCATATCTAATGGTGGTTTGTTCGGTGGCATTTTTCGACAAGGAAGTGATAGTGTGGAAGATCACAACGTGCTGGTCCTCCTGTCCTCAAAGAGCATTACGTTGATTTGTTTCTGTCATTGCTGGACGTGGATCGGTAAGAGACAGCGAGGAATTAAGCTGCAGATGTCGGAACAAGCCACACTACACTGTTGCTCTAGGTATGTCAATCTTACACATTAAGAAAAAAGTTAAGTGTCTTCTAGAAGGGCGGCAAAGGGTAATATCTGTGGCAGTGGATTACATTGAAGGAATACAAATGTCTCCAGGATTTAGAATATATGATTTGTGTTAATGAATGTGTTGCCATATTTTTTCCGGTTCATATATGGCTTTGATGACCATAGGCATGAATGAGATAATTGGTTTGAGAACAAAAGACACTGAAACTACAATTAAAATAATGGAAGGAGAAAAATCCAAAACATAACCTCAAACTAAATTTTGATGGAAGCATAAATTTAGATACTCTACCTACCCTACAGATGTGATTTTTAGTGTACTTTCAAGAAGTTTAAGGTGACCTTTTCGAAATTTGACGAACATCTTCATCTGGTGAATCTAATTAATAGCGGCATTTCGTTTCTAGGAAGTGTTAGATTTGTATTTATTCATTAATATTATTATTTATGACCAACTGTTGTAATTTAGTCTAGATGCCTATTTGCGAAAAAACTGAAAAAAATTATTAAGAAAGCAGGTGTACGATTGGTGTTATCAGTACTGCATTTAATGCGTAGATTATAGGGACATTGAACTGAAAAATCTCATTCTAGGTTTGTAGGTTAAAGCCAACATTCAATAATTTATAAAAAAAACATTAGACACTAGATCTCCTTATGACTATTTTATTTTCATTTGTGAAAATACCCTGTGAGGGGTATATTCCCTTGGGAGGCAAACGGTCAAAGTTCACCATGGCGCCCGTCGCCGGTCACTGTACATGACCCTGGTTGGTTAATAAAATTGATTGACGTTATCAACCTTTGGTACGGATTTGCAAGAATAAATGCCATCTTGTGATGTAAATAATCTTATGGTCGTGAACCGAATTTTAAGATTATCGCGTTTGGCACCAGGTTGGGCTTTTTTGACCATCGCCTTCTGGGGGACGGTGAAAGAAATAAAGTACTTATCTGCGTTGTCAAGTTAGTGGCCCTGGGACTTGTAGTAACCAGATACTTCGAGAACGCGAGCCAATTTGAGAAGTTTGACGTAATCCCTGGATGCAGACGGTCAAAGTTTGCCTTGGCGACAGACGCGGGTTACTACACTTGACCCGTGAAAGTTGATTTCCATCCTCGTTGACATAAATGTCCTATGGCACGCGACGAAAGTTATCGCGTTCATATCAACCTCATGGGGGTGAGACAATCCGCCTCCCGGGGGGTCATTCCTTCATTGAGATAACTATTTACATAATATTAATAATAAAACAATGTGCAAAAAACGATGTTAAAATAAACTTAGCATAAGATTATCTGCTGCAGGTCTCTCCTTTATTGATATATCTATTTACATAACGTTATTAATAAAGTTAGCTGCTGCAGTTACGTTCAGCGCCAAGGGGCTCCGGGTTGATCGCTCCCCTTCTGCAACGTTCCGTCGTCGCTACGACGTGCTGAGGCCATCTCCCGTCATGTCAAAGATGTCAACGTCCAGGATGCACAGAGGATAAGTGTCCGTGGACGGAAGGCAAAATTCTCGGTTCCCGGCTGCCTGAGGCGCTGTCAGCGCAACCTCTAGGGATTGCGGAGATAAAATTGATAACACTTAACTACAGAAAGAGAGAGACGATGTGCACCGATTGAAGTTTGGAACGGAACTGAAATGCTAGAACGCGAGTCGCCCGCTAAATACGAGAAGGCTTGCGCCTTAAGTTATGAAGTTGCGAAAACTGCTTTTTTTTTTCATTTCGTTCCATACTTCCATCGGTGCATATTGTCTCTCTCTCACTTTCCGTAGGTAACAGTTACCATTTTATCTCTCTCTTCCCCTTTATCGCGTTTCCTCTAGAGGCTGTGCGAACTGAAAAAAGCTCCCAGTAAGCAGCCCGGGGGCCCTCCGGAGCCGGGAGTTCGCGATCCCAGTCGAAACGTCTTGTCTCTCCCCTTTCAGCACTTCCGGCCTTTTTACGCCGAAGGAAATATCCTCTGCTCTGCCGACCTGGATGTCTGGTTACAAAGCGTTCACGATTTACTGCCAACAGGTAATCTTACGCTAACTACATCGTATTTGGGCACCTTTGTAAATTTGGCGGGCGATCTCATAACTTCCTAGCACCGAGAATCAATCTTGCGGACCCCTTGAGGAAAGCATCCTGGCTACGACGAGACCCATGACCGCCAAAGTGACTGCAGTAGGTAAACACTTTTTCCTCAGTGAACTACTTGGTTATATTCCAATAATCGACCCCTAGGACCCCGGAGAAAGTATCATAGCTACGGCGAGTCCCAGCATAACTGCAGCAGGTATGCAATTTTCCCCAGTTAGTTTTTTGGTTGTATTTAAGGAATTGATCCCGCGGTACCCACGAAAAAAAAAAAAAAAGGTTACAGGCTACGACGAGTCCCAGGGCCGCCAACGCGACTGAGTAAGGTTTGAACTTCTTTCTCGTATATAGCCCCCGGAAGGCGGACGGTCAACGTCCAACCTGGCGCCAGACTCGATAACTACATATCTACATATGACTACACGACCCTACATATCATTTACGTCGCAAGGTAACCTTTAACCTCTCAAGGTCACTTATGACGCAAATGAAGTTAATCAATCCACCAGGGTCGTATGCAGTGATCCGGGACTGGCACCAAAGTGGACTTTGACCGTCTGCCTCCCAGGGGTATATACTACTTCTGTACGTATGTTAAAGTACCCCTCGCTGTCCTTACTGTGTGCAATTAATTCTGTTTCCTCCTCCCCTTCCCTACTGGATATTTTCTTGTTCGGTGAACCAGTCCTTTCTCTCATGTCTCTTGTATAAATGACATTTAATAGTATATGTAGCTTACAAACCCATTTTTAGGCAAGTTTCCAATTATTTCACCTGTAGGTGCTGTATTGTCTTTATATCACATTTATTTTATATACTCATTCTTTCGGGAGTATAATTTCTCAAACAACCAGTTTTACTTTATAGGTCCCTTGAGTATACCATTCGCAATAGGATGTACTTTACATTCTTTCATAAACGTTATATTTTATTGTCCTCTCACTTAATATACTTATGGCATTTCTGTAGGTTTCTTATCATAGTGCGTATTCCTGGTAAATTACTAGTATTTGTGTTAGGTTTGCTACTTTGCGTAAGTTTTTATACATTATGTTTTCTGCAAAGGAAAGAAATAAAGCGGATTTATTCAAGGTATAACGCTTTGGATCCTTTAGGGTAGTTCTAGGTTCAAGCCCTGTAGGTCAACTGTAATGACAAGATATCGATGTTTTCTTTTTAATAGTGTTTAACGCCCGTTTTTACTACTGAGGCACCACAGGCGGGAAATCGATGTATTTCCTTAGTCCAGTTTTAGAAAGGTTAAATACCGGGTTAGTACTTCTCTGCCCTCCATTCACCTGCATTTGATAGTTCATCTTCATACTCTCTATGCGTGTGTGTGATAGTTTCTGTGTTTGTGATGTCTTCGAAATGGCTCTGATATTAAACTAACCTTTCCCTCAGTGTGTGGATACACTTATGTATGTCCAGAGAAAATTGACAGGCGATTGACCCCGGCTTTGACTTATAGAACCGCCTCCGTAATCTCGTAGTCTACGTGTCTGCCTGCAAATACGGAGATCCCGGGTTCGAATCCTGCAAGGTCATTTACCTGGGTAAGGTTTTTTCCGATATTTTCCCTTACCTTTAATAGGTGATTGCCAGGCAACTTTAAGCGTTGTGGACTTCGGATGCATTTACGCACTCATTTCATCGTCTCTTTCGACCTTCTTTCTTATGAGCGATGTTAAACAGTAATAAAAAAAAAATGGCTTTTAAGCCCGAGGGTTTGCAAGTCCTAATAGCGGGAGAGGGTAAAAGAAGTAAAGAAAGGGAGAATCTGTTTCTTCGGATAGGATTTTGCATTGCAACAATTGTACTGTATTTGGTCTTCAGTAATGATTTTGATATCTGTAAGGATCCGCGTTTTTACTGTATCAAACTGGCTCAAATATTCTTTTCAAAATCGTAGGTCAATATGCGATAAGTTCCTCTCTTGTTTTACTTATACATCAGTTTTCGTGCAAAATTGGAAAATTGGTTTTATTTAGATACCTATAATGCACTACATTTTCATCATGTCCAGGTGTTTTGACGTCTAAATAATGTATTTGTCTTTTAAATGTGTATTTGCTTAAATAACAAACGTTGGAAACTTTCTCTAATAACAATAATAAAATAATGATATATTGGTCTGGTGATGATGACTGTCGCAGCAACTATATTACTATTTTTAAAGCTTGTTCAACTATCGATTGGAAAATGTGTAAAGGTAGCTGGACTGCTGTATCGTGTGTAACGGCCATACACAGGCTCTGTAGTCAAGCAGATAAAACACAGTGCAAATTAGTCAATTTACAAGCGATTTTAACAATTGTCATCAGTTATTCATAACTAAAATATACCTAACCTTGTATATATTGTATAGGGGTGTTATACAAGCAATTTGGGATGAGGATACAATATGATCTGGTTTTGTATTATGTTTTTAAGGAGTGAGTACGTCATGACTAATAAAGCTTTCATTCGATAAGAGACCATATAATAATGAACAGAAGTTCCGAAGTATGTCTCTGGCCTACTCGGTACGATACTGCCGTGAAGTAAAAGTCAATCACTGTTATCGAATTCGAGTCTCGATTATTTGTTGTTGTTATTATTATTATTATTGTTGTTATTGTTATTATTATTATTTAATTTTTATGTCCATTATTTAGGCACAATCCATCGTAAAAGGTAATTTACAAAAATTATATACTACTCTGCAAAACAAGAGCCTATGAACTTCAAAACCAAAGTTTCCGCTTTATTCATCAGGCCCCAGTCACACAATCAGACCAGTGGCTTTATATTCAACTACATAATTCGGTAAATTGGTTAACAGTTTATTGCCGTAATGTAATTTGATAAGTACAAGATGTTAGAGATTTTTTATCTTTTAATCATATATGAGGGACTATTGTAAAGGTTTAATTATCACCTGGAATTTGTTACGGTATATTGATGAAATTTTGTCACCATGGTCCGTAAATGCATGATATCGAGAAAATCCCCATTTTTTTCTTCAATTTTTTTACAGTTTGTGTCAGAAGTGAACAAAGTTAAGATGAAGAAGATTGAGGCTCGCAACCTGATAAAGTTACTGCGTACCCTTGCTTTGGCAAACGCAATTTGTGTGCTGGTGCATTGTCAGCTAGGAGACGAATGCCTTTGAACAGCATACTACAGCATACCTATCCAGAAGAGCGCTACAGTTGTGTGCTAGTGATGGTTTGTCCCTTTGCAGGGTAATCTGTGAGAATGACTCCACGACATCCCTGCTGACTTTAGACCTTTGTCTTTTGGAGGGGGGAATCGGCATTCTTCCACTCCATGCATACGATATTGGTCTCTGAATCATATGATTTGATCCAAAATTCATCCATTCTGTTCCAACAGCGCCAACACCTGTCTTGAAAGGTCACGCCGTGTTTATTTCTGGAAAGGGGTTGGCAAGCGTGGAACCCAGCGTGCAGGCAGACATCTTAGACATGTGCAGTTCGTAAAGAATAATTTTCCACACACTACCATGATTGAGATCAGTTTCCTTTATGATCATTTGAATGGTTGCTCCTCTGTCTTCTAGAATTAAACACTCCACTTTCTTCACTGTAGCAGCATCGTCCGTCAATAATGGTCTTCCAGGTATTGGCTCGTCTGTGAGAAACATGTGATCACTTTAGAAATTTCTTTTCCACCTTACAAAAGTGTTATGTGAAGGCAATCGTTTCCACAAACTACCACCATTTCATTATGAATTTGCACTATTATTCTTTAAACCTGTCTTTGAGACCTTGCAGCAATCACCTAATTCTCCCACTTTCGCACCTAGTGGCTTTTTCTTTCCAGAAATGAAAAATCCTTTAATGGGTCGCCGATTTGACTACACATGACGTCGTTATTGAAGTGAAAGAGGGGTTCAATGCGCAATCCAGACTTCTACAATAATAGTATTCGGAGGGTCAAGAATCAATGGGAAAAACTGTAAATGTGGATGGTGACTACGTAGAGAAGAGTTAATAACTACAAATTAAAACAAACTTTTGTCCCTTTTTTTAAAGGTGATAACGTAAACTTTATGATGCCCCTTGTAAACAACTGTGAGCTTTAGAAAATTGGAATTTTCTCGCTCGCGAAGAAGTTTGAAGACTAAGTCACACTTTTATTAGAATTAGCATCTAATTTCAACATCTTTATCGCCATATGGCTTCCTTACTTTTCAACGTGGGCCCTATCTCAAATTTCTTGTCTAAGACCTCTTTGCAATCCCTGAAATTATTGCACTGTATTTCGTAAACACCAGTATAGTTCGTTATGCACATTCGTAACATAGAAACTAAACAGTTCATTATTTTAAATGATATAAAGCATTAAATTTAGTGCCTATGTAACTCAATAAATAACCATGCCTAATTTAAATGTAGATAAATGTAGGATCAAAGTCGAATGCTGTGTGGTGTACCTAGTAAATAAGCAATTTACATATAACGTGCGTATTCTGAACATTATCATCAACTGCAAGAATTAGGTAAAGATCTGTTCCGCATCCTCCATTGTTGCAAAGAGGTGGTTTTAAATTATGTGCTTGAATGTTGCAACATAAGATGCACCATTCAGGTTAATTAGGTATATCGAAAAATGAAAAGACTATTAAGGTTTATCATTAATATTCTGTTTGAACACAAATAACCTCACAAAAAACACGACACTCAATCATAATGGCAAACTGAAACGTTTCATCGCTTGAATTCTTCTATCCTGTAGTTGCTCCGCTTGCACTCTAATGCGGGAAGTGTTCCATCCTGTTGACGGCACATTCGAACACGGTTGAGGCAACTGATTTAAAACTACGTATTTTCAACAATCTTCTCCTTTTTTTCTTTTTCGGTATCTACACCAATAACGGATGGCAAGCGACTTTTGAATCGCCCTGTATGTATCACACTAGAAATGAATACAACGTCAGGAGAACTTCATGACAATGTGGTCAGCACTAAGTAGTGCAAGTTTAAATAAAATTTAAGAAGTAGCCGTATAAAACGCTTTTCTGCAGATCACGGTAGACCGATGTGCTATTATTATTTTTATTAAGAGTTTACTGCCAACACTATTAATATGTTCTTGCTGAAAATGAATACCCAAAATGCAAAATCAAAGAAGGACCAAGGCATACTTACTAAGTGTTTAATGTATTATTTACTTCCTTTTCTCAAAAAAATACCAGGGAAAATAATGGTTTACATAGCTTTTCAGAATTTAGTTTAGTAAGTAATGCGATTAGGTTTGTAAGCAACAAGCGCCACCAAATGGATGACAATCTATTTTTATGGAATGAATATAATTTAATATCCGTTCTTTCAAGTGATAAAGTAAATCACAGTGAATTAGAAAAGTTTAGATTTCTTTACCTATCGAGATTGAAGATATCTTGCTTTCAAAATTGTGTTTAAAATCAAAGTTAAAAAGTATTCTGCGTTAGGATTATCGATAATTAATTTATAAAACTTTAAGGAGTATTGCTAAATCAAATTAAAAATTATAAAAATGGATGTTTTAACTTTGGATCATTTCCCTTGTAGGTAGTAAGTAGCCTTTGCTACGATCTAACGATCTGGAAACATACTAGTTACAAATAATAAACTTCTAAATGTTGATAAAATAATGAAAAATGTCCAACTGAAGGATATACGGTGGAATTCAACAGCATGCATACTTTTTTAGAAACCAGTAACAATAGAACACTAAATTTTTTTAAACATATGCAAATACATCATCATATTTTATAAGGTATCCTGAACCATTTTACCGAAAATAAACTTTGTATTTTAATCTTGCCTTCATGAGGTTATTGAAATGAAATGAAAACACTACTTTCGATGATTTCAAGATCTTGGCGATTCAAAAAGCGCTATTTTTTGGTTTAAAACTAAGATATTTAAACCTAAGGAGTGCTACTATGTGAACATTCATGGTACTTTGATGATTTAGAACATTTTGTGCAATACGTACATTTGAATATGTCGCAAGAGAAAAAGCAGCTGAAAGAACCACTGAGAGAATGGTCAAAGGACTGGGTGCTACATTATTTCAGTGTGTCACGGAATGTTAATATAGAACGCTTCTACCTCGTAAATAAATGAAAGCGCCAAAATCGTTGATAATGCCGCCTCAACTTTTTCAATTTGCCAAAATAAACAATATTGCTTCTGTGATTAGTGTCACAAAGTAATTGTTTCTCAAATTTCTACGCAAACTCCATTTTAATTCTTATTATTTTATGAAAATAAAATTGAAGGACCAGGTAGGAGGGCGGGAATCGAAGGTGCACTAATTGCATTTGCCTCTTTATTATTAATTTCTTTGGATATTATAATGCTTAAAATTTACAAAAATACTTTTTACGCACCATAAAGAGATTCGTCAATATGGATTATTGACAATGCATTGTATGTAAATTAAGTGTATAAACATTTTGTACTCGGGTTTACTTATTATTTGAAAATACTTACTTTGGTTTTATTGCAATATTTATTAAAATAATAATCTACTTCTCCTTTGATGACTAGCCTCCCTTGAATTTCTGCACGCATAGCTTTGATCAATAATAGCGCGCATACAACATTAGTTTTATTTCATTAAAACGGTGTTTAACACAAGTTTTTTACTGCTGAGCCATCACTGTCGGTGTACCCTGATGATACATGAGATGAAATTATGGAAAAAAAAATTAAAGGAAGCAGTACAGGACTAAGTTTATTTAATTTGACATTTGAAAAGAAAACTGGAATAAACCTCAGTAAGGGACGAGGGTCCTGGCGGAAATGGAACCCTAGACCCCCACTTACCATTCCGTATCTTAACGACCTCAGTCACCCGTGGCGGCAGTTTTATTTAATGATAGGCTCTAACCAGCGTTGTAGGATATTGTTCAAAATTCCATCTTCAATCAAATTTACTTTACTACCACGCTGGTGCACCAATAACCCGTAATAACGCAAATACTTCAGTTATACTGACCCCCTTAGCTGTATGTTGACATATATAACTGAAAGACAGAAATTTTTTCTCTCGTAGTAGCAAACTGCGACTGACTTCACGTGCAGCCATCAACGCGGTGATTACTTTCAGCTGTGAACACAAAGTATGGTTCAATGTGGACTATGGATTATATAACAGATTCCTCTTACCAGACTTTAATACCGCCAAATTCCTGAATTCCTATTAATTAAATAATCTTATAATATTACATTTTGATTGTGAAATTCTTCTTTTTATTGGAGCTACAACCTGGGTGAACCTTGGCCTGCCGCAGCGACCTTTACCTCTTCTACCTCCGTTTCAAAGACAGACGGACAATTCAGGGGGGGCGGGCATGTGGGAACCCACCGGTCGCCTACTACGTGGCTCCCTAGGTTAAAGGACGCCACTTCTTCATCAAGTAGCTTTCCAATTATCATTAGGAACCCCGTTCCTAACTTAGAAATATTCCTAAGCAGTCAGCATCGTTAATCACTAGACCAAGGAGGCGATCTCATATGTGAAATATTTTCAGCTCCAGAGTATTCCTTAGCTAAACATTTTTATTAAGAACGCTTTTATATCTATATTTAGGTTTATTGTACTTATACGATATAAAGAGTGACCATTCTCGCTGTCGCTTTGCTTTATAGCATTCCGAGATTTCTGACTTACGAATTCAGTCCTGTAGGACTTAAGAATTCATTCCTGTAACAATAAAGTGTACTATATTTTGCCGTACAGCTATTTATTTACGAGATCTACCACGTAATTTCAAGTATTGGGTAAAAATATAATTTTACATGTATTGCAGAAGCTACCCACAAGCCACATACAATCTTAAAATATCAGGACTGAATTGAAATAAAAAAAACATCTATTTTTAGATGTATTTGAACAAATTTCCATTCTCTTGATTTCTGTACTTATTCAGATTTTTATTTTGTTTTGCAGCAGATAAAGTACTTCTGCTTATGATATCAGACGCAAACTTTTACTTTATAGCTTGCTTAGACACGCCTCGTGTGAATCGTTTACACGGTTCCGCACCTATTATTTGTGCTCGTATTATATGTTAGGGACCCTCTGATTAAAGCACACGGCGTTAATATCCTAATTATAAATTTCATTTTACCTTGCAGATTTTAATTTAATTACAAAGTAGGTAGTTGGTTTACTAATAATGTTCTGGCTTCAGTAGTAAAATTATTGAGAGAAAATAATACAGGTAGTATTTGTATTCTAAAAGCAGATAAACTGCTAATAGAATTATTAAAACGTTAGATATACTAGAGGGAAATTTTTTCTTTAGAAAGGTGTGTTAATTAATGTGCAGGAACTAGGAAACTACCTTGGAATGAAATACCTGGGTTACGATAAACGCAAATGGATTCCAGAGTCAGTTACAGTTTCATTTATTCATTTTTCCGATAATCTATGATGATTACAACACTTAACAAGCAATACTAAAGCGTTGTAAAAGTATAATAAAGGGAAACAATAAAAATGTATGCAATGCTCTATTTCCAACAGAAGCCAAATATTACTTTACCTTATACAGAATAAGTTCTGTTACAATCAACTGGCATGGTTTCAGTTTTCGAAAGCATAAGATTTTTTCCAGAGTTAATTCTCAGTCATTAATAGGTAAATGACATGGAAGGACCCCACCTTAATTTACTATTTAATTTTATTCATTTCGTTGTTCCTGGAACCTACTGCAATCAAAATGGGACAGTAAACAAGAATAGCACACCTCTGTGGCACGTTTAAACGGGGTGTAAATGTTGAGTATGCGGTTTTGAGCCCTGCTAGTGTTACTATGTGGTTGACATTTCTACCAGCAGCTTTTCTTCAACTCATACCCAATTCATATAGCACTTAATACCATTCATTTCTCACATTCAAGAGATCTGAGTATGTAGTCTACGAGATTATTAAAAGTATTTAAAAAAAAAACTTGTGAATTTGTAATGGTTTGAACGCTGATAGTGAATGTTGCAATGTGGTATTCTGTTAAAAAATGCCCAATTTTTGCTCTCTGTTGATTCATTCCTTTGTTTTGAGGTTTGTACCTAGTGGCTTCTTTTGCTCAGTCTATAAGGGGATCCGTTTGAAATGAAATACAAACGCAAAAGGCTCAGGTTCAAAATTCTACATGGGTCAAGTGGCCGGGACGTTAGAGTAGCTTTAATACTTCTGATCTTCATACTCACCTGGAGGAAGAAAATAATGTCTTTCCGTTATTCTCACCATCTGCCGTTGACTGTTTCAATGTTTTATTAATATCTACTTCTTGTGTTTCTTATTGTTTTGATTATATATACATTTATTAATCAGAAACAACGAAAGTAAACACACAAGTAATGCGACATTTCCTATAACCTCGAATCACTCTTCTGATCTGTGTCCCTCTGGAGGATATCTGACTATCCGAAATATCTCGTTAATCAAAAGAAGGACTCCTAGTTAACCAACACGTCGTGTTAATATTGTGTGCCTACATTCGTTGATTCTCGTTCATTAATTCGTCACCTCATATTTATGAGCTTTGCACATGTTATCATATATTTATGAAAAATGAAGTAACACTTAAACAATGAAACTAAAATAAAAAAGAAATAAAGAAGCAGAAATACATAAAACGCTTAAAATATTCACACAATTATTGCTATATTTCGAATAATTGGTTTTCTTCAAAGTCTGGAGAGAAGTGAAGATAGTTAAAATAAATACTGAATTTCGAATATAACTTAATGCACTGAAACAGAGTAAACAAGCAACGAGAGAGAGAGAGAGAGAGAGAGAGGGAGGGAGGGAGGGAGGGAGAGAGGGGGAGAGAGAGTGCATAAAATTTAAACCTGGCGATGTATGCGCTTTATACAAAAATATAACTACTATCTCTCTATCTATGAGTAAACTTTCAGAGCTATGAGTAGGTAACGCATCAATAAATGTTAAATTAAGTATAACATCAAAATTCTTACAGTGAGACAGGGCAACCGGCAAGGGAATCTTGGTTTTAACAGAACGTCTATTTTATTGTTCATATGGAACGAAACAACAGTAGAAGTTAAACCAAAATAAAATGCTTTGTAATGCTTACAAGATAAAATGTATATATGACATTCTTAGAGCAGGTAGCAAATGAAGAAATGCTAAATTATCTGAATAAATTAGAGCTGTGGAATGAATGGCATGGTATAATTAGTGCATTAGTGCATTTAGGGCGAAGGCAATGATATAAGCCTGCAACGGGACGGGTAATTCGGAAAGAGACAGGTAGATAGGGGGTGTTTAAAAGTAAGTTGGAGTATATTTTTTAAAAAAATCATTTATAGATGAATGTATTTATAAAGTATCGTGACATACTTTCAAAAAAATAAGTATGTTGCTTTCAATTCCAGGCACATAAGTATTTCAAGGTTAATGAAGTTCTTATTGGAAGTTGTAGGTTTGCATTGGAGTTTTTTGTTCTTGGAACTTTTGAGCTAGATTTTTAATATAGATGTCAAGAGATGAAAGGTTGTTACAAAGACGATGACCACGGATTGGGAGAGAAAAAGTAATAACTACTTTGGTATGCAGGGAATGATAGCTATGAAAATGAAAACATTGTTGTAAATGGGTTGGTATAATATGCATGAGCGCGAGAAAAAAGTCATTGCATAAAGATATATTAATATCTAGAAATATAGCACCATTGAGAGAGAGAGACAGAAGCAGTGAACTTGACTGAACATTTGCAGTTAAGATCGGTAAGTAACTGATCGAGTGATTCTGAGTCATGAGCCTATATCAACCTTAATAAAGGTATCAGAGGTTCTGACTTAAGAAGCAATTCCCCTAAGTGGCTTATAAATGATTGGCATAAGAAGGTACCATTCTGGTGCCCATTGCAGTGCCTTTAATTTATAAATAATGTGTATTAACAATATGTATTTAAATATTCAATGTTTCCCGAATATGACAATTACATACTATAAGATTTGGGGAACGAGGCGCACATAAACCGAACCTAATAATTCTGGAACCAAATATACGGCACAACTCCATCATAAATTGATATGCGTCTTCGATTTTTTTCCCAATCAGCCACAGAACCTGTTTTATTAAACTTTTGTACTAATTTAAATGTTTCTTCACGTTGAAACCGGTCTGCCAGAAAATTTACGCTAAATGCTTGTCTCATTCTGCCACACGACTCTCTGTATCTAGTGCATGTCTAGATGAATATACAACGATGCAGTGAATATTTCAGCATTGCAAAACACTACTGCACTACATAATGCAATTTTCTCTCCAATGCGCAGCACAACTAGTCGAGTTTGTAGAAATCCCGCTCGCAATTGACTGGATGTGAGATTAGTATCTCGCGTGTCTCATGGCCCATGGGAGAATCTCAGCGACAACACACCATGGTCCAGTATAGCTGTTGCTTGAGACCGGCAGCAACTCCACTGATGTCCAGGTTCTGTTGCCAGGAATTCCAGTGGGGAGCAGCCCGGATACCGAGCGTTAGCAGAAATGAAGACGCATAGAGTAAATTGGATAATAATTGTAAATTAATAAAGTTTAAATGTAATCATTGCTACTGGGTACCAGTTGCAATTGTAGATGTTATTATAAGTCATAGTAAATAGCCGTAGTGCTGGATTCCAGTACCGGTTTTGTTTTTTGAAGTTTTAATTTTGTTTAGTCATAGTATTAGTAGTGTAGATTTTAAAATCTGTAAAATTTAATTGTAATTTAAATTGTATTGAAAGATATAAGAGGAATAAATAAATGAAATCTGGAGTATTATGTCCTGATGTAGAACCAAGATATCAGGATGTAAGTATTGCAGAATTAAAATAAAATAAAATAAAAAAAAATCTCAGCGACTGGAGGGAGGGATGTAGGTCCCCTGATCTGTCAATCTGAGTTGCCGGACTTTTAAACTGCTCTCGTTGTATTACGTAAATAAGACAGGATGTTATATGCGAGTCATTTTAAATTATATATATATATATATAAACACGTGTCTCAAAGCGGTTTTACCAACGGAAATTTCTCGCAAGATAAATACTTAAGGAAACTTCTAAGATATGCTTACAGAAAAAAAAGTATTCATTACATATTAAGCACAAAGACTTTTAGGAAAAACTACTACAACTGATATTGACTAAACGCATCATACTGTCTACTCATATAAACGATGATATAATGATAGTGAAATCTTATACTGTAGAAGGAAATCAACAACATTCTGACATCAACATCTTGTTAGTGAGACTTTTTGTTAAGTTCCATCACATTTAATATTTTAATTGAATCGCTCCTTAACATATTCAAAACAAATGATAGCCTTTTTTATTTTAAACCATTTGCCTAGCTAAAAATGATAACAGAAACTTTTAATATGTACTTATATTAATTGTGGAAATCACATGCAAGATTTTTGAAATAATGTTAAGCTTAAATCTTTCTTTCAGTATTGTTTTAAGAAATTGTTTTTTATTCAAAGTAATTACTTATATAAGAATTGTATGAAAATGAATGTATCTTTTTATTAACTTATAAATATTTAGCAACTTTGATTCGCCGCTATTAAAGTTTTTATGTTATGCTTTATAATATAGTAGAGTTGGGTCGGGTGATTGCGAATTGAAGTCTTAATAGCAAGGCACATACAACTATTTACCCTATTCTATTTGCATCTCTGGTGATAGATAAATGAATTACTGTGTAGAGAAGTAAATATGAAGATAAAGCGACTACTTTAAAGGGTTAACATATTTAATGGATCACATAAGTTGGGTGATTATGTGCATTTTTCTAGTAAAGTATGCGAAGATAGAAATCTTTTTATTTTGCTGTTAGAATGCTATAAGTAGTATAACTTTTAAATAACGTGTACATTTTCCACTTATATGTGTGTAAATACATTTATGATTTTATTTTTGTTTATTTATTGTTGTTATTATTTTATTTTTATCCTCTCCCTAATTGTGTATCATTGCAAATCGTGTATAGTCTATGACCCATACATAAAAATATGTTAATGCATAGAATTTTATAATAATATAGATACAGCTACTACTACTTAAAATAAGTTTGTTTCTGTAGAATTTATTAATCGAGTAATTTGCACCTGAAATATCTCAGATTATTGAAATAGTTAAGCGGTTCTTACGCATTCCTTGCTTTATTTACTATAAGTACAAATATGTAATCAGATTATAATGTACGAAAAATTCCTAATATAAATAGGTAATTGTATATACGAAAAAGTGGAACATTTCACTAATTTGAAATATATAAAACAGGTAGTTAATATTGCATTGCTATAATTAGTTACATAAATGTAACTGATGAAAGTTACTTCGACCTATTTCAAACTATGAAGAATCATATTTAACCAAAATCTGAGACAAATATTTATACACAAACAATGATAAAGCCGCTTTTAGTACTTGCAGGGAAATATATACATTAACGAACTAACGGACAAGATTTGCTATGCTTTAAACACATGTGTTTTAGTATATGGTCCAGGAGTCACATTAAGTTCATATTGTATAGATTTAACCAAATAAAAGACCAAGAAATGGTTATAACAAAGGTAGACAGTAATAAAGACGAGAATGCGAAGATAGAAATATAGGATCTTTCATTATTTTGTAGCCCTTTTCACAGCAACAAATGGATCAATTGTCAAGCGGTAACTGCCGGCGAAGCGGATGTAATATCCGCGTAACTGTTTGAAGATCTCGCAATTAAAATAAAAATAAACAATATCTATGACAGGAGATGTTGGGAATATCTACTATATGCACAATTTCCTGGCTTCTATTTAGAAAATGGTCACTCACACACATCAGTTCATATTCCAAAATTGATTCATTTTAAATTATAAAGTATGCAAGGTCACTGTTGTTGACGAATTTTAGACAGATGATCCTAATATTCCGATTAATTTCTGTAATTAAACATCGTGGAACGTAAATTGTTGAGTAATTGCTCACGCTTAGTATTCATTACTGATAAATCCTGGTTTAGTTTACGTGGTCATGTTTCGAAGCAATAAAATATGTTATTGAGTATACAGAAAAATCCGTATATGAATAAAACTCCTTTGCATGACGAGAAAATACAGAGTAATAGGATATATCTTTTTTGAGAATACCGTAATTGTATAAAATTACAGCAATAACATACTCTACCTTTTCTTTTGTAACTTTTAAATTTATATTGAATGTCGGTCTGGGTATTTTCGGCAAGATTCGGCCATCGGGCATATAACCAATGGGTCATTAAATTTTGTTATGGAAGTGTTTGAAGATACGGAAATAAGTAGGAGATTATGGCTCGCTCGAGCGTATGATTTAACAGAATGTGATTTTTATTCATGAAAAAAGTTGTAAAATAAAGTATATAAAATAAACCCCCACACATTAGAAGAACTGAAAGAGCGTATCAGGAGAGATTGACTGATTTTTTTGGAAATAAACTGATACATATGAATGAAACTTTTCTGAAAAAAATACCAGAAATGTGTGGATGTGACAGGACATTTCTAACATATCCTGTCATAAGGCACGTGCTTATTTTCATTATAATCGTAGTTGAAATTGCGCAGATATTACATTCGTTTCATCGAAAATTGCCTCTCTGATTGCCGACCCGCCAGCTGCACTGAAACGGATGACAAATCCGTGAAAGATCCAGTAATTAAACGAGTGACGATGGTGCTAAGGACCTCAGAATAAGCACAGGGAGGAATCAATAACTGTAGGACACGACGGGGAAGAAACAGCTTCAATAAGCTAATATTCAGATATAAATCGGATGGCTATACTGATGATCACCATTTTGAGACTAAGGACATGCTCGATCAACATTTATTTCAGTATAGTCAAAGTCACAAAAAATACAAAATTATACAAACACTATTATTTCGATGATAATCGCAGTGTTCCGAGGGTTTAGGAATTTTTACTGTAACTGCAGTGTTCTGTTCACAGATGCTATGTCGGTGTTTTGAGCTCGTTAAGTCTAAAAGGTAAAGTATTTAAGACATAATTAATTTTAAACTGATTGAAAGACTAACGCAGATGTTCGCTTCAGGTATATTATGTATACTGGTGATGGTTTCTGTGTTCACATACACATTTCTGTGTGTGATTGAAATATAATTGTATTAATTTTTATTAAATACTAAAGCACGGTTACTGAGTTATTTGTAGAGAATCACTGTTATACGTTTTTGTATTCATTGCTGGCAGAGGAAAAATGATATCCGACAGACAGAGGGGAATGATTAAAGACTTTCGGGCTGAAGTTGGCGACATTCCTCAAGGACAGGTCATATAATACCGTTTTTCACCCTCTGTCTGGACCTGGTATTAGAGCCACTATAAAAGAAACAGGGTGAATTTATTGTATGCCTTGCCACAGAGTCTGCATTCTAAGTGGTAGAATATTCAATACCTTCTTTCTAAAGGTGCACCTGTTTCATCTTCTCCCTCTTTACCTGATACATTACACCCCTTGTGTCCACCCGCGATTCTTTTCTCCATTTCAGAACTCGGGAGCCCTCTTTGTTCGGTTCCCCACTCATTGAATCGCTGAGCCGAGTGTAACCGCATGAAATGGGGTAGCCCAGCAGTGCTATAGTAACGTGAGAAGCTATACAGACATGAACAAATACTCACTTCTATCGCGCCTTGTCGCCTTCCTCTGATTAGATTTACCTGGCTAGGTGTACAAAAATGTAAATGTAGACCGAGAGGAAGGGAAGGGTGAATTAACAGGAGATTAGAAAATTTAACAAAGCAAACAAGTAAATTTCATAATCAAAAGCAGCTCCAGAAGAAAAAAAACTTAAATGTAAACTGAGGTTCAACCTAGTCCTCCAAGTAGTTCCCCATTGACACGACTACATTAAATGTATTTTATATCGCAGTAAGGTAAAAAGCAAATTTAGAACGGAGGGGTGTATGTTCAATCTTAGCCAGCAAGTGAAGTCAGTATACAAGTAAGCAGGCAATCAGGTATGTGAACAGATTGTTGCAATAGATAAACGTCAACACTGAAAGAAAATATATTGAATCAGACTGTTGTTGTCATGCTATCATTTACGTGATGGACCTGCTAATCGAACAGCTTAAAACTGTCACGGTTAGATGAGGTTTAAGCATTACGGACTTGGAAAAGACAAACTTATAACTCATTGTTTCAGAGTTCCTCCGTCATAGGAAGTTACAAGCAGGTGATGTGATGTAATCGACTACATCATTAATTTATATGTTAAGGCTCTTTTGCTCTGTTACTAGGTTAGTTTAGTTCTTATTGCCAGTTGAACTTTAGCAAAAGATCTGTGTTGTAAAGAACATGATATGGTTCTCAAAAGAAAAATAATTTTGTGAAATTTCACTCCTTTGCCATAGTAACACGGTTGGCTTTAGGAAGCGAGCGCTACTGTTAAAAGCATTGCAGCTATGAATGTTCTGTTCTTTAATAACATGTCTTATTATAGGCTCCATGCGGAACTATGAGGAGTTTTCCATTCTGAGTGTGAAATTTGAGCATACTGCAAAACAAACTGCGATATATTAGCGCCAAAAAACGATTTGTGAAAGACTATTGTTTTATTGTGTGTTGAATGGATTAGTGCTGGATTATGTATTGTATGCTCAAATGTTTATGTGAACGGTTAGGTTTCCTGCAAAGTAAGGGTCTATTACCTTATCTCTCTGTGCCACATTACTTTCTTATATGTGTGTAATATTTATATGCAATTCGCATTTGGAAGGTTCTGGATTCAGTTCCTTGAGACCAGTCATTTTGATCTTGGAATTTTTGTTGGTTTCCTGTGGTAGAACGAGTAAATGCTGAAATGGATATTTCCTTTCCGCCAACATTCAGCTCTCCCATTTTCATATCATTTCATTCCGTTGGTTCCATTACAGAGTCCAAAGGGCCAATCGAGGTGTACTGAATATGTGTGCAGTGTTACGGTGGCTTGCGCTTTTAAAATTTCTGTACTAGCGTCTGATATGGAAGCGGAACTTCTGAGGGGCTTGATATCATTGGAGGGTGGGGGCTCCGCCGGCGTCGATAGTTCCATCTGGAAACATGGTAGGGACTTGATCCTCACCGTCTGGCCGCTTGATATTCCCCTCACCACATCCCTTCCTCTCGGAGGCACTCTCCACCAGGCACGTAGGCACAAATCCCCAATCCATGAGCACGTCTGATTTACCGAAATATTTCCCCCGTCTCGAGCAACACAATCCAGTGCATCACATGTTTGTAATACGATTACTGTGATGCTATATGACTGCTTAGGTATACAGATTCTATCAAAGTCAGAACAGTTTTTGGAATAAACTATTTACAGATTTTCATTATTAATAGTACTGCAATCCGGGCAGTTTAATGTTTTCACAATGTGAATTTATGCTCTTAGAATTTCACATAATATTTTAATGTTAAAATTTGAAACGTGTGGTGTTTTAAAACTTTTGAAAGTGTGTGTTTACTTATTTGCTAGATCAACACTGATAAATGCTATTATTGTATTACTATTTCTAAGTGGACGTCTTTTTTTCTTCTTCTTAGTAGTGCTGGTTCTCAATTAGCTGGTTAACTTCTCGTGAACTTTTATACAGAGGAACAACGAACGGATCGTCTATAATCTGAAATTTGTAGATTGAAATCCAAGCTCAATATTGCATGTAGCATTTCTTATAATCCCATTTACAAAATGCATTATACTTACTCTCGTCCAATTATAAGATTAAGTAGCCACACATATTTTAACTATACAATTAATATATGCAAGAGAACTATTTAAATACATAAATATATTATGTTATTATCATTCTCAATGACTAAACCTTAAATTAAAATATTACTTAGTTAACAACTAATGGTTAGTTGTCTTCAGACAAGTGATATGGCCAGTTTGTTTCTTAATCTGTTCATGTTCTTTTTTATCCTCACAGCTTCAGTATTGAAGTTCAGTGCTCCGTATATTCATAAATATCTCATACAATTCTCAGAGTGCACTGGGGTAATGATATACGTTGACAATACTGTGTTTCCTATCCTCACTTTTTTTAATTGAAAATCATGTCCCATGCCTTCACTTCACTTATAACATTATACTTTAAATTCACATTAGTGAGATAAAATAAAGAGAAACCGTTTAAATGGAGAGTTTTATAAAGATTACATTATAAATCTGAGCTGGTTTGTTAGAAAAGTTAAAATATATAACAATTCGTATTGATCTGCATAACTGCATGAGCTTGTTATCTACAGTTATGATATTTGGATATTTGAGCGCGGCTACTTACTGGGAGACGCCAGTAGTCAATACCGTGTGATTCATGTGCAGGTATCAGCTTGCAGTTAGTTTGAGGGAGACTGTGAGCAAGTGGTTGTGCAAGTATAGATTGTGTACTAACTGTTCTTCGTTTAGTTACGCTACTACATAAGAACGGGTTTTTGAACGATATTTATGTGGAGACGGATTCACACAGAGACGTGGCAAGGAAACTCGCAAGAAAACATCCTGACATGCAATCGTCCTCCAGGGAGAGGAACTGTTCAGGCACTTGTTAAAAAACTATAAGAGAGGATCTCTTAATGACAAGAAACTTGTTCTGAATTGCCGTGTTCTTACGGAAGAAAAATTAGATGAAATACAGGAATTTTCTACGCAGACGCCTGCAATGTATTGCCACTGAGAATCCATCAATTCCAACATCTCTTCTAATACCGATTAGTGCTTACTACTGCCAGTTTTAAATGCAGTATTTTATGTTTGCAGTAAAATATAAATATTAAAATAAAATATTAACTTTACTAGCAATGGATATATCTACATTTTTCTGCTTGTGGCAGCTGCACTTTCCTAGTAAGCAGAGAAACTCGGCGGCCCGTAACTCATATAATCTCACCGCAGAGCAAATAGAGAATATTATATATTTCAGGTATTTTGAGTTGGTCTCCTCAAAGAATGTTACCATAGACTAGTCAGGCGAAATTATTAGGAATCAAAAGCCATGTGAGCAAAGAACATCTGAGAAATAAAAAAATACAAAAAGTTAAATAATACTGGAAATATAATCGTATAATTATCTTATCATGATAAACTGTGTATGATAAAATAGAGGTGTTTTCAAAACATTTTGTTCATATCTACTGTATACATTGTAATTACTAAACAATGTGTAATATTAAAAAGTAGACATTTAAAAATTTAAATACGTATAAAGACAAAATATTGGATTACCTAGCATTAAACATCAACATTTTCACGGCAACACTTAGAGGTGTAATATGTAATATGTAAATAAAATGACAAGCGGAATGACAAAGTAATTAAATTCCAACATGTCTTCCACATAATAATAAAGTTTTAAAAACGAAATAAAAGAAGGAAAGCAACTTTTTACAGTAAATTATTGACCGTTTAATTCTTTGATGTGTTTCTAAAGTTTTGATCAGGAAAATACCTAAACAAGCTGGTCGTACTGCTCCGTCTTTTATATGAAGGTAGATTTCCCTGCAGTACAAAGTATTGTAAGCGAGCATTTGGCATCTAAAGTAGAACATGGGATTTTATGCATAGAAATCTACCTTCATTTAAAAGACGGCTGAGGAGGGTATCCTAGTATAAGTGGGAGAGCTTGAACTTCAAAAGCCCTTATATATTTTGCAAAGAAAAATACAACTAACATTCGGATGGGACTTAGATTAATCGTAATGGTAATAATAATGCCAACAATAATAATAATAATAATAATAATAATAATAATAATAAAAACAACAATAATAATAATAATACACTAAACAACAGCAAAATCACCAACTGACCTGGTATCGAGCGCTGCTTACGAACAGTGGAGCCAAAAAACGAACTCCATTAGTTTTTTTTTTTTTTTTTGAGTAGTGTTTAACGCCCGTTTTCACTACTGAGGCACCACAGGCGGTGGACACTGATGATACATGAGATGAAATGATAATTTGGGAAAGGATATTTTTTTTAAGGAAGGAAGCGTTCCAGGCCTAAGTTTAGGTACCTCCCCGGCATTTGCCAGTTATGAAGACTGAGGAAAACCTAGAAAAAACCCCAGTCAGGGAGGACGGTCCTGGCGGGATTCGAACCGCAGACCTCCCGCTCACGAGTCCGTGCCTTAACGACCTCGGCCACCCGTGGCGGTCGAACTCCATTAGTGATAAAGTACTCTAGAATGAAGTATTTTATATCAAATTTTAATGAATGTCGATCGCTAGGTAACGATAACTATTTAGAAATAATGTGATTCACACTTTTTGAAATGGAGCGTATAGGTTCTTTTTGTATAGCCTTGAAAACATCAGACACAATAAGGGTGCCAAGTTGTAACAGTCACTTGGGATGGATGGCAAAGGGAGAGGCAGTTTATGCAAGAAAATGTTTTTGCAGAAAGTGTTACAAAAATATTGGTAAACTACTTTTATTAGTTTTTAGCTTGATATCCAACACTCAGGCTTTTATTTCAGTGTCATTTTCTTGCAATAAAACCGTATTTTTTATAGCCCTATTGGTGATCTACTTTATGGGATTCCTGTGAAAACGCACGTTGCTTTTTATCAGGGACACAGAAATAATAAAGAGGTTATAAGAGTTAATGCGCATGCACATGGAGAGGTATGCCCACAGGGAGGGTTTAACTTTAAACAGCCACTCACGTGAGGTCACGTGATTAGACACATCCCCTCATTCTAAGGGGCGTTTTAAATCGCATTAGGGGGTAAAATGTCTCCAGACACGGCAGCAAAATCACTCTGTCGGCCATCTGTCAAAGCTAACCTTGAATGGAAACTTGCATATGGTGGACACTGAGAAATACCGGCATTGATAATACTTCTCTTTAGATCCTATACATTACAGCTTTGATTTTAATGTCAATTATATCCAACTATTAATACAATGAACAACTTTAGTAGCACAAAAACATATTATGATATATTATAAATATTATTTTTAATAAAATAAAAAGTTATTTATATAGTGACTCAGTAATAAAATATATAGTTTAAAAAACGAAAATTCCTTTTAAATGTCGTGCTCTAGCTCGCCAATTTTAAATTTAACAAATTAAAATCTATTATCTCAAAATTAATTATAATGGACACCTGCTTTCTTCATTATGTGTTTAATCAAAGTTTTTCACATGGCTTGTAAAAAGAAATGAAAGTTTGTTCAACGACAAGATAGTTGCGATTTGTTGTTATTGATACCAAATTTTTATTAAAATAGAAAATTTCTATTTATAAAACAACAATAATTAGCAGCAGCTTCACACATTTCAGTCAAAATCATATTACTTAAAAAGTAAAGATAAACTGTCAGATGTTTATATTAATTAGTTTCTTAGTTAATTGGAAAATAGAAACATGTATTCTTTCAGAAATTGTAGATGAACGTTAAAATAAATATGGCAATGTTTGTATAGGAATTTTAAATGACGTCCCCTCTTTTTTGTCATGACCCAGCAAAAGCAACAGTAATCTTGCGTTACCAGAATTTTCTTCTTTAGCCCATTGGGTTGGGACTAAGGTTGATTTTTAGTGTATTGATTTTTACAGCAGCATCTATGCAACTCGTAAATGCGAAGGTATGGCAGATATAATAGCTTCGAAATATTTTCTAGATGTTTGCTATCTGCCAGCGCATCTTTGCTGATACTAAAATCTTAAATTCATATCGTACATATTACTATCCTTATTTTTTCAGAGCTAAAGAAACTTCATAAGCCTTACAATTAAAACAATATTTAAGTGTATATTTCTTTTAGTCTGTCGAGGATGAGTTTTATTGAAGTGTTCGCCACATCAATACAATTCAAACTTTCATAGTTTTTCAGTGCAAATCTTTAAATGATTTGTTTTACGTACATATTTATATATCTTTTATCATTTCTTTAATCACTGTATACATATGTAAGCATTTTACTCTAATTTCCTTTTTCAAGCACTTGATGGAAGTGGTTTTCGTTCATCTTTACTTGTATAAATCTAATGTGGAAACTGAATTTTGAATTCTATTACGGGTATATATGTTGCTCATTTATAATATTAGTCTCTTAAAAATCACACGAAATATTATGTAACAACAATTATAAAGAACATTTTCAAAGGAAATCACTTTTCAGCAAGAATTGGTAATCTACAATGCCACTAAAAATGCTGTAAAACTTTCTGAAGAAAGAAAAAATCTTTCTTCAAATATATATGAGAATATTAACGTTTAACTTAGTAGATGAACTTAGTAGTAGAACTCATGTACTAATCCAAATGTTATGCTGAATTATTTTCAAAATTTATTTTAAAACTGTACACATATAGCTCTCTCCATTCAAAGTATAAAAATGGGAAGAGTCCGAAAAACTACTTTTACATTCCCTTTATAAAAACCGTACACTTAATATCTAATAAGGAATGCGTTACTTCTAATTTATACTAACAGTAAATTGAAATTTATTAAACACCAATATAAACCGGTCTTACAAATGCATATTTACCTAGAGTAAATAGCTTTACTTCAAAGTTACATCAGCACACATAGACAAACAGTAACATTCAATATTACCTAATATTTACTTAAACGAATGTAGGAATTAATTCATAATTTCTAGCTCAGCTATTGAATCAGATATACGTGTACATTTTACCGGTCAGGAATATTTACCATCAATATCCTCTTTCAGCAAAACATTTTAGGTTCCTGATCTTTTTCGTTGGAGATGAAAAACATTTCCCTTAATAAGTATGACTTTTGATTATCTTAACGGCTCCTTTTTTATTTAGCTTCAGGATTTTAGTTGGTCAATTAGCGGGTCCAGGTTTGGTTTCCAGTAGGCAGCAGCAACAAAAGAAAAACATTTCATCAATTTTCCCTCATCAATACCAGATATCTTTTCGCCAGTGAACTCTAGTCTTACTGCCGTCATTAATCAATTCATTTAATCATCCAGAAATACTGTCGTAGTTGAGATGTTAAAAACTTCACAAAAGGAAAAGAGAATACAACATTTGGCTTTCACATGGGTGCTTGCACTAACAAGGATCGTGAAAGAAGTGAAGAGGATTGAAGTGAAGATTGAAGAAAATGGAATTTGTTGCTATTCTTTGAGGAGGTGGAGGCTGGATTAACCGTAGATTTTAACGACTTTTTACTACAATATTGTGGTTCTTCTCTCAAATAGAATTTAATAAAATATATCATTGAAAAAAGATATTTTTATGAAATCCTCTTCTTTGGCGCGACAGCCCAATATCGCAGCGAGTGTTGCGTCCTCTACTTCCGTCTTGCGACATAATGGAAAGAGAGCAGTCTTGCAGGGAAGTATGTGCTTATCTAGCCGGTGGCCTGTGACACGGCTTTCGAGATCAAGGGTGCCACCTCTTTTTTTGAAATTTTCCGTTCATGTAGCTATGTCTTTTATTATTATTATTATTATTATTATTATTATTATTATTATTATTGATTTGGTTTATTTAAGGACGCTCTTTAACATTTCAGGTCATCAGCGTCCCATTCAAATCAGGGCGATGGTTATCACTACACCATCAGGACCGAATATGTTTTATCTTGAACTCATTAATAAATCACATATATATCACAATAAAATTGTAAAAGTAGAACTTTCGATTTAAATTCTTGCAAACACTTAACTTGTAGCATATGGTTTCCATTAGATATAAGAAAACTTAAGTTCTAATTATGTGTGCGTGTGCGAAAGGGAATCTTTCTAATATATGAAATAACTTAGGTTATCGCAATTTATATGTGGAAATTGTTATTTCACACCAGCAGTGTGAAGGACCTACAGGAAAATGAATAATCAGATTTGAAAGGAGAAGCAAACGGTACTTTAGCAGGTTAGTGCGTAAGCCCGGAAGGTTGAAGATCCGTGGTTGAATCCAGGCCATGACCTGAATTTTTCAAGTTTGATTCTTATTTTCCACCTTATAAAATTAGCATCAAAATATTGTTCTTTTTTAAATAGTGTACAAATACCATCTTACTAGTTTATTGCAGTGGAGAGTGAAACAATACACTTATAGATAGTTAATGTATTAAAATAATGCAAAAAATTTACAAAACGTAATTCATGGCTATATAACATTCAATTGTGTTCTCTTTTGTTCATTGACATTTTCGGCTATATATTATGACATTATTTCGTCCCTTTTTGAACCATCAAGATGGCGTGCATTTTTGAAATGTAAACACTCATCCCGACAAACATATATCGTCGGGATAGAACGAAATTGAAACAACGATGCAAACGAATCCTAAAAATTCCTTTATAATTTTTTTTCTAAGGAAAAACTTAAAAGTGAATGCTTGCCCTGGCAGTCCCTCTGAAAATTGAAACGAACTTGAGTTAGCTACTATTCAGTATTTTTCTTAGCTACAGCAGAAAACATAATTTATAAATATGTATATTCCTGATGGCTAAATGCGTGAATGTGAACATATTCCAGTATCTGTATGTGTTTTATAATTAACATGTATTTTATAAATATAAAGGGAGTGACTCTTTTTTCAAATCGTTTGAAATGGTCGTTTAAATGTGTGCATTAATTTTGTGTGAGATTTCTTGTTTGTTTGATATTGAGAAGTATGGATATATTGAAGGGTAATGGGTTTGAGTCAACAACATTTCGGCTAAGTCTTTTTTGTTTTTAGAAGTTGGTAGCGCACGAATTCTGGTGACATGCACCAAATGGCTTGTTTGTATTGAGTAGTAGGTACATGGCAATTTTGTTGTAGATTTGGTTTATTTACGGACGGTTTTTAACTCCTAGTCATTTAATTAAGGGCGTGAAACGGCCGATAAATTTTGCTCAAAAGCACTTCTTTCAGGCTTGAGGTCTTTTACACTCCGTAACTCTACGACATGGTACCCACGGCTTTGCTTCCCTTCCGATGGGAGCCATACTAAAGATTTTTACGTCTGAAAAATCTCACAGTTATTTACATTGCATTCCAGCAGTTTTTTGTTTACTACCAAATAAGAACAAAGATATATATTTCTTGGTGCTTCGTTTCATAAAGAAAAAGTACGAATGTTTATGTTTGAAACTTCTACCAAAGAAAATATTTGGATATATCGAGGTTGCTATACATGAATCAGTTAAGTCAATATGGAGTGAGGTAACTCAACTCTTGGGTTGTCTGTTTCGCCTCGGTAAACTACAAAGTATTGGCCTAGCAAGTGTGCTCCATGACAGTTCTCTGACGCTGGTAAGTGACTTAAATATTATTTTGGTTTGTCGTATTCACCCCCAGAGGAAGTAGGTGGTTTTTTGTTTTTATATGACTCAGAATAAGCGGATATACGCAAAAATTGAACAGTTCAGCAACTATCTTGTTTATTACTATATATCTGACCGACTGTGTTCAATCTACATATGGGACGAGCAATTGTCTGAAGTCACTCACACTACGAACGCATGTAAGGCATTTTATAGTAAATCCAACGCTTTATTTTATTGCTTACAGTCTGACATTTCCGTAATAATTTCATTTCTAAACAATATTGAAATGGAGACTTATTTGAAAATTAATGGCATGCACCTGCAGGTCCATAAAAGTAGAAAAATGGTAAACGCAGAACATAAAGTTAAAAACTACATTAAAACTATAGATGAGGCCTTTATTGCTTTTTTTCATATTTAAACGGACCCCTTATATGACAACCAACACTATTTTAACAGTTTTTAACAATTTTAAACCAGCACAATTTTTTCCAGCCTGTAGTTAAAATCATACAAGCACAATTTTTAACAGTTTTTAACTATTTTAAACCAGCACAATTTTAGACAACTTATAGTTAAAATCACTCAAGTACAATTTCTAACAACTTTAACGAGCACAATTTTTGCCAACCTGTAGTTAAAATCATACAAGCGCAATTTTAACGGCTTTTAACAATTTTAAACCACCACAATTTTTGGCAAACTATAGTTAAAATCACAAAAACACAATTTTTAACCACATCGTGCACATATTCGTGTGACAGCCCGCAGTCTGTGAATGTGGGACTGAAAATTGAATCCTAACAGCGTAACATGGTACCAAACTATAACGAGAATGTTGCTTAAAGAGTTTGAGTAATTGGCGTAAACACATTACGGATATAAAGCAAACATTTTTGGCGTCTAATTGAAACCGGCCCAATCATGCTGGCTCGGGGTAAATATCCAAGTTTTGCATTTATACCATAAAATTTGGGAGATTGGTGAAAACTTAGTTATTTTACGGAACTTCTTTAATGATGATATTAATATCTTTTTATTTGTTGTACAAAAATAAAGTGTAAATGCTCTCATATTCTCACAACCATTGATTTATTTTTCTTACCCCAATTGTTTGCGTTCAGGCACTGAAAATACACTGCACAAATCGGAAGTTGTTATACATTAGATAGCGATTCCGGATTTCACATAAGTGACAAATGTTGTACTTGTACCTGCCATTGTGTGAGGAAATTGCGATGTACCGACCATGGAACGCCTCCAGTGAGTGTCATTAGGAAAGACCAACTGCTGTGTTTTTCCTGCTAAACCATCTGTTCTTTCCTTAGTGCCGCTCAGTGAGAAAATTGCAGAAGGAAATGCTCTTATCATCAGATTCCAGCACTTGCCTCTTATATGTATGTATATATACATATATATATACATACATACATACATACATACATACATACATACATACATACATACATACATACATACATACATATCGCTAAAAATAGGGGTTCAAAGTGCTCAACTTTATCTTTTCAGATATAAAAGATGCAGTATAACCCTCGTGCCATTTCAAAACATCATCATGCTACAAAAATTATTATTAAAAACAGCAAAAGTTTTCCAAAGTCTGAAAGTTCTGGTAAAGTTCAATGCACCATCTTGTCATCCAATTCGAGGTAGGTTATTAGTTCCACTTAATGTGGGAGAATCTCTTCAATATTGAGCATAGATCGGTGACTTGAACTCAGTATTGTGCCTGCCCCCAAACAAAATATATGCTAGAGAGTAGAAATTAAAAATCACAGCGTTCTAATTGACACTTCCTAGTAAAACTGCTTCTTATTTTGACGACCTTTGCTATCAAAGCTACACTAATTTTTGAATAAAAATATATCTGCACATTTTGTACATAGCATTACACGTAAATAATATCTAAATAGTTATTAAGATATAGTGTGTTGAATTTATATGATTATTAAGTAACTGACGCCCTAAGCAGCTCTTGTATAAAAGATTGTATAAGGATTTTTATGGTTGCTATAGACTAATAATAGAATTATTCCTTCTTTCATATCGGTGGGACAGCCCTCACCTTGCCTTAGCAGAATGCATCCTCTACATCCATCTTTCGACATCATCTTCAGAGGGCAATGTCGGTATTACAGGGGAAGCATGTGATCAGCATACACATTTCCCACCAGTCACCATCACGCGGCTCAAAGGACGTCACCACTCTATCAGGCAGCTCCCCAGTTGTCTTCGCGGGACTAGATGGACCCCATTTCATATCTCCTTTGGAAAATTTCTAGGAGGTACTGGGGACATTCCGTACAACAGCCAGCGGCGCTGACCACTGGACCAAGGAGGCGCTCATTATATAAAGATTATACTTTTAAATTTGAGCTATACGTAACTAATAAAAGAATATACCCAAACACAAGATGAGACTATCTATCAACTGTTTATAAACCGTACCTTCGATAAAGTGATATTGTGTACATTATGCATAACAGGAGCCAAATTTACTAACATTTTGTTAATCAATAAGCAAGGTGTTAAATGTATACTAGAATGTTTTATCAGTTCAACAGTTTTGGTTTGGTAAATTACAATGAATTATAATAAAATTAAGCTAAATTTACCCTCTCTTAAGCCAAAATATAAAAGATTAGACATTTAGAAATTATACAAATATTGAGGTGACTGTGTCCTTTTTCAGAGTCAGGTAACTTACACAGTTTTAGTATTTAGTATTGTTGCAATCCACTGCATATTCAAAATCATGATTTAAATTGTCATCTCAGGTATGTTAATTGGTTATGAAAAGACAATCTGCCATAGGCAGCTTCAACTAATTTGGCTTACAGCAGCTTTACAAAGTTCAGAATGAGGCGATGTCCTACTGTTCACAAAACAGCAGCAGTAAACATTTCTTTCATGTATTCATACATACATCACAGTTCTATAATTTAAATCCGTACAACGCTGGGAAAAGTTTAAGTATTGGTTGTTACATGTTTTCATGCGAGGAGGACCTCTAATCTCTTAAACCCTAAATCGAGCTTTCTAAGAGAAGTTAATGTCGTCTCCTTCATGTCATATTGGTGTCTGAACCATTTTCTGAGATGTTCTGTGGAAATTTCTCAAGTTTTTTACTATCCAAGAAATACAATATTTTACAGGCATATTATTGCATGAATTTATAATATATCTTAACATTAAAAAAGAAATTAAATTTACTTCACACATTTAATCAGTTTGACAACTTCTTTTTAAGATGAACTCTGAAGACCAATTTGGAATATGGTACTATTTAATTTCAGTTGGCTAAAAGCTCGATACTGGTGGTTTAGTGGTAACCATACTTGTCTCGTAGACCCAAGATCATGGGTTCAATCCCGGCCAGGGTCGATGGAATTTTTTGGGGAGTAAAACTCCTAAGTATGACTTCCTTTAGAAGGGAAATAAAGCCGTGAGTCCTGTGTCGTAGATTTACGGCACATAAACAACCTCAAGCCTGAAAGAAGAGGCGTCTAAGCAAATTTATTACTCATTTCACAAATTTATTTCACAAATTTATTACTCGTTAAAGAGTGTCCATAAATAAATAAAGAACAGTTGGCTAAATGGTGGCCCCCTTATTGTGTGTTTGTGGTGAATCATCTTATACCGGGTTTTCCGTGATTATGATACAGACTTTCAGATAAATTTAAGAAGTTCAAATGCGTAAATTTGAGAAAGATAGCTCCGATCAAGAAAATGCTCAGTTGCAAGTTATACCAGAGTAGGTCTATCAGTTTCCGTCCTCGCCGTTAAGGATTATCTCATTCACAAATTCCTTTATCTGGTGTCATACCTTATCTGTTAAGTGAATAATTGCAGCTGCAACTCCCGCTCTGCTGTAGTCAATTGTTCAGATACAGGTGCACAAAGAAGGCTATGTGTAGAACATTGTGACATGTTCAAATTAGAACATCGAGCTATTATTAAGTTCTTCACAAAAGAAGGAATTACTCCAAATGAAATTAAACAGCAATTGGACGGTATATATGGGGAACCACCCCCCTCATATTCTACCGTAAAAGAATGGGCAAAACTTTTTCGAATGGGTCAAGAAAGCATTGAAAGTGAAGAACGTGCAGATCGGCCCTTGGAGGTGTTCACTCCTGAAAAAATTGCTCTAGTGGAAGGAGAAATTATGGAAGACCGGTGGCACAAAGTTACAGAAATAGCAGCAAGGTTGGGCCTTTCTAAAACAACAATCCTTCGAATTATTCATGAACCCGAATAAGGTTAGTGCAAGGTGGGTGCCTAGACTTCTTTCTCCAGTCCAAAAGCAGCAACGAGTCATCTGTTTTCAGGCCTTTTTGGAACTCTGCCGTGGCAATGAGAGAGAAGTTCTGCAAACCTGTTACAGGAGATGAAACCATGGTCCTCTACTATGATCCCTTATCCAAAAGAGAATCAATGGAGTGACGTAAACCTGGCGAAGCACCGCCTCTAAAGGCCAAGGTCACTCAGTAAACCAAGAAGATCATGGCCGCAATCTTTTGGAAATGTGAAGGAATACTCTTCATTGATTTCAAGGAGAGGAACACCACAGTAAATGGGGAGTACTATGCTGGCCTATTGCACAGACTACGTGCCTGTATCGAAGAGAAAAGGCGAGGAAAGCTGAATGGGGGTGTACGCCTTCTTCACGACAACGCGCCTATACACACAGCTCTTGTTGCAAAGGAAGCTGTGAAGAAATGTGGCTCAAAGGATATCGACCATCCACCCTACAGCCCAGTTCTAGGTGCCAGTGGCTAGTTCGTATTCTCAAAACTCAAGAAGGACCTTCGAGGAAGGAAATTTAAATGTGACGAAGAAATGTGGATGCTGTTTTTGCAGACAAGACTTCTGACTTTTTTTTGGGGGGGGGATTGAAATGTTAATTCAAAGATGTGAGAAGTGTATTGCAATGCACTTATGGAAACTTGTGGACCTACCCTCGTAAGTCATACGTTGCAAGATGTTTAAAATAAGGATAGGCAATACGGCCAACATAGGCGGTTTGGGAAAGAAACTCCACTAATGCAATGCGGATGACTTGAGCATTAATCTTTAATATTACAATGAAGATAGCGTAATGTGTATCCGGTGTGGTTAGTTCTAATGAACGAATGTTTAGTAAACTGCAGTTAATGCGTAAGCTCTATCGTGCAAAATGTCGTATACGGTTGCGAAAGCTACAGAACTTACTGAGACGTTGTCATTCCTGCCTAGAAGCTGCTGGATGCTATTTTAAACAACTGTCGTAATCGTAGCTTGTGAAGGTAATGCAAGTATAGCATAATTATTACATATACAAACAAACATTCATCTTGTTTCACTTTCATAGCTATCTCAAAACAATTTTGATGCATAACCTGAGGCGTTTCCGGGCCAGGATTCCCCATCTCATATTCATATATTTGTCCTTCTGCAACATTCCTGAAAGTAAGTTTGTATAATCGTCATGGAAACATCCGGTATAAGCAGTTGTAATTTATATAATAACATTTATTCATTTATTTATATGGTTTAGTGTCATTAATGTGACCCAAGCCTCAACAAACGTGTTTGTTTAAATTGAGACTATGTTTTAATTATGGTAAAATGGTACAATTTCAATATTTAATAACACACGGGAGAATAAACACTGTTTAGCAATGTTAAAAATTGAAAAAGTGGGTATCTGTTGTTACGGAGATCTAGAAATGTAGATGACTTGTTGCAGAGCAATAGTTTGATGGTCTTACATCCTCCATTTAATTCTGCGGATTGAGAAGTTATTGCGATCCCGGCGTTTTATAAACTATTTCGTAAACACTGACATGCTGCGTCATATTCAGTTCGACCTAATAGACTATTGTGATACCTTTGAGAGTGTGTTGTACAGGACTTCTTGAATATGTCCATACCACTCATACAGAGTTTTGCGTCTCGGCAGCTGGAAATGCCATGGCCGGTCGCATCTATACAATTACTTCGCTTCTTAAAATTGTGTATAAACCCATACCTTAAAGCAAATTCTGGCAATATCGTCCTCCCTTAGGTAAACAGACATTGTAAATACATTCCGATTAATACACCACTATTATTTCTGATTTAATTTGGTATGTTTTCCTTGAGTACTTCCAATATGTAAGGATTTATTTTGCATACTTTGTTCTTCAGGCTAACCCACATATACAGATCATAGATCTGAGGAGCAAGAGAGTTATATATCAGCAATAATCACTCTATCTTCAAACACTTCCCTGATGTTACTCGTGGACTCCTCTGCTGTATGAGCAGTGGTGGAATTGTTGAAACCACCTATATGATTTCTTTTCTTCCATTATGTGATTAAAACTTGGGGTCAGAATGTCATTTTGGTATCTCTCTCCATTTACTGTCTGTTCTTAAATAATCGGCCCTATTATGCGCCTTGCGCTAATCGCACACCAAACTGAAAATTTCCTATCATAAAGAGTGGTTCCTTGTATAAAATTTGAATTTTCAGAACATGAGTAACGAGGGTTGTGAGCTTTAATACAACCATTTTAGTGGAAAATTCCTCATCTGAAAAGTACACAATCTGTGGGTCGACTCTTCAGTCGCTGATGAAAGTAACCACTAACAATAACCCACATGTGTTACGGGATCACCTGATCGTAGACAAGCGGATGCGTGTATACTTGTAAAGTTTGAGTTTTAACAATTTTGTTGTTTTATATGTAGAAAATACTGAAACCCCAACTCTTACAAATTTCGGTAGTGATTTTATTGGTGAACATTTAAAGATTTCCGCCAATTTCATCTAATTTGTCCTCTGTTAAAACTGGATATCTTCGTGTGTTTCTTCTTTTGCACTGAATCAGTAATATCAAATTTATGCACAATATCGCCCAGCTCAGTTCTGCGGGTGGTGAGGACATATTCTGGAATCCCGATACTTGAGTAGTGATGGTCGCTCTGGATATATTGTGAAGCAGCGGGGTTCAAGTCTCAGCTGATGGGGTATATTATTTATTTAAGATAATTACACGGAAGTTATATAACAACTTTTTGTTAAACTTTTAACGCGCAATTTCAATTAAAGTACAATCACAAATAACTGTTAACAACTTTTTACCGGCCCTGTTACTAGAAGTCGATTCATAAGCTGCACAACCCATATAATCTGTTGGAGTTCTTCTGAGCGGAAATATTTGTTCATAATAGACGCCGTGCTTCCCTTGCATTCCGTCGAGCCTCACCGTAAATTAATAGAATATCCAGATACTCTCTATTGGAAAACATCGTTCTGCAGATCGATCGTATTTAAAAGCACATAAACACATGTAGGAATCGGAGCCCCTTATACGAATTTAGTGTTCTAAACTGGCGCACTGGCATAACCTATTGGCAGAGCGGCACTTCCGGGCTGAACATTGTCTGTGTAAGCAAAGGCGTTGTGGCAGATCCTCAAGCCCAAGAGTAAATACTTTTAGATAAATAAATAGTAAATATTATAATATATGTATATATAGCTTATAGTAACGAACTGGGACATCTCATGTATTTCTAAAATGTATTCATGGCTACCTGGACGCTTGACTCTAGGACAATATGGAAAAGGTTGCCTTTTGTCGTCTTTTGTGTTTCTTCTGCTGGTAATGGCTAAAGCGATGGGTATCTCTGCTATAACAAAGTTAAGTGCATGCAATTGGCCGAATAATAGATCTTTTTGTATCTTTGTTGCTAAAGATGCTTCAAAACTTGTTGAAGGTAGAAGGAGGAACAGGTGTCGGCAATGATTTCGTTTCATCGCATGATGAGGAACTCTCCAATAAAGCATCAAAAAGGCGATGAATTCAAAATAAACACTTTTGTGAACTCAAGAACTCACCAATAATATTTAAATATTTCAAAGGCTCAGGGGAAGCCGAGGGCACTGTACTGTAAACCCCACGTAAAGCTTTGAAACCACGTGGTGACGTTTGGATTTCACATATAAGGAGAAACAATCTAGCAAAGAGGCACATTTTGTTTAGATGAGAGGCACACAGATGCAACATGTTTACCACGGGTCATCAAAGTCATGGATATAACGAACCAGGTGGCCGATAACTAGTGTATTGTGATTAAATAGTTCAATGCGTTTAAATGAAGAAGGTCGTGTGATTTAAACCTTCCCTCTCCATCTCCCTCCTCCCTTGACCAATAAAAACACGAAAGGCGACTTCGGGCCCCTGAACGATCCAGGGTATGAAGTGGAGTCCTCGGTCCAACGATCACATCAACACCAGCATATAAAAGCGCTTCAAATCGGGCACACCCAACGTGGGGCGACGTCGCGGACACACCCCAGTAAAAACCCGCTTCAATGCTTACCTACAGTAAAATGACTTGCATAATTATTGATCTGAAGTATGAGTTGAATCATCCTGTATATAAAGCTCTGATTTAGTCCATGAGACAGATGCAGTTAATCGATACATACAATTTTTGGACTTTCTGAGTCCAAAAAGTTAAGTTTTTTCAATGTGTCGTTTCAAATAAAAATGTATTTACATAGTTTTGTTTTAAATTTAATATATGAAGAAAATTTTATTTTGTGCTGATAAGTTCATTTAATATCAAGAAAATACCTCTTTTACACATTAAGTGCCAAACTTTCATTTTAAATTGGTAGTTTAATGGATAATAAAAACTAACTGTTTCATTTCCTTTTTATATGTACGTGAGGGCTTATAGTTGACATGACATTAAAAAAAAAATAAGGTTTAGGGAATGCAAACTGTTTAACACATACACTTATAGGAAATAACAATTAAACGTTTATTATTATTATTTCAAAAGTAAGTCTGCTATTTGCTGACAAGAGCTGCATATTTTTTATTTATTATATATCTTATAGATATGTTCCAGGTAAATAGTGCTGTAGATATTCCTAATTTATTGCGCATTCTTATATATGTTGCTGCTTCGAAGAGAAAAACACTGTCCCTGAAAATAAATGGTATTGACATTACGTGCGGAGACTAGGTTGATATGTTTACTCTATAAAGGATTCAAGTCAAAATGGGTATTGTTACTCATACCGGCTACTTCATGTTACGTGTATGCAAAATTCCGATCAAATTACATGCTTGTAATTTTCTGCATTTTTAGTAGTTTTATTTTTTTCCTTAGCAAATAAAAAGTTGCAGAGACTGGACTTTTTATTCCCTGATAGCTAGATCTTTATTGATAAGGGCTTTGCTTTCCTTGGGGGGAGAGCCGATTTACTCTTGATTCATAGAACAGGGAAGAATCATTGGTAGTATAAGGTTTAAACACAACGAGGGAGCAAATGTACTCCCATGAACGATTGCTACATAAAGACACCATTCAGTGCAATCTGACGGAAGCTGAAAATCTTTTACAGACTCAATTTTGTCACCTTCGTACAAAACACAGCCTACAGTTATTAAACAGTGATCGGATCAAGGTTTGTAGAACGTGGGTACTATGTGCTGATAATCCAAGCAGTTGTATATGGTTGTTGTTCAGTATGCCAGTACTGAAAGTACTCATGATCAGCACAATGCCTTCTGATTTAAAAGTGCGGAAACCAAGTGGGACATTTTTCTTTATCTATACATCCAAAATCTCTAATTTCAACCATTGTTTATCTTAAGAAGTTTTTTTCGAAATGCCCTTTGATTACATCTATTTTTTTTCTTTGATATAAATTTATCATCGCTTAATAATGATAATTACTGATAAATCATCAGTCTAATACATTAGAAAACAAGTAATGTATATGTTTCGTTTAATATTTTCATAGAGACTAATAAATCCTAAGTTATACAATTTATGTTTATATTTTAGACTTTTAGAATTTGTGGCTGAATTTAGAAAGTAAAAGATGGAAAACAGCCGAAACTACTGTTCTTTACTTGTAAAACAACATTATTGACATAAATACTTATTTTTACAAATAGAGGTATCAATTTACAACGCGAAACAGTTTATTATATCAATTGGAATATTTATAAGGAGTGTTATGGAATAACCATGTCGTTTCCAGGCTATAGGTTTTATTGATAATTGTTATTCAATGCGTATTGTGTCAGCAAGAACTTAACAACTGGCTGGGATTCTGTGATTATGTTTTAAACAAGCAGTTATCTAAAGATAAAATTAAATAGTTTGAGCCAACTTTTACAATAATGAATGTTTTGATTTTACATAAGTGTTTTACATTTTATAATAAAAAACAGATAAATATTTCCCCTAGATTCCTTTTGTAAATTCATTAATTTTTTTTTCTCTCTCAAGTCAAAACAAACGCAGCACGAATAATTTTCGAAAACGTCAAACTTACTACTGGAATAATCTTTACGGTAGTATAAAAACTATGCAAGTTATCTGCTTTGCACCCTTTGAGCTTTTCAACCTTTAGTCATTGAAAAGTTTATTACAGAGAATTATTTTTTGCCATGTCCGCAGCTGAAAGCAAGCCGCTGGCATAAGGTTGTCTTGTATTTTACCTCACGGGTGGCCGAGGACACTAAGGCGCGGACTTATGAGCGGCAGGTCTGGGGTTCGAATCCCGCCAGAGGTTTTCTCCAGGTTTTCCTCAGTTTTCATAAATGGCTAATGCCGGGGAGGTACCCTAAACTGACGTTTCCTTCTTTAAGTATTAATCCTTTACCAATATATCATTTTATCTCATGTATCATCAGTGTTTGCCGCCTGCGGTGCCTCATTAGTAAAAGCGAGCGTTAAACACCATTTATTCATTCACTTGTATCTACTCACACAACTTTTATCATAATATTAATTTCTTAATGAGTACTAACCTGTGCTATAGGAGTATTTTGAAGTAGTTCCGTCTGCAATTTCACTTTTTTATATATTTGAATGAAATTTACATTCATTTGCAACATTTCTGCTTCCCTAATTCTTACAGTTTCTTCCCCGACATTTTAAGTTCCTATACGGTTTAGTAATTATTCTTGTAGATTATTTTTCCCTGCTCTAGAGGTAATATTTCAATACATTACACTACACTACAGTAAAAATTAGCTACACTGTAACACTGGCATATCAGAAGTCTGTAATAACATAAATGCTTGAATTACCTTACATTTTAACCGCAAATTGATTTAAAATAAAAGAAAACAGCTTACTATTGTAACAGTAAGCTACGACTGACTATTCACATGAAGCCATCAACTGGAACTGCAGGTGACTGGCATAACCTGGGCCTAGCTGCGATAAAGTACTCTCGGTTTCTACGATTCTCGCACTTTCTTGCTTATGAGAACAAACCTTTATTCGCTTTTCTGATAGATTTTGGTTCCACTATAAATAAACATCCACTGGGAGTCTCAAGAAACACCAACAAATCTTCATCAGGACACGTTGTCTTCAGGTAATTTGGTTTCTCTTACTTCCACCCATTGTTCTATTATTTTTCTGACTCCTCAAATGAAAATCCAAACAGAGCCTACAGAGATTTAGGATACAAATGTTACAAAACGAAGATAAGTTTAAATTTTTGATTACTTGGTATAAATCATCTATATTTTAAGATATTCTTAGTTATTAGTGGCAAACTTATACTTTATAAAAATTTAAGGCAACGCGTTTCCGAGAAACGGTATATTTGTGTTTTTATCCCATTATTTTAGATAATACAATATGTAATAGCAGTACTTTTTTCATAATGCACTTGTTATAGTATTGTTTGTATTTTGTCGCCTTCCTTTACTTAATTTACAATGCCTAATAAACATTATATTATTCTTCTTATCTAACGCAAGTTTCCAAACAGTCTGGCCATATAAGCATTTATTACACTATCACCCATATTGTCTCACTTTCAAGAAAAGCCGATGGAATTTCTTCGTTTCTTTCCTAATCGGACACCTTTCTAAAGCAGCTTATAGTACAAAGGTAGGAATTTTAATGGTAGCCTTGCAAAAAGGAGAAAAAAAATGGACAACGACTCCTCAATGGTAGCAACAATCCTGTCGTGTGAGAGCTTATTAATTAAAATAAATGTGCATAATATTTTGGACATAACTAAATATCTCTTTGCGTTTCTTTGTTATAGCCTACGAGTTATAACTGGAAGGAATGGTAATATTGTTGTCATAAGTAAATTATTTATCCATCAACCTCAGCCATAAAATAATCTCATTCCAGTAACAACACTCTAGGGCACATTAAAATACAATAAATTAAATTTCAGCTTAACAAGATCATATTTAATAATATAATATTCTTTAACAACTCACAAACTGCGAATAATTTAAGCCAAATAATTTGTTTATTATAATGGAATATTTGACTAAATAATAAAGTGTGTATCTGGGAACTTTCGTGAATATTTATTTAGTAGTCTTTGTAATAACGTCTAATGTTGTGTGATGATCTTTCAGATCATTTTTTACTATCAGAAATAAGATAGTTGCTGAACATTTTATCAGTACTATATAATACTTGATATTTCAATTGACAATATTGAAGTTAATTGAGGACATATTCCAAAAAAATGCATACATTTTATGAATATCTCAGTACTTGCAAGTAGCAAAATTATAGCAAAATCTAGTTAAATTATGCTATTTATTTTGCAGTCCTACAAATTCCTCTGCTACAGTTGCAAAGCTATTAGTAACAAAATTAAGCTTATTGAGATGATGCTATAATCGAATTGTAAAGATATCAATATCTTTGATAATGCCGAATTTTATTTGTTTATTTTACTCAAAGGTGGTCTTTAACATCTCTGGTCATTTATTGTCCCATTCTGTTCAAGACGGAAACAGTCCATAAATTTTGCTCAGAGGCCTTTTCTTTCAGGCTTGAGTTTCTTTTAGTGCCCTAAATCTACGACAAGAGACCAACGGCTTTACTTCCCTTCCAAAGGAAGTCATAGTTAGGATTTTTACACCCGAAAAAAAGCCAGTGACCTGGCCGGAATGGTTACCACTAGACCACCAGGACCGACTAATAATGCAGTTAGAAAAGGTTGCGAAAGCCTCTCTTTTCCGTTGAAAAGAAAAGTAAAAGTCGCTTTCAAACTATGTGCTATGTAAAAGGAAACTTGAAACTCTAATTATTGGGGTTTATTAATAAAATAATAAAAACTCATTAATTACTGTATAGTAATGGCACCTTAGTTCAACTGATTTTCAAAGAGGAGCTGATTGTCAGAAAATGTGAATTTAACAAGACAATATAAAAGCATTTCCTATTGGTTTATTTTTCCTATTTGCTAAAAACTAAATAGTATTTCCTTTGGTAAAATGGGAAATGTTTCACAAAAATTTACCAATATTGTTTATTCTCTGTGAAGATTTATTTGTTTGAATCAGTTATCAGTGACTGATAAACGTCTAAAATAAAGTCAACTCTTTCTTCAAAATAAATTACATCGTCTCTAAAAACAAGTGCAGAAAAGGGGTAAGGAAAAGAACAATTACAAAGAACCTGTTACCTAAGATTGCCTGTTACAATTATAACCTGGTAAGAAATGTGAAGGAACTTTCAAATCTCAACAAAATAGCTCTTTGCATACTTGGAAAAAATCAGATGCCAAAAGAGAGGCAAACTAAATTGTATCAGCACTAGCTCATTGTCTAAAGAATATTATCATCGAATATCCTCTTCAAATATAATATTTAGGATGTTTTGAGGAAAAATCAGGAGCTGAGACCGAGAAAAGCATTCGCGAAGTAAAATAATGAAATACATAATTTAACATAATTGTTTGAAGCGATGAAGTTCGCTGAGCAGGGAAGCAACACAACACAACTAATTTTCCTGCTGTAAATAAACTCCAATTCTTTATTTGTTTAAGAGAAAACTGGCTTTAGAGCTGACGTATGTATACTGGAGGAATAGTTAAAACGTAGTAAATAACGAACTGCTAACGATTTCATTATCACATACAAACCAGATTTTAAGCACTGTCTCAGTACAGAACAATAAGTGAGATAGGGTTAGGACAAACATTCTAATGAATGAATTCACTCCAAAATTGCCGAAATTTTGATTCTGGTAAATACAGAAATATAACATATTTTAAAAAACAGTGCTGATTTTGAAAAGGTAAAAATGTACGTTATAGTTGATGTCAAAGTTATTTTTATTTTACCTCTCAAATTTATATGATAGATGTTAAATATTTAAGTATTTCAGTGTAACAAAACCAAGTAAGCAAATTACCTAAGTTTTAAACTTAGCTATAAATTGAAAAACAATCTAAGATGATAACTCTCCATTTTTGTTATATACCTATAACTTTAAGATAGTCAACCTTTTTACTCCTAAAACATGACATTAACTATTTAATAATGTCTGATGCAGGTTCACCTTATCCATCAATGATGCTTTTTCTGCTTGGGTGACAAAGGGCGTTCGTATAATCCGTTTCCTAGCTACACTTATACAATTTTCGGCGGACTATATTGTGTCTGTGTGTTTTTTTAGTAGCGTTTAACGCCCGCTTTTACTACTGAGGCACCACAGGTGGTTGTTTTCTGAAGAAAGGAAGCATTACAGGCCTAGATTTTGGGTACCTCCCAGGCATTTACTATTTATGAGGGTTGAGGAAAACCTGGAAAAAAAAAACCTCAGTCAGGAAGGACAGTACTGGTGGGAATCGAACCCCAGATCTCCCGCTCACGAGTCCGCAACTTAACGACCTCAGCCTCCCGTAACGGTACATTGTGCTAGACGGATAGAGCATTAAAGCATATAGTGGAATAAGTGTTCAGCGAACCTGGGAGGAAATCCAGCCTTACGCTACTTTGTGTGCCAAAATTTCTCTGGGATCATTCAGTGTTTTGTGATAGAAGGCCTTTAGCTTCAATAATACGTAGCATTAGTTCCGCTAAGATCGTGGAGGTTGTTTCCTTTCTTTGGAATGTGTCAATCCAAAGCTGTTTCAATGCTATAAGCCCGAAACTGAAATAAACTACGAGGTTAAGTAAAATTTTAGCCAGCCGTACTTGGGCAAACGATGGGGGCAAATCCCAAGGGCACGTTAATTAGTAAAAAATAAAGGCATTACTTTTTAATCAAATAGTTGTCTGTATATATATATATATATATATATATATATATATATATATATATATATATGGCCACCAATACACAATGCAGAACATGCAGGCGAATACAAGCATTAACTAACTGTAAATGACGTTAGCATTACAAGTGAACATTATATAAATTATCCTAGTAACCATATCATACACTGTAGATGCATAGAAATTCACAAATATTTAAATGTGACACAGGATGCAATAAAATAACAATAATATAAACATTTGTTGTAAATGTAAATAAATATACATAATAAAAATGGAAAAATAAGTAACTCTTGGAATAATGTAACAAAAGTACCAAGCTAGAGAAGCAGGAATAGACAAAACTCTTAAAATGCGAAAATTGTGAGACTAAGTGCTTATCTATTTTGGCTTCTCAATTCTTGTTGCTTTAGTTACGTTGTTCCAAAAGTTACTTTATTTTTCATTTTTATTGAATTCATTTTTATTGAATTCCCCTCTGGTGTTACTTTTTCTTTGACTTTGTTTTTACGTGTTTTGCTATTGACTTTTTTTTACAATTTTTCTTTTATTCTATTAATTTTATTTTTTACTTTCTCTAGTATACTAATAAGTTTATTATTATAATTAAACGCTTTATCTATTTGTGTTTCTCTATTTATTGCTATTTTAATATTTTGAAAAAAAAGCGATTTATCTTCATTTAATTCTATTGTAATTTTTCAGTTCATTTTATACTCGTAATTTAATGAATTAGTTAATATAAACATTAGGGAGAAATACTTCTTTCAAAGCTTTAAATGTTAACATCTTAAACATCGCTCAATGATAAAATCATAAATACGGTATCTCTATTAAAAAATGTATGTCAAAACATGTTAAACTGCGTAAAAATCACTAAAACACAATTTGAACAACAGCCATGTTCATTATATTATAAATATATAAATGTTATTACAAAATTTCTTATTGTTAAATTACGAATGAAATTTTGAAAGATAAACATCAAAACATTTTTCAGTTACATGCTTATGCCGAATTTTTAGAATAAAGGAATACATTTATTTCCTGATGATAGAAAGGGGCAGAAATAAAAAAATATAGCTTACTGAAAGTAGGCTTATTTCAAAATACTCTTCTTTTTCCTCTAAGAAAAATAGCACTAGACCCAAAAGGTTTTATTTGTGCTCTTCATATTCTTCTTCTGAAAAATAAATCGTATTAGACATACATATTTCGGAAATGTTACCTTTGAAGAAACAAACGACAATGGCCTGGCAAAAGGACACGTGCTCACTTTGCAGGTACTAAATGGCGGTCTCTTCACTAGTATTCTTTTTATTATTGCTATCTTTTTCATTATTGATGACGTCTCTATTGTTATATCTACTACTTCATATAACACAGCACTTCTTACATATTCACCTATATCGTACATCTTCATGATGTCTTCTCCATTTTTTTTTTTTTTCTACAAAGCAATTTATCTCTCTTGGCTTACTACATTGTTAACTGCTATAGAGCCTCCAGTTGCGATATTCTTTTTCTTATTAATTTTATTACTATCATTGCTACTTATGTCATTATTAAATAGCAAGATAACACCGCAAATGTGTTTTGACTTATTCCATTCTCATATTGTTTATATTTTGTCTCCATAGAATCTTTATATTGCCAATCTTGAATATTTTATCGTCTACTCTAACAATAATTGCACTTATTATTATTGTTGTTATTATAATTATTACTGTTATTATTTTTATATTATTATTAATTATTATTACTTAATCAAACAGCATCTTTTTGTATTTTTAGGTATTCCATTCTGAACAAATTATTCTACTGTTTATACAAAAACAATATATTTAATTAAACTTGCCTGTATTCGTAAATTTTATTGCCGAATGCCATAAAACTGTAATAATAATAATAATAATAATAATAATAATAATAATATGAATGGTGTTTAACGCACGTTTTTGCTACAGAGGCACCACAGGCGATGGACACTGATGATACATGAGATGAAATGATATATTGGGAAAGGATTTATTTTTTTAAGGAAGGAATCATTCCATGCCTAATTTTAGGGTACCTGCCCAGCATTTGCCATTTATGAGGACTGAGGAAAACCTGGAATAAACCTTAATCAGTGAGGACGGTCCTGGCAGGATTCGAACCCGACCTCCCGCTCGCGAGTCCGCGCCTTAACTACCTCGGACACCCGTGGCGGTTATAGTAATAATAATAATAATAATAATAATAATAATAATAATTATTATTATTATTATTATTATTATTGTTTTTGTTATTATTGTCATTGTTTTACATGTCCTTAAAGCTATTACGGTTCCCTTTATTTCATCGCAAACATGTTACTCTTACTGCATCTTTTGCCTATCCCGTCCTTAACACATTTTTTCCGTTTTACAGCAGCATGGATCAGCCTGTATATCTATACTCCATTATCAACTCATTCCGATTTTCAATGTTGTATTTTTTTCAATCAGTGTAATTAGCAAATATTATTATTAGTAGTAAAACATTTGTTACCATGGACGCGAAGTTGTCTTAGCATCAACTATACAATGTAACTGACTCTGAGCTATGCCTAGTAGGTTTCTGCATTTCAGCCATAAACTTAAATTCCCTCCCTCTGACGTCATGTAGCCCGGCTAGCGTCAGAATTATGCTGATATCTTGCTTTCGAAGGAATGAAACAACAACTATTTTTATTATTATTATTATTATTATTATTATTATTGTTTTTGTTATTGTTGTTGTTTTTGTTGACTGTGTTGGTGATTCGTGGGATGAAAATACGTCATTATATTGATATATTTCATCCTCAACAGGAATTCTTTTGTTTGCACAGAAGCCTAAGTTAGTTTATCTTATATTCGGGAGATATCATGGTAATTATAATTCTTCTTCTTCTTCTTCTTCTTCTTCTTCTTCTTCTTCTTATTATTATTATTATTATTATTATTATTATTATTATTATTATTGAGTATTTGCAGGCTAGCTATATTTCAGTGTTTTGGTCCATTTCACAATTAAACTGTTTTTCTTATTTATTTCTACAGAATACCACTTTTATCGGCGCTGTCATTAACTGTCATAGCAGGTTACAATTATAAATAATAGAGGTGGTGGTTGATAATTTTGAGAAAGGAATGCTTCTTTATTGCGATCTATGCTCTCTTAACACACTAATATTTTGGTTACTACAAGGCCTGAAATTGCTAATGTTTATACTCTCCTTTAACTGCCAAAATAAGTTAATAATAATTATTATAATAATGATAAAAATAATAATAACAATTTTATTAATGTAAGTCTAAATTATCCTAAAGGGTTTTTGCTTAAACAGCCTAAGTACGCAAGGTTTGGTAGACCCACATCTTCAACTCTTGTACACAATTCAATTATCTGTTCATAACACAAAGCCAGTTAATAAATTGAACACATTCCGTCATCAAAACATTTTATTTACTGGTACGAATCTTGGTACAATATATCGTTATCTGCAATTTTATTACCGTTGTTATTACTATAATTTTGTTACTAACCAATACGACTGCTAGTATCATTTCATTATACAACTATGCCTCGTTATTTATATTGCCCTCAATTCTTTATTATTCATTTCTTGTACAGGAATTTAGTTTTTTTTTGGGGGGTCACTAGAGCTTTAAATTCAGAATCTCCTTGAGTAAGGCACTAATAATCGAGTTCTATCTCGTGTTCGTGCGTTTATATAACAATTTCGGCTAGTTGTGTGGGTCCTCCCCCCACACATTTTTCCCTATCTTATAGTGCATAGTTAAATTTCTTAACAAATATAATTATTATAATAATTATTGTTTTTGACATTATTTATTCATAACATAAAATGCAAAAGTATTTCTATCTATTATGCACCATCATATCTCCGTCATAGCAATAACATTTATCCAGATAGCAACACAGTCTATAGGAGCTATATAGCTATATTAGACTATAATTAAGGTTATTCACTTAATCTGAAAAGCTAAACATAAGGAAATGCAAGAACTTGATGAACAGTGGGTGTCTATATTGCTGTAACCATAATGGGAAGTGTTACGAGGGTTCAAGCAATTTCTGTTAGAAAGCCTTAATAGGAATATTTATATCTTTTATTGTCAGCCAAGAAACCCGTTAGGAGTAATTGCCTTCCTACAAACTATTACCGTAAACCGTACTGTACTTTTATGTATTTAACCTCGTAGGGTTTTATGACACGTAAGAACATGAGTTGTTATGATTTATGGAACGATTACTGTATGATGTTTATTTCATTTGTTTGTATACAAGAGGTTGCTTCTAGGAATTTGTCATCAAGGACATCTTTTTGGTCACCACAATAAAAATGTGTCTTATAGTGATGGAAAATTAATTACTTAGAAAACGCGAAGTTTGAAGTGATTTGCACACAAAAATATGACCACTGAGCTGGATACCGTGGTGTGACTTGTGAAAGATTATTATAGCATGCGAAGTTTCTCGATCATTTTGTTAATATTTGCCATTGGTGGATAATGCTGGGCGTAACAGCACTTTAGTGTTCTATTTTCTGTTATTGCGGCAGGAATAATATATGTTAAACACTATTAAAAAATCTCATCCTTATGATTGGAAAAGTATACAATCCCGGCGTTTTACAGATTATCCTGTAAACACTGACCCTCCGTCGTATCTATTTTGGTCGAATTGCTGCTTTGTGCCTCTTGGCATGTTTTAACTCGTGTTGCACTGTGCGCGCGTTGGTCTTTGGCGGCGAAAGTCCGGGGCTCAAATATTCGCCCATGAATGCATACTTTTTTGTTTTGTTTTCTGGCACGGATTAGGGAAATAGTGCTTAATCTGTGACATTTATTGATGTAAAAATCCTAATTTTGTAATATTTCAATTAAATCACAGATTACTATAAGAATCTGCTTTATTGAACATAATAAGTAAATGCGAACAGATTTACATTCATGTGAAATGACATACATAAGGCATTGAATGCTATTTTACTCTTTGTGGATATTCTTGCCTACAAAGAAAGACAACAAATAGGAGTAGTTCTAGAGCAATGTGTACACAGTAGATAGTATTAATCTCTCTTATAGGACGGGCTAGTGAATGCTTCAGGTCACTTGAGATCACCTACACTTCTCATCGACTCTAAAGTGCAGGTTTGCTTAGTTGCCAATCTGCAGGATGAGAAGACTAACCCGGTATATTGTATAGTCTTTAAATGATCCAGATCCATTTTTCTTGACTTTTACTTACATTGCTATTCGGTTAGTATCACGCCTGATGCAATTGTGGGAACCTAACTGATAACTAAAGTTCATGGAAAGATTTTCAGTAATACCCAAGATTTACAAATGCAAAGAAAAATGTTAGTACAACTTAGAAGATTAGGAAATGTACAAACCAAAGAAATTGCACTTCTTGTAATAATTATTAAAAGTCTTTTAAATAGGATAATAATATAAGAACATGTTAGCATAAAATAAAAAGTGCTTCATATATATAAATAAATATTCTTTAACAAGGTTCGAAAATATCATTAACATCAACTAAAAATAGAGGCAGAATAGACGGATTACATAAAAGGATTTGGCTCTGTTCACTGCATTACCTTTTAAATATTAATTAAGTTGGCCTTGTAAACAATATATATAATATATAATTAGACAACTAAAGATACTTGTTGCATATACAGCACGAAAGGATTGCCCACCGCAAAAAGATGAACGCAGGATATTTAAACGCTCCCAATGTTCACACAGCCCTTGGTCAGCCAAATAACGAAAGAGAGATCTGAACAGTAAATCAGCGAAAGAAAAATAATAATTGGAGCGAAATAACAATGAGAAGGAGAAAGGTACAGTGGCGCCACACACGATAAAAGCTACTAATCAACCAAATTTACTCTACCCTGTCTACCGAAAACTGAAATGCAGTGTCAACAAACAGCATATCCTTACGCGCTTATGCTGGAGTGGAACGGCACGGAAGAGGAAGAGTAGTAACACTTTACTAGACATGGACAAAGATAGAGGAAGCAAGGGATGTACTTTGAAGCAAACGCCTCTCTATGAGTTGCAGAATAATCAAAACGTATTATTACAAGTACAACAATGTCATGCACAGTTAAAATGAGTATTGCTTGGAAAATATTTCACTTTTATTTATTCATAATTTTTTAACTAATAACCAAAATAAAAGATTTAACTGAGCGAATATTCTGCCAATTATTTACAAAGCAAGAGAGATGCGATGTTTGTTCTAAGGTCAACAACTACGTGCTTGCGTTAGACAAGGCTTTGAAGGAACTGAATAAAAGCAGGAGATTCCGGAATATGGATAAATGGAAAAAAAGAAAGAAAAAGGATGATGGAGTATAAATAACTAAATGAGTAAACCAATATTGCTTTTCAAATATCTTATTGTTATGTTTATGAGAAGCATGTGTTACTGTGTGCATCGAAAATTTGCAACATTTACTTATCTTCTGCACTTTGAATGTTGATTCAAATCTTTCTTTATCTTTTTTGCCCAATTGGCTCTGGGTGTAGCCGCGGTTATCAACAACTGGCATGAAACATTTAAAATGACTAACATTTAGTCTTTGTACATAGTCATAAGAGAAAGATTTCTATAAACCCTAAATTGATAACTGAAGTATTAAAAATGACATGAATAATGTTTAAAAATAATGACGTTTCAAATAAACAAAGTATTAGTTATTCTCCCTTGTTACATGGTAATGCAAAACTTCACAATGGCATATAACAGCAAATAAATATCCTGCAACGTTTCCGCTAGGCAAACTCTGCCCAGACCAAATCTGTCATCCGGAGATTACTATATCTTTACACAAATGAAAACAACTATGAAGATAGTTTCACCATGGATCAGTCTTTCATGAGCAGGGAGTGGATTTTAGCATATTTCTTACTTCCAAATCTACCACTGTATAAATGCATTTCATATTGTGCGCTAAAAATAAGCTTTTGCAGAACATATTTTAGCGGTAGGTGCATATTTCAGCATATAGTGGATGAAAGAAAGTTTTTTATAATCTGGAGCGTAATCCAAATGTAAGAAACACAATAAATTGGGAAAATTATAAATGGAAGAATCAGAGACGAAACACATTCACACATTTACATTCTATTTACTGCAAATTGGCACTGTGCTCTATTGTTGCCACTTTGGTAGCAATCAACAAAGAAAACATATGGAAAGCATTGTTGATTCTAAGCAAAGGTATAATACATTGGATGACATTTGAGATTAAAAGAACAGATAAACCAAAGTAAAGAGCGCCCTTATTTCTTACACATAAAAGTTTGTGTTATAGAAAGTTCTGGTAGACCTATGTGCCCTACAGTTGAAGTCAGTCACGTAATAATGAAGACACAAGAATGCAATTTATTATCCGATAAAATGTTCCCAGAAGTGAATTGAGATGGTACAACATATACAGTTAATGGGAAGGGTTTATTTGTCAAGTATATAAAATACATGTAGCATTTAATTGTTATTTAAACAATAAAATCATATTTGAAATTAAAATACACAAGGATTTACTAACAACCTGTGTAAATGTAAGGTTGAAATCTGTTCATGATGTCTGTGATGTTCTCAAAGGGGAAACAAATTGTATTAGATCAGGTTATCTTTCATCATAAATTTCAGTGCTTAAAAGTTGTCCTGTAACATCCTGTTATGTTCAAAAGTGCTTTTCGTCGTTTAAAAACTTTGTTTGGACAATGGAAAAAGTATTATCTGATCATTTAGAAAATGTATATACTATAAATACCTCAATATTTTTACGTTTAACAGGAAAACTGTGTTGCTTTGAAAATGTATAGTCTATAGTTGTTCATCAAACTTCGGTTTAATATAACTTAACAAACTTTTACGGATGTAGTCACTTGCGCATTTAAATAAAATATGCAATTCATTGAATTTCGATAGTAGAAGTTATTTAATATAAAAACAAGATTTTTGTTCAGTGATTTTTGTTTTTAGTGCATATGTCCTGATTTTAAATGCGAATTTTGCCACAATTACTGTATATGAATCACGTCCTTGTAAACTGCATGAAATACAAATTGGTTGCGACATATACGATGAACTTCTTTCAGTGGATGTAGAAAAATTTTCTGACTATTGGGGTCTCTATCTAAGTAATGAGGGTGACAAACACTTAGCAGCAGATGAATGTATGCAATTAGTAAGTATATAGGTAAATTAAGAATTTAATATATACCGTTTAAGAAAAATAACATTTTTCATTCAAGCGTTCCATATGTAACAACTTATAAGCGGCAGCTGATTTGAATCAAAATTCCCATAAAATAATTATAATTGAAACTATTGCATTGTTTAGGCACTTATAATGTGATTCCTTACATCCGTTCGAGTTTCTGCACTCCTATACTCATCCAGCATGTAGGCGTAAGCTACGCTTAAGTCAGCGACAATCATGTACTACGTACGCATATTATATAACTACAGTACTAACAGCGAACTTCTGATAATTCCCGGTAATTAATAGACGAACTTACTTGGATTACTAAAATTCGCGATTTTTCCGCAAAATGTTTACTTTCCCCTAAGCTGGGCAAAAGGTATCTTGACAAATTGAACAAATAAAGCACAATTCAAAATCATTACATTTGTAACACTGCAATACATTTTAAAATAAACACCTGCAGTGATGTAATTTTGAAAAATAATAAACATTTTACATTCACTTTAACGGAAAAAATCAGTCAACTTTGCTTGTGCCCTAGAAGATTGTTTAATTTTATTTAATTTTAGCGCGCGAATTTCGTAAGAAAACAATTTCCGTAAACGAAAAGTCATCACCAATTTCCGCGATATGGACAGCGATACCAGCTTGGCTGTAATCAGCTTTACCAGATATACTACCACAAGCTACTAAAGGGAGACTTTAGTTGATTTGTTTTATTTATGGAAGCTCTTTAACATCTTAGGTCATCAGCGTCCCATTCAATGCAGGGCTTGAAACGGCCGATAAATTTTGCTTAGAGGTCTCTTCTTTCAGACTTGAGTTGCCGTAAATCTACGACATGGTACCCATGGCTTTACTTCTCTTCTACTTCCTTTCTGGAGGAAACAATTCTTAGGATTTTTTGCCCCAAAAATCCACCGGTTCATAGCAAGAGAATAGAAAGAAACCGAATTTAAAAATCTGCTCTTACGATCAGTTAACTGACCCAGACATTGCGTTTATCCTTAATAATAAGAGGTACCAAATATTCAATATCGCTGGTCAATAAATGTGGGAGCGATATTGCATACTTTATAATTTTATAACATGTAATGTAATTGCATATATTATTAATATATTTTATAGCGATAGTAATTCTTAACATTTTGTAAATAATATGTAATATACATTAGCTTATAGTTCTTTGTAAGTCTTGTTAATATATTGCATTTTGATGATTGTGGTATAACGATTAGAAACGTTTTTCAAACCGAATTTAATTTCATCCACTTAATAACAATTTAGTGCAAACTAATCAATTTCATAAAACGAAAACCCTAAGTCGAGCTATAAGTCGATACACCGCAGCAGTGACTAGCGCGATGGATTCCTACATAGGACCTCCCTACTACAAATCAGCATTGCTCAAGAGTGCTTGAGTTGGCCAATGCTGTCTTAATGAAATGGAAACACGAGGGTTTTCAGTCCTCCAAATCCTTACGTTATGTTTATTTACGGTAATATAGTTGATGTGTTTTATTTATCGACGCTCTTTAGCATCTCGGGTAATCAGTGTCCCATTCAATTCAGGGCGTGAAACGGCCGACAAATTTTGCTCAGATGCCTCTTCTTTCAGGTTTGAGGTTCTTTTTCGTGCCGCAAATGTACGACACGGTACCCACGGAAACTTTTACACCCGAAAAAGCTCATCGACCCTGGCTGGGTTTATTTTTTCCGCAGAAAGCTTATTATGATACTTATGAGCTGAGTTCCTGAGTGTATCTCTTCTCCAAGAACAAGAACTCAATGATAGAATCGCTTGATGAGATGAATGCAGATATTTTGAACCCGGGTTAGTTTATTATTTGTTGGTGAATCTCCCACAAAACGAATGCATAATAGTTCTAGATAACAAGCTATCACTTCCGTCTAAATGTGAACATGCCCACTAGGTTCACTAAAAAGACGACATGATACATTTCATGCAACGTTATAATTTGGACATTCTGAGTTCACATCCAAATAATGCGGCACTTTTAGAAATTAGTATCATTAAGTACTGAAGTTACCCCTATATCATTGTAACTTAAATCCAATTGAACTGGTTTGAACCAGTCTCAAAAAATCAGTGAGGAAAATAGATGTCACTCTTTCAGTGACAGTGTGTGTGTGCATGAGTCTGCGTCAGTGTGTGAATCATATAAATGGGAATTTGCATAGAAAATATGTTGAAAAGAAAGTTCATGTATGCAGTTTAGAATCTTCAAAATGAAAATATTATATAATGCATGTGGAAGGAAGTGACACTGAAATCGAAAATGAAAATATGTTTAATTGCGGCTTAATTTAATAATGCATGCATTTTATAATACTGTATTGATAGAAATGTAAATAATATAAAAAAACTAATAATCATACCCAATTAACAAATAGGCAACGGAAATTTAAAAACAATATTTAGCTTTTTTCATTGAGCCTGTCATCTGAAATTTAGGCATATCGCATACTTTCATCAGGAGAAGGAGCTGGCCAGGGTTAGAAAGCACAAACTTTGATTTACCGCATGTTAATCATTTATCCAGATCTGCGATTATCCCATACGCTCGCTTATTAATATGCCACACTTGACTGAAATCAACAGTTTCCTCTAATAAGTTCAACATGATTCCGATGAGTTTCATCACTTGCATGATATCTTCCGCTCCGTTCTTTGTCACACAAGTTGAGATTACTCCCTGAAGTTTTCATTAAGAGCACAAGCAGCCCAATGTCTTACAGCTGACATTTACACATTCATCCCACTGTGTTAATAGTACTAACGTTTACATATTCATCCCAATGTCTTATAGTACTGACGTTTATTTATTCATCCCACTGTCTTATAGTACTGACGTTTACATATTCATTCCACTGTCTTATAGTACTGACGTTTATTTATTCATCCCACTGTCTTATAGTACTAACGTTTACATATTCATTCCACTGTCTTATAGTACTGACGTTTATTTATTCATCCCACTGTCTTATAGTAGTGACATTTACATATTCACCCCAATGTCTTATAGTACCGACCTTTACATATTAGGCCTCAAAAATAGTCTTTATCTTTCGATGAATTAGGACACATATTCTGAGATTAAAAACACTATCGCCATTCGCTGCTTAAGGTGCACTCATATAATACTGTTATGTGCTGCCATGTTTCTCTCCATAGTTTAGAACTCCATGGCGACAAAAGTTTGAAACCTGCAACAAAAATTGGAGAAAATCTAACAAACATAATGTTTGTTAAAAAAAATATTAAATCTTCCAAAGTTCTGTGCCAAATAAGTATTATAGCAAAAAAAAAAAAAAAAAAAAAAACCGGTTAATAGCGCTGATTAGCTCTAACCTTGACGAGAAGCCTCCCGTTTGTCACACTATATTATCTTATTTCAGTCGAGTTCCAAGGTACCTTCTTTTCAACCATGTTGTGAATGTTCTGCAACTGTTGAGATGATAGTCTATCATTAAGAGCGCATTAAGTTTGAATTTTGCGTAAAATTTCATAAATCCTTTACAGAGATTCGTGAAAATGATGAAGAAGCTTATGGAGATACCTGTTTAATCCACACTCAGTGCTATAAGTGGTATATTCAATTTAAAAGTGTTCAGTAGTCTCTAGTTGATGGGCTGACGACGCTCATGCTGCCAGAATTAATGAAAGCATCCATCAAATTCGACGCCTGAAGCTTCGAGAAATTGCCGAAGAGTGTAACATTTCTGTGAGATTGTGCCATGAAATTGTGACAGAAAAGCTCGGTGTACATCGTGTTGCAGCAAAGAATGTCCCTACAGGAACAGAAAGATAAACGCTTCGCGATTGGTCAGGAGGTCTTGAATGTGTTAATGAAGATAGAACTTTTATGAATAGGATAATTAGTGGTGATGAAACATGTCCATGGTTATGATGTCGAGACATAGGTCCAAGCATCGCAGTTATAAGAAAACGTTCACTAAGATTCATAAAGCGTCTGGTTAGGTCAAACTTCAGTGTTTTTTGTGGTTTTCTTCGGGATTCAGGGTGTTATTCGCCAAGAATTTATGCCGCATATTCAAACTTTGAATCACTGGCATTACCAAGTCGTCTTCGAGTTAATGTGAAAAGGCAGAGACCTAGGCTGTTTTTTTTTGTTTTTTGATTTGTTTATTTATGGACGCTCTTTAACATCTCAGTTCATCAGCGTCCCATTCCACTCAGGGCGTGAAACGACCGACAAATTTTGCTCAGAGGCCTCTCTTTCAGGCTTGAGGTTCTTTTTCGTGCGACACGGGACCGACGGCTTTACTTCCCTTCCGAAGGAAGCCATACTTAGGATTTTTACGCCTGAAAAAATCCATCGGTCCTGGGCGGATTAGAACCGGCGTTCTTGGGTGTAGGAGTCAAGTATGACAACCACTACACCCACCAGGACCGACAACCTAGGCTGTGGAGCTGCAACTCAATAACGCACTAGCGCACTCATCATTGCTTTTTTGCGACTTTTACGCAAAATGTATCCGTGCTTTCGTGACTGATGAAATATTTCATTTCCAATGCTGAAATAACCATGATTCGACTTAGCTGAAAAAATAAAATTCGCAGAGTTTCGCGCGATCTCGAAAAATAAGTATCAGAAATGCTTTCAGAAGCTCAAACGCTTGTGAGAGAGGTGGAGATTACCTCTAGAGAGATACGCCTCGGTAAGATTCAGGTAAGCCCAACATTAAAAAAAAAAAAATGTTTGTGCGGATCTCGTATGCTTTTTCAAACAATGGTGGTGAGTTTTGAATTTTGATCGTAACAAAAATTAAGAGACATTACATTTGAGTATACATTTTTAGATTCGTAGATCTTTACAGAGCCTTACAGCTTGTGTTATGCAAGGAGAAAACTCATAAGGCTCTAACCTGTGTCAAGCAAAATGTTTTTTCCTACTTCATCACTAGTCATTAAAATATTTGTTATATTGCTAACGGTAATTGAATGCTGCTTCACGGTGCTTTTACTTAAGAAATAAAACCTACCGGTCGTAGATGGAGAGAGGGACTGAAGGAAATTTAATGACCATTAGGAGTTGAACGAAACAAACAAACAAACAAAAATGGTTAACTGTATGCAAGACACAGCAATGCATCAATAAAAGCGGCAATAACCAGTTGTATTCAGCGTTGTAGTAATTAATACAGAAATGGAAATGAGGAAAATAGTACTTACTTTGTCCATCCCATTAAGTTTCATATTTTCATCTTCAGTTCCGAAATATGACTAATTCGTAGCGTAGACATTTGAATACGCACAAACGACCATGAGAAAATTTTAGAAGGTTCTGAATGTTACTTTCATTGGAATATATTATCCGTAGAGCCCAGAGTAAAATATACCTTTTAAATATACAAATGTTTGAGAACAATTTCAGCAAATTATTTATCTAATTAAAATAAAATTGCAATCTTTGTTTTTCTCTTCGTCCAATTTCGTTTCGAAATATACTGCATGACTTTCAGCACGTCTAAAGAAACGGTTTTAAGAAAAACACGATGCCACAAAAAAAAAGTTAATATGTGCATTCGAGTCAATGGATGAGAACTTTAAATTTGGATTGGACTATTTATCGCTTAACTCGTAAGAGTTACAGAATTAAATCATGCGAAGGAAATTAAAACCTCATTTATCGTGATTAAATTTCAAACTATATTGGGTTGGATTGACATGGACGGGGGATAACCCCGTATTTCAGCCATACCAGGGATCTTTTGTTCCTACGCACCCCCCCCCCCAAGTGGAATACCTAAGGAAATAAAGTATGAGATGGGGGGAGACATCGGGCGGCCAGGAGCCAAGGACGGTGAGGTGCGAACATACGCGGAATAATTAACATCGTTTTCAGTTTGAGTACTCCGCCTAAAGAATCCCAGCCCCTCAAACGGCTGCTTTCACGACAGACACCAAGATAGATACCTTCCTAAGCTTTAAATACGTCTCCACGCCGCACATAGCACCAGCCCGATTTTCCTGGAAATTTCAACCCTGCAATCAATCAGAGCCAACAGAATGAACTGGGGGCTGAGTGGTAGAGCGGAAAGCTTGCGGAAAGGACAAATCCATTCCAGCATTCGCCTAAACGACTAGAGAAAACCTAGGAAAAAAAAACAGAACCCAAGATCTTCCTAATGCAAGTTCCAAGCGTTAGCGTAATTTGATAACAGCTCTCAACACTCTTAATTTTAATGCGAAAATTTAAATTTTACATACGTTAAGCAAAGCCGTTAAGGAAAAATTAATAAATAAATAAATAAATAAAAAGAGCCATAAGCATTGAAAATTAGGGACATGTTCAACCCCTGTTCTTTCTATACTTTTCTTCCAGTGGTTCATTATCGAGTATTTGTCACAAATGAACACTTTTTCCTTGATCTGCAGCCAGTTATGCAAGCCTACCTGTATCTTTTCATCTGACTTTATAGTGATATCCACGCACAGCATCCAAGTGAAGTGTAATCGCTGAGTACCACATGAAAGTCCTTAATTTTCTCTCCCGTGTGTTGCTTAGCTTAGATGTTGTAATATAGCAGACATGTTTATGGACAATGGCGGTTATTATCTTCATTTCCAGAAAAAACGTGTTATACCTCATTGTATATATTTGTTTCAAGTAATGTTCGAGTGTCTTGCCCTCGCCATCTCCGAAACGAGGCAGTTTACAGCAGACTTTGTATTTTAAATTTCTCATTAAATAGATTCTTCTGCAGATATTTGTGAATTTTGCTCATTCAGAGTTCAGAAATAAAATCAGTTTACTACTTCCTATTGATATACAACTACTAAGAACCAGTGAATATTCAGTATATTTTAACGCTCCACTAATTTTTTATATTCTATTGAGCTAATACTTAAGACATACTACATCATTATAAAGAATTATGCATTTCTCCTACTGCATAAGGTATTCAGGTTTCATGAAACGTTCCTTATGCGACATCTTTGTTTATGCACTTCTCAGCATAATATCTTTAGTTTTTTATTGTTAATAAAAGGGAAAGTGTACTATATTTATATTATACCATCAAATGTACATTTTAATTAGAATTAATATTATAGTTATTTTTTTTACTGTACATATGTTTGAATCTCTAGAATTTTCTGTGTTTATTTATAAATTCTTCTTCTTCCCAACCAAGCTTTGAGAGCAAATTTCCACTTCCGAAGCAACATTTTTTCAGAAATACTGGCCTCTTGGGCGTCCTATTGATCATGATCCTGTTGATTTGTATTTTATTATAACTATAGGTAATCTGTTCTCTTCCCTCCTATTCATGTGATCTTTCCATTCATTTCTATATAATTGAATTTCTTCAGTGATATTTTGGACGCCGAGTTGTTGGCGAACATAACATTTTCTGATGTGATCTCTTAATCACTCCTTCTATTAAAACCTCATCTTAGCTGTCTCGATTCGTCGTTCTTCATTTTTTGTCAAAACCTCCATGATTCGCTACCACACATTAACACAGGTTTACTCACAGTATTGTAGAATTTTAATAACTCTTCTTTTCTCATTTGCATACAGAAAGTTCTTTTTAGAACTCCATTGATATAATTATATCTTTGAATGAGTTTATCTATTACCTATATCTTTAAATTACTTATTTCGCAGTCTAAATATTTAAAGGATTTCACTTGTTCTATTGGTTCCTTAAATCTAGTTTTGTTCCTCTCATATGTTTTCCTTCAAAAGCTACGGTTTTAGTTTTATCTATAGAGATTTGCATTTTATACTGTTCTACAACATTAGATAATAACTTGGAAGATTTTAATCACCTGTGTCAGAAATCGAAACCTGGTTGTCCGCATATATTAGAGTTCCTAGTTGTTTATTGCCAAATTTGACTCCTTTTGGGTTCCTTATTTTACATTGTTTCACTATTTGATCTAAATATATGGTAAATAAATAGCATCTTTGTCATAGTCCTAGATTCGTTTTTACTTTATTTTTTTTTCCAAATTATATGTTTTAACTAATATATCATGTTTTCTTATTAAGTGCTTTATTGTGTTGATTACAACTTTATCAACTGGTATAATTACTAAAATTTGGATCAATTGTCTACTCAATAATATATCTTTTCATAGTCAATAAATCGGTCCTGGTAGGTGTAGTGGTTACCATAAACCCATGATCGCTGGTTCGAACCCGGCCAAGGACCGGTGAATTTTTTCGCGCGTAAAAATCCTAAGAATGGCTTCCTTCGGAAGGGAAGTAAAGCCGCGGGTCCCATGTCGTACATTTACGGCACGAAAAAGAACCTCAAGCCTGAAAGAGAGCCCTATTGAGCAAAATTTGTCGGCCGTTTCACGCCCTAAGTTGAATGGGACGCTGATGACCTGAGATGTTAAAGAGGATCCATAAATAAATAAACAAAATAAAATAGTCAATAAGTAGCATGTATGTAGGCAAATTAAATTCTATCCTTTACTCAATAATTTATTTTATAGTGAAAATTGTAATAGATGTTAATCTCCCTTTTCCACATTGTTCTTCCTTTAGTATGGGTTCAATTTAATTTGTTTCATATAATATTTGCGAATAATTTTGATGCTATACATAATAATGCTATTCCTCTAGAGTTTTCACGTTTTTCTCGTGTTCTTTTCATGTATATTTATTATAATGGCTATCTTCCAATCTTCGGGTAAATTTCCTTCTCTGACAATTTCATTAAAAGGCTGGAGCATTCTTTTCTTAAGTTTATTGCCTCCATATTTTAGTAGCCCTATATTGATGTTATCGATTCCGTCTCTTTTCTTATTTCTTGATTTTACTAGTTCTTCTTCAATTTCCATCTACTGTATTGCATTGTTCACAATAAAAGTCTCTATATTTATTTTTTCCTCATTTTCAGTGTTTAATGGCTCCTTATAATTTTCATGCCATTTTCTATTCATATTGGATATTTATTTGTACGTTATGTCTCTCATCTGATTTGAGACTTTTGAAAAAGTATTCAAAACTTTGTGATCGTGTAATATTCCTTTCACTTTGTTTGACTAACTTCTCCCTACTGTCTCGTTTACCTTGCCTACTTAGCTTCCTTACAATGGGTTCTTGTTATTTTATACTGTGTGTAATCATTTGGGTCTTTCGTGACTAGGTATTTTTGATGTCACTCTTTCTTGTCTTGAATTGCTTTTGCTAACTTCTCCCTCCGTATCTTTAATCCATGTTTTTTCCTTCGAATGTGTATGCCAAGTGCTTCTAAAGCTACATTTAGGAAAACATTTTTATATCCCACCAATATTCATTTATGTTCACTTTTCCTTGGTCCTCCAAATATGATTCAATTCAGGATTGACATAAAATTTTCATGCTTTCTAATAGGATTTTAAATTTTGGTTTTTCAACTTGTGTTATTTTAGATTTTCTTGGTACACCTTTGAGGTATTTAATCACACTTTGTACTGAGAAATGGTCGATATCTATATCTGGTCCTCCAAAAACTCTCGTATCTCTTATATATTCATTTCATCTGGTACTCACTATTGCATAATCAATCATAGATTTTTGGTCTCTTTTGACTCGGGTATACTTGTGGATTTCTTCATGTGCATATAAGATGTTCGTTATGTGCAACTTATTATTTGTGCAGAAATCTCTAAGTGTTTTTCCATCATAGCTTATTACATGTTTTCCGAATATGCTCAGAGTATTTTTATTGGTGAGTTAGCTATTATTTAACATCACTTATTAATAATTAATCTGACTTGTTTACTTGATTAATGAGTTAGTGGTTTTTTTTTTTCATAAAACTTTGTTGTTTCTTCGTGATTTCTTTCACTTGGATCATATTTATTTATAAATTAATATATATTTTAAGTTGTATCCTTTATACTAATTCTGTACTTCACTTAGAATACTATGACGTAATATTCGGGGGGCAATCTATTCTTTAAATGTACATGTTTCGAAAATGTTTAGAATTTGTAATGAATATTTAGCGCGGCGAGGACAAAACTCATAATTAATCAAATGTATATCATCATACAATTTAAGTGTTTTAATTACACTTAATAAGAAGTGATAAATACTTTTAATCTAATATAATAGAAATTCATCTATCAAAATTATATATACACAACAGAGTTACTCACAAACTCAGAAAACGGTAATAACAGTAAACATGTTAACATTTTGTTTATTTACTTTGTATTATAGAAAGAGAAAAATGGAATCAGGAGGATGATCCAGAAACTGGAACAAAACTAGAAAAATTATTGCAAGGAGGAAATAAAGAAGAAAAAAAATTTGTTAAATAGGAAATAAAAAGAGAGGGAGAAATGAAAAAGAGGAGAAATAAAGGAAATAGAAGAGATAATGTAGGGGAAATATAATCACAAATATTCATTTTTTCGTTTCCGTTTATGCTTCTTTCCTTCCCAGGAGTCTTCGTGCCCCCACTCGCTTACTCAAAGATGGAAAGTATTTTCCTTTTGTTTATTTTCAGTGAACCTAATGCTTTATCACATCTTATTGCTATAAACAAATAAATAATTACATCTTGAATTATTTAATGAACAGATTTTATTCTGTAGGGTTTGCATCATTTACATTAAAATCTCATTAAACTACTTTAAAACTCACATAACTGTTTACATTAGTTTGCAAATTACAAACTATCTGTTGAATTCTTAGAATAATTTTGTTTGCCTTGCAACGATTTGATTATAATAGATGTATTTTCTTGTTCCGTATTATCATGGATGCTAATGCTTAGTTTTACTTCAACATTTTGAAATTAAATTTTGTAAATGACCATTATAATAAGTGCACAACGTTTATTATGTAAATAAATAATGAAGCACGTTTAAAACCGTTCATTCGCAAGTTCAGCGCTTACCGGCGCGATTCTTCGTTATCGCCTACATCTGGTAATGCGTATCACAGTGCCAGAACAATTCAACTTTTTTAAACTTGGGTACTACAAATAAAATAAATGAATTCTGCACTCACCCTTCTTACAGAAGATGCTGGAAGTGTTGTCCAAAAATTAGATCTAGAAGAACTGACGAGTGTAAATGGTAATTTCTGAAGAACATGTACAGTGAGGTTGTTTGAGTTACAGGCCGGCATAGCTCAGCTGCGTATTGGGAGAAGTCGGCAGTCAAGGTCACATAATGCAAGTACAGTGCTGTTTGAAGATAGTTTGAGGTTCGAGAGACAGAATATCTCAATGGAAAGAAACGTGTTCCAAACTGCTTTGTTTTTACGGAAGCAAAGATAGATGAATTATTGGATGCCTGCAATGATTGTCTCTGAGGAGCATCACTTTCAATAACCCTTATAGCACAAGTTAGTGAATAACAAGTTTTATATTTAGTTTACGTTCAGTAAAAATAACAATATTAACTTTACGTGTAACAAATCCTCTCCTTTATTTAACTGTGGTGAGTGCGCTCCAATAAGCGCCAGCGCTCCGGCAGTTCATCACTCAAATAACCTCACTACAAATCCTGTGTCGTACAAAATGGGTAACATTTCCAGCATCTTCTGTAAGAACGGTGAGTACAAAATTTATAAACGTATTCCATTTGTGATACGAAAGTTTTAAAAAGTGAAGTGTTATGGTCCTAAGCCGACGATGAAGGGGGAAGAAAGCGGTCGGCTATAGAATGGATAGCTTATATGATTGGTCATTTTATGCTCTGGGTGCGGAAATTCTCCAGGTGATATCGATAGAGCAATCATTGACAGTTTTTGCCCCATCTAATAATAATAATAATAATAATAATAATAATAATAATCATCATCATCATCATCATCATCATAAACAACTTTAGAATTTCCATAGCAATTAATCAACCAGAACTAAAATAGGGTAATCCACAAAATATAAATACTAAATAAATATATAAATAAAACAATCTGAGCTGGAGCTGATGCAGATTACAGCTCTCATAAATATTTAATTAGCTGCATAAACTGAGTAGCATGTTATTACAAGTAATGTTGCCTTTCATATTTACAGTTAAGATAATTTATAGCATCTGTGATTTTGCCAGCAGTTATAGCAGAAGGAAAAGAAGGCCGTCATAGAGTTTTGATGTCACCGCTGCCGTTAACCTTGTTTGCTACCGCCGTATATTCATAAAGCTCGCGGGAACAATTAAATTCACCTTTGACTAGCCGCATTATTCTACGGCAAAAATACTTGTTAAGTCAGTTTTATCGGCCCTTTAGGCAGATACCTAATCATGTTTTCAAATTAGTATGTTGGCATTTGCACGCTCTTCTATCTATTTATTTATTTTTCAAGCGTATTTCTTTATCTGTTTCTATGTGTCAGATATCAGCTTTACTATTCGTAACCATTTTCTGGGGCTCAATTTTCTTGTTAGTTTTCAATTCTGAATTTTTCAAGTGGATTATCTAAAAATTATAATAAATTTAAACAGCATTAGATGCCCAAACAATGGGGCAGTTTTCAATGAGAATAGGTTTCCTCAAGCCAATGCCGGTGTTCACAGCAGCTGATATTGCTAGAGCGAAAGTTTAGAAGTACCCAGTTTATTCAACTCATTTCGCTCCTTCAGACCCTAAAGTGTTATTGCCCAAACTGGTGACCAATTTGAAGCTGATTTTCCTTTATAGTCGTGGGCCTCTAAGTTGAGTTTCCGCTTAATATGCGATTTTGTGCTCCGGCAAGTTTTTATTATTGCTTTTTAAGGAAAATAGTCCAAAGGTAATTTCGCTGTTTATTATGAGTCTAGCTCAGTGGGTTAATGAGAATATAAGACACGTATACCGCAGTACTTTATAGTTTATTGATTTAAATTTAAGGACTTGTTTACATTTGTTACGGATTAACAAGGACCAGTAGGGCAATGATACACAACCTTGACTTTCATTTGATTCTCATTATTTTTTCGCCGCGAGCGGGAGACGATCGATTACGCATGAACCTGACCATGAATTTTTTGCTATATCTTATCTCACTCTTTTGATTCCTTCGAAATGTAGGTCGACAGCATCTTTATCAGCACTCAAGATCTCTGCGGTTTACTTCACGTGACACTTGTTTATTGACTACGAATAAGTAGTTGAAAAAGAACAAATGAACCTCACCGTCATACTATTACACTAATTCAACTTAACGGTGCTCAAGTTATGTAGTGGACTACTTTAATGAATAGGGGAATAAGCTCTCATTCTCGTCTTACGAGCATTTATATACATCTCCCAAACTGAACTGCAAAGCTTTCTTGGTGAGTTTGAAAAGGCGCAGAAAAAACCAAACAGTTTACAATTTTGTAATCTGAGAAATTGACTGGGCTGCTCAAATACGTCATACAGTGCGAAATATTAGCATCCCTAAGCTATCAGAGTCCACACCCTAATTGCCCTCCGCTTGAACTATGGTCATTAAAAGTACATTGTCTTACCCTCCTTGTTCATATCTTGGTAGCGTCGACATTTTCATATCTCTAACATTCAATTGTAAATCAGACTTAAGAGAGTACATTATTACATGTGATATTTTTTTTGAATGATTTATTTATGGACGCTCTTTAACAGCTCAGGTCATCAGCGTCCCATTCAACTCAGGGCGTGAAACGGCCGATAAATTTTGCTCAGAGGCCTCTCTTTCAGGCTTGAGGTTCTTTTTCGTGCCGTAAATGTACGACACGGGACCCACGGCTTTACTTCCCTTCCGAAGGAAGCAATACTTAGGATTTTTACGCCCCGAAAAAAATCCATCGGTCGTGGCCGGGTTCGAACCCGCGATCTTGGGTTTAAGAGGCAAGTATGGTAACCACTACACCACCAGTACCGCCACACACACATGTGATATGACGACACTTTCCATTAAACATGTAACATGGATGGATAAACACCTAGATTAATATAATTTGTGGCAAAATTATGATTTGGTGAGATATTATCAGAAAATAAACTGAAACTTATTAATAACGAGACGGTACTTAAGTATTGATTCAACTCGCACCTCTTTTCTAAACCCAAACAGCTCTTTAAGGGAGAAACTTTTCAAAATCTTAGAATATTACAGTAATCGCACATGAGAGTTTGCACTACAATCAGAAGAATTTTCCTGAAGGGTTTGAAGGTTTTGTAACAAACAATTCATAAGCACGTGATACTTAGTAAATAAAAATTAAAGTCCCGTTTTTTTAAAAAACCAACAAGGACTCATTATGTAAGGTACCCCAACTGCACCTCAAAACCAAATCTACTGAACGGTAAACATATAAAAATATTTAATTTGCAATCTGAAAATAGTCCAAGCCACGGATTATGAACGAACAATATACATATTTCTGTATACAAATATAAAATCATGAGCTTGAGACAGTAATCATTATATAGGTAACCATTAATCTCTGATAGTTGCATAAGCTTTTCTAACATCTATCCACGAATATGGATACTTCTAGTTTCGGAACAAACAATCCTGTTTGAGACGGGGTCTCAAACTCACAGTCGCTAGGCCATGCACGCAAGAGGATAGTCATTAAATGAATGCTCAATACCAGCAATTGAATGTAGAATTTCCCAAATATAAGTCTCAGACGTAATCTTTAACCTCATTTTTAGACACCTCGAGACCAGATTCAACTCCTTGAGATAGGCAACTGTTCCTACTCGAGTGACCTAGGGAGGTTTGCCTGCAGTATGACAAAATTTGAAGTTGTTACGGCATGTTATTTAAAATATCTTATGCCAGCAGCATTTCTCTCTGTGTTGGATTAAATTTGTGAGCTCTACTGGGTTCAAAGGGTTTGTGCTTCGAGTGTCAGAAGGTTTTGCAGTCCAAACAAAACATTTAAAAAACCAAAGACGTCAATTGAAGAAGTCAATTCTGCATTAAATAGCATTTGTTATGTATAAGTTTGAACAAAGCAGGGGTACTCCATAGTATCGTAATTAGTATCGTCTTACTGCCTTAGAGATTAGTACATTTGCAAATTGACAGGAATTCCACAAGAAAGCTTTATTTTTTGTAATTTATTTAAATCTTTTTGAAATATGATGCCATGTCATTTTCCTAGTTAAATATATTAGTTTCTTCATTTCCTTTATTGAGTACAAATAACAGTCCATTTTCAGATCTTATGAACATACAAATATTTGTATGTTCATAAGATAGTAGAAAGATAGTATAAGATAGTAGATAGAAAGATAGTAGATAGTAGAAAGATAGTAGAAAGATAAGATAGTAGAAGTAGAAATATTTGAAAATAATAATAATAAATAATTATTGTATTAATATTATAATTATTATTAAACCGTTCGGAGGTAAAAAACCAAGTATTTTATACCGAAATTAAACAAACAGAGGTATGATTCTGATAACATAGTGGAATATAGAATTTATTCAAATTACCTTTGCCTTATTTGCCTTGTTACCAATAAAATATTTTATTTGCTTCAAATATTGATGAATGTTTCAAACTTGCATGATTCTACAACCAATAAATCTTACTATACTTTCATCACTATGGAAATTAAAGATAAAAGTATAAATAAGGTTTTAATTTTTAAACCAATCTTTTCAATATCATGTCTCAAAAAGAATTAAAAATATTACCTTCCCTCGTTTCGGTCAAAACAAGAACCAAACCGTTATCAGGATATGCGTGGCCTGAATAGCCATTTGCATTTTCCAATAATGTGTGCAAAGATATCTTGAGTGAGGATGCTCATATTATCTGTTACCTACCACGAGACAGGAAATGTTATTTCTTCAAAAAGAAGCCCAAAAATGTATAGATATTACACTTATTTGGATTATACAGATATATTAGCAATCAGTACAAAGTATGTTTCATTTCATGCATTGAAAACAAAAGGAATAACGCATTTTGGTTAAAGGTGATGTCTGACGATAGTAAATCTCTTTTCAAATACCAGAAAAATTAACTCACACCAGTAGTATTTAAAGAGTTTTCGTACAATCTAAAAAAAATGAGCACAGTTACATCTATTTTCTAATAAAAGCACGGTATTATTGGAAAATCCAAACATTGATTTCTAGGGCTTACCATGCCAAAAAGCAAAGATCACAGTTACAAAATTCCTATCAACGCAAAAAATAATGATGAAAAAGGTTGAAGTATAGATTCTTCTATGATGTGCTTTGGAATGGTAAGACTGGCGGCAAAAACAATGCTGCAAAATGGTAAAAGTGCATTATATTTTTATAATTAGCTGTGCACAAAGAGGATATTTGAGTCACTAGCCGGTAGAGTGCGAGTGGGCATTGGGAGAAATCAATTATTAAAGCTTATAATGCATGTGCAGCTTGTATCATTTGAGGGAAGCTTTGTGAGCGAGTTGCTTGGTGCTTTAAATGTGTATAAATGTGCTAATTGTTTTTCGCTAGTTATTTCACTGAAAATAGAGGAATTTTATTTTCGATACATATGTGAAAACGAATTCTTGTAGATCGCAAGAAGATCCTGGTAACCGTATTACAAGTAAAGAAACTGTTCCTCTGCTTGCTAAAAAGTTACGAGGGACAGGATCTCTCAATGACAAGACATGTGTTCGAATCGCGTGTACCTACTGAAGAAAAGTTAAAGTAAATACAAGAATTTCCTACGACGCAGATGCCATCAATTTATTGCCGTTAAGGGGTATCATTTCCAAAATATCTTATAACATAGGTCAGTGTAGGAAAATACACGAAAGATCTATCTTTAGAAATTGATACACATATCAAACACCAATACTATAACCGTAGCGTAGTTGATGCAATCAAATGTCAGGCGCAATCTGACATTAATGCGCATCAAAACGGTGCTGTGTAGCAGCGGTCACGTTTTCTCTCCACAGCTAACCTCTCATCCTTAATAATTATTTTATAGTAGCGTCATTTCAGTAGCTACCAGAGGAAGGCTCGATTACCAAACTTCTTTTTCTTTTCTTTTTTCTAAAACATTTTTCTACAAATCGATTGAAGATAAAAAAATAAGCGTTCATTGCTCTCATCGAGATCCCTTTCTTGTGCAAAAGATGACATCTATATCTCTTCCATTCGGTATATAGAAAGAGTTTTGAAATATTGTGCATTTCCATATTGACAAGCAGAAATGCAATAATATTATGTAATTGAGCGTACTATATTGTATCTGGGAAATAAATACTAGTATCAAATATTAATTCTATTCCTATAATGTAATTGATGCTACGTAATTGGGGCAGCTTTTCCACCTTCCCTGTGCAACCAAATGTTAATGTATGGCAGCTGTCACATTTCTCTTACACCGTAAAACTCCCAACCTTAACACTCACCTGCATAGCAGCAGCATACGTCTCTCTGTTACAGAACGTTTTCTGCAAAGATATGACAAGATCGAAAAAAAAAAAATTGCTAATGAACTTTTCATTGTCCTCATCGAGCTCTCTTTCTGGTTCAAAGGATGATATCTATACCCCTTCAACGCGTAATAGGGAGAGTTTGGAAATATTGTGCACTTATATATTGATATGTAGAAATATAATAGTATTATGGAACTAGACGTACAATGCTGTTTCAGTAAAGAATTTTCATAATAATCCTATTAGAAGTATATGAATAAAAACTCATTACCTTGCATCAATTATATTACAGTTATAGTATTGAGGTTTGATATTTGTATCTATTTCCTAAACTAGATTTTTCGCGTATTGCAGCGAAAGTTTCAACGTTTAATGAAAGAACCTAAAAACAAAACACAAAATTTCTTGAAAGAATGTTCGGGCAAATGCTTTGTACTTAAACATTAACTTGTATATATAGTTCCTTTGCCCTACGGAAGAGGAGTTCACGGCACCTCCGACTGGGAAACATCGAGAGGCCACGGGCGGCGATGCGTGGACTTAGACGAGGTCCGTTACATGCTTCGAGATACATAGAACACCCGGACGCTGATGGAGGCCTCCTGCCCTAAGGAGTTCGTGTCCCTCAGAAGGAACGCTTCCAAACCAGACTCCAGGGCAAGAACCTTTCCAAACCACAAGTCACCGTCACACTATGCCAGCCCACCTCTCCCATACACTTTCAACCCTTTAACAGAAGCAATGGAATGAAATGGTGTAAAATGGGGTAGCGAAAAAAAAAATCGTGGAACGTAAAGATCTATCGCATTATTCGTCTAAATGACCAGAAGAATCAACGAAAAACCCAAGGTCAGAATATCCCCAAGGCATTTGATTTGGGGGTCCTCCTGAGCCATCCAGTCCGGTGACACAAGACAAAATGGATCTGAATGTATTGAGATGACGTCACAGTCACTCTATTTGACGGACTTTTTCTGCTTTCCGCATGGAAAAAGAGAATTACGTGGATGTTTTTTTATTACGATAATGTACACACAATGGTGATTCGAGTAAGCATATAGAATGGCTTCAGTAAGCTCACTGTTAAATGGATTGAACAATGAAATTGGCGTGTTACATTAAACGGGACTATTTTGAAACAGTTTTCAATATTGAAAGTCAATAGTTTTAGAGCAATAATAATAGTTTCTATAATTGTTCATTATAGTCCAGCTGAACTTAAATAAAACCGATATAAGCCAATATAGCATTTAATAAAATATATTGATTAAAACTGTTATTTTATACACATCAAATGTTATCCTTGTTGTAATATGTAAACATCCCGGTATAATAAATCAAATATAAAAAAGCACACACAATGTTCGGGAGACTATGAGATTGCTTTTATAGTTCTGACAAGTTTTTTTGAGTGCGGATGCTTTCTGCGATTTGGTTTCAAAATAAAAAATGATTTCATGATTTGTGAAATCATGAATTCATATCATTTGTTATTCTGGATACACTACCTAAAGCGTTTTCTATGATAAAGTCGTACACAGTGATATTTCAAAGTTATTTAGATAATTAAAAAAGTCATCCTTTATTAACACTCCTTACTACAAGTTTGTAACGTGGCATACATTTGCCTAACAATGCTCTCTTCTCGTACAAGGCAGACCATTTCATTTCAAATACAATATTTTTACAATTTCATTTACCTACGTTATAAAGGCAACACTACCCAGCTTCGTAGGGAAAGAAAATGGGGGATGACCTTGTTTATATTTTGATCATTATATCATTTCCTTTCACAGTTAAATGATGTGAATGTTTTCAGGCCGGGGGCACTACTGCGTTTCCTCTCGCTTAGTTGCTGACTTTCTCCTGAAGCACGTGCAAGAGTTGCACGTCGTGGTTGGGATGCTGGGAGAGAGATAACATCTCTGATCAGAGATGAGCGAGTTAAGTGCAGCTGTGCCTCTGCAACCTAATTAGATGATGAGTGACTTTACGGAAAGAAAGAACGCCCAGGTAACACACATACGCATCAGTGGCGGATTTCCATATTCAAAACCAACTTGAAAATTTTAGGGAATAGTTATTTTTGTATTTGAATTTCTTAGAGTCATTTTACAAGCCAATGAGAGTACCATGATGTTGCAAAGTTATTTGGACAGCCTATGGCTGAAAGGTGGATAGACAGCAAGATCCAGTATGTAAGGTGATAATACACCCTTTAATCTCTCTTCTAGGAAATCTTGCCACTAAATGTTGCCCACATTATTTATAGACCTGAAAATATTCACATAATTAAGATTTTTACACTTAAATCATTATAGAGGATGGGCGGATTAATTATTAACCATAAACGCGACAAGGTGTTTATGTGCTACAGAGTGTAAGCTCCCGGCCGGCGGCAAAAATAATTTACCGTTAAACTCATAACATTAGAGCAAATGTCTAATTAAATAATATTTAGTTCAGTTAAAAATTCTATACCCACCCATGTCACCCAAGAAGATATTAAAGCTACTTACCTTAATTTTCCTCACATATCTGGCCTCTGGTTAGCAGATTATCCATTTGCCTTCTTAGCTCTCTTTAGTAAACTGAACTAATCTCTTGACAGATGTTAATCTTTAGCTGGTCTAAAGTGTGTGGATTTGCCTCTACATGCCACCTTTCAACGACCCCATAAATAATACTTAGAGAGAGCTAGGCCGGAAGACCGAGCCGTGTGTATGTTAATAACGATCCCTCTCTTGAAGAAGTTCCTCATAGAGCTGGTATATCTTTCTTTCTTTCTTTTTTCTGTACGCCAGTGTCAGCCAATTTGCAAATTAACAAATGCATGAGTAACAATCAATTCACAAAATGTATTCCTGTCTTTAAGCTCGTGCACCACAATACAATCAAAGAGTTTAAACTTTTAACATCGTAGCCACTAGTGCAAGAAATTCATTTTGTTGAAAATATTTTAGGGTACTTCTGCAGGTGCTATTCAATGTCATCCGTGAACTCACACTTTCTATTTGACGAAATGTATCAATTAAACTATGAACCGTAGGAAGACCTGGGACTCGAACACTTGGGAATTCCTTTTAAAATAATCTCTTGACAGCATGAGCGTGTCCCGCACAAACATATGAGTGATAAAAGGTCATATAACAAAAGCTTTCCTAGGTGAAAGTTCACTTGCTCTCATAACTTCAAGAAACTGTAAGTCAAAATAATTGCAACTATCACACGTTTTATTAAAAGTATACAAGTCAAGACTCCGGTTGAGCACTGTTAAATGATCAAATATTTAAATGAAATACTGAAGGACACTGAGGAATACAGTATGTATATTGAAGAAACATTAATTGGTTTACGTAGTGTAATTAACACTTTCAATTAAGTACAGTTAATATATCATGCAAAATGACAAATTTATTTCATTAATTACTACTTCCACATATTTTAGGATTATAACATCTATACCAAATAAACACAAACTATTCAACTTGTGGATTTAGTCTAATGATTTTCGCATCTTTATATGTCTTTGCTCTGTATTACATTTTATTAAAGAAAGATCTTTAATTGACCGAGCGGGATAGCTCTAAAGGTAACGCTTGAGACTCGCACACGGGAGATTAAGTTTTTTTGAGGTTTCCCCTGGTCATTAAGCGAATGCTGGGATGGATATTTACACAGGAATTTTCCCCTGTCCAATTTCTTTCATCTCATTGGAAAGCATCAGCTACAGTTATAGTGTCGGAAACGTCAGACGAGGCTTGAGAATGCCCTGCGGTGTGACGGTGGCTCGCGCTCGGGAAAATTCCTGTTCTAACGTCTGGTGGGTCTCCTCGGGGGATATGGAGACACTTTGATGGAACGGGGTGATTCTCGCGAGCCTGCCGGTGTTTGGGACTGATCTATGGAAATGTTAAGGACCGTGCATTGCTTCGGATTCCTCACCTTCCGTGTGCTCTCCATCTCATGCCTTCTAATTGCCCCTTGGTGACATATGTACAATAGACCTATTAGCGTTCGGAATGCGAACTCATTCTTAGGACAGAAGAAAAAGTCCCTTAATTGAGATGTTATGAATTTCTCTCTCAAGATCACAAACCAAATTCCATTTTTTGATTGCCAAATGAATGAATAATGTTTAACGCCCGTTTTAACTACTGAGCCACCACAGGCAATGGATACTGGTGATACATTTGATGAAATGATACATTGGGAAAGGAGTTATTTTTAAGGAAGGAAAGGTTCCTAGCCTAAGTTTAGGATACCTCCCAGGAATCTGTCATTTATGAGGACTGAGAAAAAGTGTGGAAAAAACCTCAGTCTGGAAGGATGTTCCTGGCGGAATTCGAACCCCAGACCTTCCGCTCACGAGTCCGCGCCTTAGCGACCTCGGCCACCCGTAGCGGTAAAATGAATTGCCAAAGACTAAATGATTCGTAATATTAAGTATTACATGTAGAGAGGCATTTTCTTTCATAAAGTGAGCATAATTAGTTCGTTGTTTTGTCACTTTAGTAAAAAATACGGTTGAAATTAATTGTTCTATATTTCTAAGTTTATTCTAACATAAAAGAAAGGTGCCTCAGTAACTATGTGTGAATTGTGACACATCAGATTTTTTTTAAAATCATAATGTAGCGTTTTTAACAGCAGCCCATTTTCCTTAATCGATAGATGAAACTTTCTTGTTGCTTGCCTACCTACCTCTTCCCCTTCCATTTGGAGCTACTTAAGCATGTCTTGATCGCCATGTACTTTCCTGTTGGTTGTAACTCATGTATAAACACCGCCACGGGTAGCCAATGTCGTTAAGGCGCGGACTCGTGAGCGTAAGGTATGGGGTTCGATTCCCCCCAGGACCGATCTTCCTATCCAAGGTTTTTTCCAGGTTTTCCTCAGTCCTCATAACTGGAAAATGCCGGGGAGGTACCCTAAACTTAGGCCTGGAAATTTCCTTCCTTAAAAAAGTACTTTCCAATTTATTATGTCACCTCAAGTATCATCAGTGTCTACTGCCTGTGGTACCTAAGTAGTCAAACACTATTAAAAAAAAGACTCATGTATGTTAACGGCATTAAGTGTTATTGACTGTGCAGCATAGTGAGCTGACTAGACAGTACTTTACTTCTCTTCCAACAAGTAACAGTAAGGAGACCTCAGAATAGACATTTTCCGCCTTGCAATAAACTTTTGGGATGGGAACTTCTTTGCTGTGCCCACTCAATGACCCAGGTATAATGTATTAGCAAAAGGTTTTATTTGTAAATTGTTTACTTACTTTCTAGTCTGGCTGAATATCATTTTGTAATTTTTTTTCAAGAAATGTACATTGCTAGGTTAAAGTGTTAAGCGATGACAATTTTGATAAAAATTTAAAAACATTAATTACCATAAAATTGGAGATTTTATTGTATTTTTGTATTTGTAATTTGCTAAGTCAAGAATTAATTCATTATTATCTACTGAATGGGAAATATGTTTCAAATGTGTTACTTCAGTCTTATTTGCTTAAAGTTTGCTTTAAATGCTTTAATAATATTGTAAAAATTCAGTGCACTATTGATGTAGGATTTCTCATGTGCATGTTAAATTAATTTACTGTTTTCGAACAGTTCTTTATCATTCAAAATTAACACTTGTTATACATATATAATGTATATAATTTCATTGATGGCAAAATGTAGTTAAATATTGATTTACAATTTTGTAAATTGTAAATCAATATTTGTGATTTTAGTTCTGAGTCTCCCGAATGTAAATTCTAAGCGTTAACCGCCCGCGTCACTTTGCTCGGTGCAACCACCCTTAAACTCACCTGCAGATTGAGAAACCGCTGCTTTGCGCGAAGATCGTGCGGACTAGAAGGCTGTGGGAAAGTGCCAGCCACTCTAAGCCCTTATGAAAGAAAGGTCTAGGTTGATTATCCTGCAGACACGACCGCAAGTTTTATGTGTGAGTACGTAGTCCGCTGCAGAGTGACATAGAATACAGACGTACATTACAGTTGACTGCGCTTCGTTTTGTGCTATTCGGTTTTTGTCAGTTTCTTCTTACTTGTAATTTTATTTTACATTCTTTTTGGGACATTTTCGTAGTTATCTAACACATTGTAATCATGAACAACATCACAGGAGTAAACAAATTGAAATCTACTTTCGACAAAGTAAGCCTTTGCCTACGCCATTAGATATACATCTGTGGTTGGATACTGCCCTACGTATAGCAGAGGATCAATTGGACGCACATCAATTAAATGGTAAGCAAAATGCAGAATTGATTAAGTTACACAGTTGAGTGGTTTTCGAACAATTGTTAAATGTACATCAGGGCACAACTCCCTTCATAATCTGTGACTTCTGTTAACGGTTAGTGATGCCAGTGCAGAATACGCCCATACCCTATGTTTAATTTACCAGCAGAATTATCAAATGATAAAATACGCCAATGTTCATAGATATATGGCTTCGTAATTAAAATTGAACATGAACATTGGTCTCTAGACTATAAGTATCGGGTGCAAAATAAATTCGTTCTATTCAAATTGATTTGAAAACACCTATTCCATCTAATTTTATAATTGCTGGTCACGAGGCTTACATTTGTTACGCAGGGCAACCACGCACTTGCAATACGTGAGGTGAAACCACTCATTTCTGTGATCGTGTCCTTACAAGAAATTTACCTCTAAGATCCCACAAGCACCCCGTCCAACATTGAGTGACCTATTCTCTGAGAAAAATATTATTACTGAAGAAACTTCTGCTTCCAGCCCCATTCAACTTGATCAGCAGGCGGACGCTCTCCCCCCTCCCGAGCCCTCTCAACAGCCGGCCTCTCCATCGGAACCTATGAACCTGACCTTGTTGTCGTTGCAACGGCATGACACACTTCCCTTATTCCCCCCTACTAGTAGCACTAACAAGATAGCTACTGCACCATCGCATGAAGAGGAAATAAACATAAGACTAAATGCTAAGAAACAAAAATACGCGAAAGATCCCAATCTACAGCGACACTTTTGAATGGCTTTCATGCTCAGACTTTACTAAATAATAAACCAGCGATTTAACCCGAGATCCACGATTACAGGGTGACTTGTCCTCTAAAAGCCTGGTTAACAGTAACAAAGCTGGGAAATCTCTGAGGTTATTTGAAAGTTCCACTGAGCCTATGTCGAAAGACACGTCTCATGAAACCTTAGAGCTCACGCTTGGAGAATAATTTCTTTTTACTCTCCTCTAGCTATTTATTTCTTTTTAATTGTATTATGTCCATATAAGCGAGTTATAAACGGAGAATTTACCTCTTGAATTGTTCTTGGATTCACTTGTCTCTCTATATATCATACACATATTAAATTCTTACACTGAATATTAGTAATATCTAAACTCCCGGAAAATTTCGTCTTTTTGCAAAAAGTTTTAATTTCCTGGGTGTTGATAATTTAAGTAAAATTTTTAAAAATGTATTTATTTTCTTAATTATAAATGAACCCAGGAAATTAAAACCCTTTTTCCAAAAAGACGAAATTTTCCGGGAGTTTGGATATTACTAATATTCAGTGTAAGAATTTAATATGTGTATGATATAGAGAGAGACAAGTGAATCCAAGAACAATTAAAAATAAATGAACTAAAAAGTAAAAAGTATTTGAGATTATGCATTTGCATTGGATTATAAATATGCATTTGGCTAGGATGAATTATTTTATACTTTTTAGTTATAAATGTATAATTAAGAAATAAAAACGTGGTTTTTAAAACTTTTTAAAACTTTTTTTATTTCAATTATTTTCTAACTTATGTCTTGTGTGCACGTAATTTTGCAAACACTATTAGACATTTCGATTAAATGATAAAAATTGAGCAACCATTATATTTAGTTTATTTTGTTTTATCTTGATCACATACAAAATAGAAAATTGTTTTATCTACTCCATTGATATTTCGAAACAGTTGATCAATTATTTTTTAATTAAAGACAAAATACAGAAACACAAAGTTAATTTTGAAAATTTTTATTTCAGTATTAAATACATTTGTACCAGATCCTCAATATAGAAGTCAAAATCTTTGATAATATTTATGTAACTTATTATATTAAATATAACACTCATTGACTAATTTACACAGTTGAAATTATTAATACATTATTAATACACATGTTACACATTAACACTAGCGCAATTCAATTTATGTAATAGAGATCAGATATATTAAATGTTATTTGTAAGGATTTAATTGTGAGTATTTAAATTCGATGTTTTTATTTGAAAAGTTGTCATGGCGACTATTGTTATCAACATATTTAGCATGTCGTTGTGTGTCATTAGCGAAACCAGAACAACGTTTTTTCCTCGTCTCAGTTGATTGCGCTTGAGCCATGCGTTTCTTGGAATTTGCCCTTTCGTTATCGCGCTGTTTATTTGAATAGTTGCCATGGGGATTGTATTTTATCAAAATATAATAAAAAGAATTCTAATCATTTTAGATTCAAATAAAACGTTGAAATTAAATATAAATCAAGTTACACTATAATTTATTTATTGTATTCATAAATGTTAATACAGTCACCAAAGTAACTGTTCTTATTTTTAAATAAAGTTTATTATAAATTTTATATTCTTATGCGTTATTAACGAAACTACATACATTTACTATTCAATCTTACATATTTTAAAACCTTCGTGTTTGATACTGCACTGCATTACTTTCAAAACTGCGAAACCATATTTTTGAACCGTGGAACCATTGAACCATTATAATTATATTATATTGTATTGTCATCTATTTCTGGCCTATGTGCAAATATTCAAGTCTCTATCTCATTTAGAAGTACATGAAAAATTAATTTGAGGGGCACTCAGGTGCGTTCCCGAGCTACGTTCGTTGATATGGAATCTCCGTCCATATATCATGTCCGTGAACCGCGGCGTGCCAAGCGTAAATATCTCCTATTCATAGCATTCAAAATAACACCCGTGTTTCTTTAAGTAGCCAAGTGATATTCGTGCATGAATACTTTGAGAAGCTATATTATGATATCACACCAGAAGAACTCCTTGCTACAGAGGAAGTTACGGTTCTAACTTCTTCTGGCCCAGAAGATACTGTTCCTCCTTTTACCGTGACTGAGCTGCAAGCACCTTTAGCTGCCTGTCCTGGAAATAAATGACTTGGAGTGGATGGCCTACCTGCAGAAGTTTACTCTGCATTTTAGCCGCTGCTGAAGGATGCATTTTTGCAAATTTTAATGAGCTGCTATGTACCACCTCTGCATTTGTCCATGACATACTGGTCCTTGGGCCTAAATGTAGCCATCCCAATACTGCACAAGTCTTTAGTCCTTTTAACAATGCTCAATACTGATTATAAATGCTCATGCGCTATATTTAACACCGCTTATCACCAATAATAGCTGATATTCTTGCACCGGTACAATAGGCAATACGACGTGGACGGAACATACTGTATGCCCGATGTGCTCTTCGTGACGCTTTTAGTGACGCCCATATTTCCCGGGTTGGGAAACTTGATCTCTTTGGACTTTGATCATGCACTTCACCGCGTTAAACAGCTATTTAATTAATACTATGATGCACTTAGGAATCCCTGATACAAATTTCTACTTCATTCGCAATATATTAAAAGCCGTTAGTTCCAAAATTTTAGAGAACGGCTATTTCACTCATTCCTTTCCTGTGAGAGCGTCTGTAAAACAGGGTTGTCCGATGGCAATGCAATTGTTTGTGTTATCAATCGAACCTCTCCTACGAAAATTACAACAGTGCCTTCGTTCTGATGGTCACTCTCTTATTAGAGCATTTACTGATGATGTCACTTTGCTGATCTCACGTGGTTCTCTTCTTCCTCATATTCAAGAGATTGTGCATAATTATTATTATAGAGATTATGGAGCGACCCTTAATGTGAATAAATCAAAATCTGTTCTCGTTGGCTTCACTTCTATAGTCCTACCCTCATGGGCATGTATGGCTTCTGCCATTAAAATATTGGGTGTTACATTTTAATCCACGGCACCGGCGACGATTCAAAATAATTGGAACTGTATTGTTAACAGTGTTCGTAAAGTTCTTCAAGAGCATAAATTTCATTCCCTATATTTATTACAGCTTTTTCATGTTGCTAATATATTTTCATTGTCCAAAGTGCGGCTTGTAAGCCAGATTCTGGCTTTACCATCCACTTTTGGCGTAAAGTTAAAATCAGCTACAGGATGACTTATTTGGTTTCTTATTACGAGTCCCTAGAAATCAACTCACACTTCCAATCCCTGAAGGGGGTCTAAATGCCATTTGATCCATTGGCGAAATTTGATTGTGTATTTCCCCGGACAAACTGGGCACATTTAGGAGACTATGGCGATTTTTATAGTCGTCAGTTTCTCACCTAGTGCTTGTCGGAACACCGCATCCAGAATCCACCAGATCTTCGAGGGTTGCCGATTCAGGCGCTCTAGGTTAAGAAGCTACTTCAGTTAATAGCATATTGTCCTGTCGACCTACATGACCAACCACCCAAAACCAGAGACTTGTATACTTCCTGGTTATTTCATTCCCAGCTTCAAGGTAAGTTCTTCAACAGCCAGTATTCAAATGGCACCGAATCTGGTTCAACATTTGACAGTCTGCACTCAACAATTACCAACAGAGTGTGTGGTACAAACTGGTGAACAAATCTTCCCTAAAAATGAGCGCTTATTTTGTATTGATATGAAGATATCTCCTAACTGTGATAATTGCGGCCTTTAAGATTCCATACTCCATCGTTTAGAATGTGGTGCTGCTGCATTAGCATGGTGGAGGGTGTAGGCCAAGATCCTCCAGATCCTGGATGTCTCTAAGAAATATTTTGAACCCTAATATTTGATATTTACAGTTTTTAGTTGGTCCTCAGTAGCTCAGCGAATGGCAGTGTTGCGATATATAGGACAGTGTTTAATTGAGTTTGAAGATTCAAGTTAAAATATATATATATTAACCTACACACACAATGAGTTCTAATAATTGTAATATTAAAAAAGTGTGTTGTAATATATATAAACTATGTACAAAAATTAAGAGTAGAAAAGGGGCTGGACAACAAATATTTTGAGAGTAGGAACGAATGGCCTCACACACACTTCAATATGAAGCAACAGGCGTCGATGCAGATCACGCAAGGATATGTTACGATGTGACGTGTAAAAAAAGTTAGTGACAGAATATTGAACGTAAGGTATGAAAATGATGAAATGCACTCACATTTGGAAGTCAAGCATAATTTTATTCACAACAGGTCGATGGTATGAGAAGTCATTATTTCCACTTAACTTGTATACTGCCTATTTATTCAATTGATATTATAGCTTGGTGCTTTACAATTTGTTTGTACAATTGTACAAACTTTGTACAATTTGGTACAATTTGTTTGAACTACTGCAAATGTTCTATCGATGCAGTTTTTCGAGTTACACTTTCTCGGCTGCCGGGCTTTCTTCCAATTTGTGCCTCAACTTTCCCCTCCCGCATATCGCTATATGATGTCAACCACCCCAATCTCAAAGTCACATTATATACAACAGTACTTCTCTCGATCGCTATTTACTTCTTTAGAATATGTTGTGTAGTTTATAAATTATAGGTGTGACAAAACTGGCCTGATTTTCTGGGATGGCATTCTAGTACTAGACCCAACATATAGACGCATTCATGTTCAAACTATGATTTATTTTCTAGACTTTAGACACTGACATTGTCGTTTCAAAGTTTGATAACTCCTAGGGGCGGAAATTTTCCAGTTTGTTCCAACTGGAATGGAAATGAAGTACAACATTTTTGAAACCGAAATACTACTATCAACAATGCATTTAGACTGTTTCTTATTTTGACAATTTAGCCAGTTTAGCCAAGAAATCATTTTCTTGGTTGAACATTCTTTTATTTTAAATTGCTATATTTTTACCCATCAAGCTGTTTATCGATAATTATATAATTGCATTGAACTTCTTAAGTTTAATTATGTTCATGTTGCTCCAGGTTCAACATTATTGAAGCTTGAATTTCTTCACTAATAAATCGTTTACTGCTGCTTTTTAATTTCTCTACACTGCATTCTTCAAACTGATTAACATAATTTTGTGCCTCAATGTCTTTCATAGTTGTCTTATTTTATTATTACTGTCATGTACATTATTCTTTGTACACTGTCTTCCGAGCCTCCTAATAATACCGAATACTCCAGCACAGCACTATATCTTCATTCTGTTAACTACTTTTGGATTTGTCTACAGCCATAGCTTTAATTATTATTTAGATAAAGGTTGAGTAGAGCAAAAACAAAATCATCCCTTAAATAATGCTCGTGACTTAAGCTCTGTACAACTTATTATAAGCTTCTATATATTTACAAATAATTTTAACCTTGATCAGCCCATTTATGAATTTCATTCTTTTATTCTTAAGAAAGAATCCATTTGATATCATCTGATTTTTAGTGCTATGATTCATGTAAATGTTGATTAGTCTGTTGCGCCCAAGAATCAAAATAGCATTACAATATATCATGGTTAAGTTTCAAAACATCATTGACTACGAACATCTTAAGTTCAATTAATTCGATGCAAAGAATTAAGATAAAACATGTTTTATTTAATTGAATTTGTCTTTAAAAATAAATACAATAATATGAGTGTAATGGTGGCTCTCTGAGGAAGGGTAATATCTAAAAACGCAGGAGCCTAACTAATTTCAGAGCAAATACTTTTTCCTGATCTTTATTTTAACACACATTTGTAAACCTTGTGTCCAACTCCAGTTCATTTAAACGAAAACAACAAATTTGTCTCTACCTCCATAAGCATGTTAATATTTGCTCCTCAGATGTTAAATATTAAGTTAACAAACAACCCACTGTCTATGTTTATAGGTCCCGAAGCTTTCAGAGCTACAAATGTACGTGCAAGGTACAATGTCTCATATGTTGACAACGAGGGCCGTTGATATAGAATTACCATACTTTTTGACAATATATGTATCTTTATTCATTTTCATAATTTTGATGATTTTTCTCAAAGTAGTGCCCGTTGGATGCAATGCACCTGTCACAGCGTTTCTGCCAGTCTTCAAAGACATGCTGTAGACAATTTTTTCACAGGTCCTTCAGAATCGCCTGAGCAGCTTTCATTGCCGTTTCTAATGGTGGAAAATGCTTCCCAAGAAGGCGTTTCTCCAATTTGGGAAAAAGGAAATAGTGCTAAATCTAAAATGCAGGGAAGGTGAGGGACACACTTCACATTACTTTTTGTGAGCTATTCAGTAACATTTGCGTTGTGCGACCGTGCGTTATCGTGGTGCAGCATCCAGCTTGTGGCACGGAAAATGTGTTTTTTTTTTGTTTTTTTTTTTTTTTTTCGATGTTGGTGATGATGAAGATGTTCATACAGAGATTTTCTGTTTGATATCAGGATCGAAATTATGTAGTTAAGTTTTAATCAGCAGTGTTACCTTTTGAAAGAAACTCCGCATCTTCCTGTAACATCATCTTCAAGTACATACAAACATGTACGCGAACGTCCCATTATTTCGAGAATCAGCAGTCTTGGAACCAACCGTGCAAAACTTTGTGTGGGTAGAGCCTAATGAACTTTTCAGAATTTCCGATAGTGTTTTTAATGATATTTGACGATCCTCTCTCACAATGATAGCAATTGTGTTAATATTTTCTTGTCTTAGAGCATGAACTAGAGTGCCGGATCCACCTCCTTTTGAAATTGATTGCCTCTTCTTTTACAAATTTTATACCATCTGCAAGCCGTGGTATAGGGAACAGCAAACTCTCCATAGGGCTCCCGTAGCATTGCATAGGCCCCAGCTGTAGGTTTTTTGAGACGAAAGCTGAATTTCAGAACAGTCGCCTACATTTTGCTGTAGACGGAGCTGAACATGTCTCAACTTTCATACCTCTCATAGGTGGTAATAGGAAAGGACAAAAATTAAACAATATGCATTAAGCTAATAATATATTATATAGTTAATTTGTAGGGAGAAATTATGCCTTTAAATATTGTATTCATTCTTTGTTGAACACCCCGCGTAGTTCAGCATTTTTCGTTGAAAACTGAAGATATTTTGTAACAATATTCCCTTTAAATTTTCCATGGCACATCGAGTGGAGATGACTCTAGGCAACACACAGAGAATAACAAATTAACGGCCCCATTACAGTAGACTATTCCGTATTTCGTGGCATTTCTGAAATGTTGTATGTTTGACTGCAGAACTCAGGTGCAATACACTACAATATGGTTCCTTCTTTAATGAAAGTAATAATTACGTGAATATGAGAAAGAATGTTGTTATTCTTCTGTATTTTAAATTTAGTCTTAAGTTATGAATAACGACTTAGGCAAAAAGTTAGCAAATTCCAAGTATATCTTCTTCTTCCTTTTTCTTTCTTTTCAATCATCGCCTCTTCTAGTTGGAACAAATGGCTTTAGAATAAGGGTAGACTGCAAATCTAAAATACTGGGAAATTTAATTCAACACATTAAGGACACTGTATTTTTATATTTTGCTTCTATCGAGTTACCAGTAAAAAGATACTTTTTTTTAGAAAGTAAAATTTTATTATTTGATTTTGTATGTGCGAATGGGGTAATAGATCGATATCAATTAAATTTAGTAAGCAAAAAACAAAACTGTTTTAAAGTTAGTGTATAAAATTTCCTTGTGGACCTTTTTTCATAAATGACAGATTCAAAATCTTTTGTTTAATTTTTAAAAGAAATATTTTACCCAATAAAATACATACAAGTACTTATTAAATATGACATATACTATAACTATGGCACAGGCATTCGTGTTTTCCTTTTTATTTTTCTCTACTACAGGCAAAGGTGGGAATAATGGGTATCAAGATATGTGCGAATATATTATAATGCGTATTAGTATCCTGCCATATCACTCTAAGGACATGCTCTTAATAAATTTTTTCTTTTCTCTCTCATAATTTAATATATTGTTTAACATGCATCAGCCCATTTCTTTCACATATTATTTTTCGTCTTTCTCATTGTCATGTGACTTTTTCTTCGAATTGTATCCACTCTTATATCATCCTCGATCTTCCCATTTTCCTATTTACCTCAATCCTTACCTCCAACTTCGGCCTTTCTAATTTCTATATACATGTCCATACTGCTTCAGCTGTTTATAGTGCTTAAAGGTCTTGGTCTTAATTCATCTGTTCCTCTTATCCTTAAAATGCACTATTCTTTCTTTCCTGTGTTTTCTCATGTATTTCATTTCACTTGAATTAATATTTTCAATATTTGTTTCACAGTTTCCATTCCATTCATCATTGAATTGCTGGTTTTTTTGAGTGTCAGTCACAAATGTCAAGTCATTCGCATATGTGAAAATCTTCGTTTTATAGCTTGTGTAGATTTAAATGTCAAGATATATCCTTAAATTTAAGTCGAAGTTATATATTATTTAATAGGGTAAATACCATAAAGAAGTTTCATTCAGTAGATGGGTGCAACTAATTTGAATGTAACACCGTACTTAAAAATGGGTACCTATTTATGATGTAATGTTCTTGTATTATCCTCAATGAGCTGCGATGACTTCATAACACCTACGTCGTATACTTTGGCGCAGCATGCTAAAACAGATCTGTGGGATACTCTTTAACAGGCCTTAATGACAAGTTCTTGGTAAACTAATAGTAATTTCAAAGTATATGGGATACGCCACTGAGAAATACCGTTCACAACACTACATGGATCGAGGCAGTGTTGCAACTTAAATCGGCACTCCATCTTATTATAACATATATTTCCAGATGAGGCACGGGGTTGCACGATTCATAACGTGCTCCTTTCTCATGTACACATGATTAAAGAAACAGATCCACGTGTACGAACCGTTAAGTGCTATGTCGGTGTTGCTGTGGTTAACATTAACCTCCCGACGAAATTGCAAAGATGTTAAAAGACTTCGAATGGTGAGCTTAACGGAAAGTCTCTCTCTCTCTCCCTCATATATATAAGCAGATACAAATAAAACACTTAAATAGTCGCAAATTTTTCGTTATATTTCGAACAACTCGTGTCATTCTTCAAAGGCAGATGACTTTCCCTTCTAAAGTTTCGTTATACCTCCAAAGTTGAACCTGTTTCTTTACACCCTAGTCATCCTGTAGAAATGAATATTAACCGGCTTTAAGTTTGATTAGTGATTATAACTTTCTAGATAAGATCATCTCGAAAGCAACTTAACTTCGAGCGAAAAATGAGTACTAAAGAGGCTATCCAATAATCCTAATGGAATTATAGGCCGTTAAAGTATCCTGGGCAGTATTACTACAATGCCGAAGCTTGTCGACAGCTTGATGTCACTTATTATGAGCTATTGTTTTTCGACCCTACAGTCAAGTTTAATCAAGATATAGTTTTGTTTATCGCTTCTTATGGTACTGCAGAAGGATTTAGTCCCAAAAATATCACTCTACTTACTCCCAATGCCCCTTGTACTCCCACCATATATTTTCTTCCTAAAATTCATAAAAATAACAGTCCAGGTTGCCCGATATTAGCCAGTTTTTATTTTCCCACAGAACGCAGTTCTGCACTAGTATATATTTTGCTACAGCTATTTGTTAGGTCTAGGTCTTCCTATATCAAATATTCCTACAATTTTGAGCTACTTAATAACGTTCAACCTTTTGCACATTCAATAAACTTCTGGCTACTATCGATGTAACGTTACTTTATACCAACATTCTCCACACAAAGAATTAGTAGCTGTTAGACATTTCTTGAACTCTCGAGCACCGCCACATATTTTATCATCCACGAGTAGTTTATCTGGTTCCCACTCACACAGTATTTAGTTTTGATAATAAATATTATCTACAAATTAAAGCATTGCAATGGGCGCTAGTATGGCACCGTCTTATGCCAATATTTTTATGGCACACTTAGAGGAGGATTTTTTTTAAGTCAGAATCTCTAGTACTATTATTATGGTTGAGATATATGGATAATACATTCGTGCTTTGAACCCATTTTCTTTCAGTTTTTCTTTCTTATCGTTTATAATATTATTTTAATCTAGTTAGTAGGAAAATCTGTAAAATAATGTATTAAAAGATCATTTAATTGTATAATTATAAAAATAAATGGAAAATTTGATATACACGCCCTGGTTTAGGAAACCAGGGTGGCGTATACAGATTTTATTTATTTATTTATTTATTTATAACCCATGGTTTAGAGTCTCTCTATCAGTTCCTTAGCAATCTTAACTGCAAATTTTAGAAGTTCACTTTCGTCTCTCCCAATGCTGCTATGTTCCTAAATATTGATATCTCTTTATAAAGTGTGTATTTTCTTACACTAAATCCCACAATTTACAACATAATCTTAATTTTTCTGTCATCACCTGCATAGCAATATATCTATTTTCTCTCTCTATCTGTCTGTCTCTCTCTTTCAATTCGCTGCCAATGTCTTTGCAACAGCTTTTCTTCTCTTAACATCTATATTAAAATTCTAGCTCAAAAGTTCCAAGACCAAAAATATTCTTACTATCTTTTAGAATACCGTATTATCCCTGGACACAAAAAAGTCCAGTGGAAAACTAAAACTTCAATAAGAATTTAATTTTCTATGAACTACTTATGTGCCTGGAATTAGGAGCTTCAAAACTATTTTGAAAGAATATCGCGATACTTTATTAATCTTTAAGTGATTTTTTTAAGAATGTATACACCGCCTTACTTTTAGAACATCCCCTAACCTATGAAAGTATATTTCGCCGCAACCTATCTCCTTGCAAATTACCTCGTCCTGTCCCAGGCTTATAGCTTTCAAACGCCCTAAATGAACAACCTGTGCACTAATTATGTTTTCATTCTTTCCACAGTCCTAATTTATCCTGGGAATGTAAGAATACCTCATTTATTACCCGCCTTTCTAAGAACGTTAAACACACACACACACACACACACAACACGCCCTCGCGCTCGCGCGTGCTATCTTGTAAGGTTTGCAAAGCATTTTACATTGGTTTAACTTCTACTGTTGTTTCGCTACGTATGAATAAATCAGGGGCATTCTGCTAAAACTAAGTCTCTCTTGTCAGTTGCCTAACATGCCTTGTCTCATTATAAGGATTTCGATGATGCTTTTGATTTATCATTTATTGATATCTGGGACTCAATCCATGAATCTTAGTTTAGTATGCCGATACCAGCATAGAGGCAATGCGTTCCTCTGTCTGTAATTAAAATCATAGACAAGTAAAAGTAATATAACTGTATCGAAAGTAACTTCACTTAGTATTATAACAATAACCCCATATCAGTGAACAGAGCATTATACACTAGATATGTCTACTGCATACGAATAACTTTAAAGGGAGAACAACTGAATTGTCGAGATTTATTCTAACTTAATTTCGAAATTGAGAGAAACAAGCCCTCCTGTGTAATTCAGTGTACAGACACTAGGCAAGTAATTCAATTTCTATTAGAGCATTTATAACTGTCCAAAAAATAAGCCTAGAAAATTTATAAATATACTTAACTTATCAACTGTCATTTACAGAAATTTTTAGATATTTTCGTTTACTTTTGTAAACAGATCGACTAAATTACATCACGCATAACCCCACTGTAATAAGATGTCCTGAAGGATGCTGCATAAACTGTACGATTGCTTTCAGTTGGCGTAGTGTATTAAATAAGAGAAGCCGTTTTCACTAGGTACCCCCTTTGGGCCACCATTAAGTAATTGACTAAATTATCGTTTTAAAATCGCGTGTTGTTTGACTGCACGCACAAAGATGTCTGAAGAGGAGGATGTTTATTCAAATGCATTCTTATGTACACCTATATTAAATAGAATACTCAAAACAGTATCAATGTTACGGCACAGCGGCTGGAGGAGTGCACCTTGTTGCCATATTAGGGTAGGGCGCGTGAGCATCTCTCTTGTTCTTATGCTTTCGCCACACCGATAAATTTGCCCACTTAAGTAGGCTGATCAGATTTTTCATGTTAAAAACCGGAATACTCCACTCACTGTTTATATTAATATTTATTAAAATTTAAATCCGTCATAGAGAATATCTCTCAGTTTCACTACACATTATTACTAAGACATAGAAGTTCGTGATTGATTTCAACATTTTTATTCACAAAAGTGACTTCTATGACGTACGCTTGTACATTTCACTTATCCGTATACTTCTAAATGAAAACATCTTTGTTCTTGTTAGAGCGGAAAGCAGGGGTAATAAATGATAGGCAAAATTGCAATAACTGATGTCCTGCTGTATTATGAAAATACATATTTTTTTCTACATACCTCAGTTCTTCCAACACAAATGTCGAATGTGTTGTTGACAATCGAGAAGTTTCCACCGAAGGACGTTTCCTCATTCATTTCCTAGCTATTGTCACGTGAGGATAGTGACATCACTTGACTCTTAATCTAATTAGTTACCATGTGCCTTGTCTAAACGCTTGAGGAGTTATTAACTTATTACTTTGGGTCGGCGTGAGCACTTTGTCACTTCCTTCTGACCTCGCACAGTGGCAGGTAATAGGTAAGAAGTTCGCATGGGGAATGGGATTGTGTCGGACAATCTTTAGAAATTCAAAGTGAAGCTGCATATGGTGACCCAGCGTTGGGCTTATTGTGTAATTTGCTTTTTTATTTTAAACGTAAATTTTATATAGGATTTTTGCCTAATGTTAGGAAAATGCTATTATATGTTGTCAAAGTAGTCACGGGGCTAAAATGAATCAAAGAATTATTACTAAAGAGTTTTTAAGAGTGCTGGACTTGCTTGTTATTTGTTTAATAATGTTCTAAATCATTGCCTGCTAATAGACTAAAGCACATTTGCAAGCCAGTAGAGTTGTTTTCTTTGTCCTTTTATTGTGGAAACGTTTAGCAGCATATGATCTAAATATAAAGATTTTTTTTAATGTTTTAAGAAGTTTTAAGTTTACTGCGAACAATTTTATTCTGTGTTTAACCTTGTAAACCTACCTTCATGGAGTACTTAATTGTTTCATGTACAATACACAAACATAATTTGTTCAGCATGTCGTAATATGCCTCATTTGCATTCAAGTATTGATGAGTGTTTCAATAAATTTTATTAATGTTGCTAAATACTTATTTTCCTTCAGCAAACACACAACAACTCAATTTTATGGATCCCCAAATTACTTGACATTTCCCTATTGTTCCAGCTTATAGCGTCATATTCCAAAAAAAAAAAAAATGAAAGAAATAAAAAGGAAGACACAGAAAGGAAAGATAGCAGAATGCAAAATATTAATCAACGAGAGCACTTCTAATAAAATAACTTCAATTGAATGTAAATATAAGGTTTCTTCTGTATAATTTTTAGAACTCTATTTGTATTTATCCACTGGCAAAATCCACAATCAGTATTTTGATAACTGACTTTTTTCTCGTCTTACTCTCCTTGCATACTTTTGTGTTTGTTGTACGTACCAGCATCTCGACTTCAAGAAGTCAGTATTCCGTTTAATTCAACGTGTGCCAGAATACTGACATCCATTAAGGAAAAATATGGACTTTTCACTGTGCGAACAGAAAAGCAATTCTGTCCGCCGGAACATGGGGCACCACAAGAAATATATACATAAAAACAAGAATTAGAGAATCAGAAATGAATAAAACACTTAAATAGTGTCACATATTCCCCTATGTTTTTAACCGCTGCATTCTTCTTCAAATGCAGGAGACAAGTTAAAGTATTTAGTTGTGTTATCTACCTCGGTGGTTCTTGTTGTTTCAGCCACATTGTTCCAATATTTATTTAATTTTTAATTTTTGTTATATATATGTACATTTTTACGCGCAAGTTATAAATGAAATAAGTCCCTCACAATGGAAAACTTCGAGACGGTGTAGCCATTCGATTAGCTAACTCTTCATGCCAGCACGTTTCTACAATAATATTGCTCCAACTGTTGTAGCCGGAATTAAAGGCCGTCTTTGATTAAACTAACATTGTTATAATTAAGGCTAGTAATAATTAACATAAATATGATCTGATACATGTATGTAGTTTGTAGTCATTAGACAGCACCTGTGCTAAACAGTAATAAAGGTCCATTGTGTATTTATGTGAATGGAAAACGGTTCGGGTCGTTAAGCTTGGAAATGGTAAAAGTTTTGACCTTGGGGAAAAGGGTTAGGTCCTGAAAAGAGGCAATTCTCTTTTCAGAGGGTTTAAAGAAAACCATTTACCGAGACGCAGACAAAAGCAGAGAAACACATTCTTTCAATAACTAAGGGTAAAGGCACTAATGACTTTACGGGTGGATTTCTTTCGAAGAAGGAACAAATGTCAATCTCAGATGACAGCTCAAGTTTATATCCCCTCATGACAATAACATTCAAACGTCGACAGATTTTGACATTACTTTGCAAAACAAATAGATGTTCCTTATTTATGACCGAGGTTTCATTGTGAGCAAATTTGAAAGGACAGAAAAGTGAAAGGATATGTCGGATTATAAAAATTTCCCAACATTTAGGGCAGGAATGTCCGTTCTTAGAAATATTATAACGTGAGAGGTATTTCCAGAAATTGGTCCCACACAACCAATAGAAATCTTACAAAATTGAACGAATCGGAGCGAGCCTGCATAATTATAGATATTAAGGAAGGACCAATAACGCAGATAGAATCGAACTGAGCTCCATAAATTTCGCGGATTTAATTTTCACGATGGGAGGTTCCTAATAAACAATAAACTTGACATCTGATATATAATGTAACGGACACAGAACAGGAGAGACTTGGAGAGAGAGAGCAGCAGAACTTCAACAGCAGTGAGACTTAGAGAGAGAGAGCAGCTGGACTTCTACAGCAGGGAAAAGTTAGCGGTCCGGGATTCGAGGCTAAGAGCTAAAGGTTGGATAGTCGGAGAACGGAACTGTAAGAGTCAATTTAAACAAGCGGGCAAAAGAATAGACAATCCAAATCAAAGTGAGCGAAGTCGGTAGGAGAAGAAAAATAGTCAGTCAGTTCAACACATTTCCAAGCTTACGCGAACAATCCAGTATTCTGTTAAGTGTAAATAAATGACGTTAGATAAGAACTCCAGTGTTTCCGTGTAACTTTATAGATTTCCTTCCCTTCCCTCTGACTCAGACGAGTCACAAAATTCCAGAGTTCCCTGAGGTAAAGGTTCCTGATCCCGACACAAGGGGCATCCAACCCAGAACTCAAAGAAAAACAATTAATCGACGACACCTCTTCCCGCGAGCGGACTGCTACCAGCTTATAATCGACGAACGGCCCCACTGTTGTGCCAAAAAACTGTTTTGACAATATTTAGAATGAATTTATGCAAAATTAATTTTTACTGTAACATTCTAGCATGACAATTTCCCAATCTATAAATCGATGTAACCAAATCTTGCACTGCATAAGATAGGGCGTAGTCTTTAATGAACTATTAAAGATATTCTGAACCTTTCTATACAATTTATGCACAATTGTAGCAAAACTCTTTTTCAATAAAACTTTCAGAAATAATTCTCTTTTTTTTTTTGATTGATTTATTTATGGTCGCTCTTTAACATCTCAGGTCATCAGCGTCCCATTCAACTCAGGGCGTGAAACGGCCGACAAATTTTGCTCAGAGGCCTCTCTTTCAGTCTTGAGGTTCTTTTTCGTGCCGTAAATGTACGACAAGGCACCCACGGCTTTACTTCCCTTCCGAAGGAAGCCATACTTAGGATTTTTACGCCCGAAAAAATCCATTGGTCCTGGCCGGGTTCGAACTCGCGATCTTGGGTTTAGGAGGCAAATATGGCAAGTATGCTACACCACCAGGACCGACAGAGAAATAGTTCATATTTGCATATTAAAATAATATACTTTTGAAAATTTAATAAAAAGAGTGCTTAAAATTATAATAACAGTTGATTTTAATGTCAAAAAACAAATTTTATGTAGTAAATGCCTTTTCTATGTATAAATTTTGTTACTTGCCTTAGAGATTCCAAATGTATTCTATAAGCTAAATAAGGAATAACACATTAATATTTAAAGCGTATTTCTTTGAGTGATTAGGCTGTACTATTTCTATATGTCTTGCCCAAGATTGCACACTTTACTTTGACAATTTTTTTTAATCTTGATATTTCGACTACATCCTCTCCTTAAGGCTGTAGAATGTGTTCCAAAACAAGCGAGTTTCAAGAATTTCAATGTCTGTAAATGGAAAGGAAATATTTTATTTTAGGATTTCAAATTTACCTGTGACAATAATTTAGAAATTGCTTAATCCTTTTTTTCCTAACAGAGTCGGCATTCAGATTATGAGTTTATTTCCAATTATTTCATATAAGATATTATCTTTGCTTATTAAGATCGACACGGGTGCCGGGGTCGTTAAGCCACGGATTCTTGAACTGTAGGTCTGGTGTTGGATTCCAGCCAGTTCCGTCCTCCCTGACAGGTTTTCCTTACATTCGGCGTAAATGGCTAATTCAGAGGTGGTATCCTAAACTTAGGCCTGGCACATACCTTCCTTTAATTAAAAATTGTTTGATAATTATCATTTCATTTCATGTACTATCATGTCCACCGCCTAACCGCCTATGATGCTTGAGCAATAAAAACAGCAGCCTTTAAACATTATTAAAATATACTTATTGAGAAATATTTACAATTTCTTTACCATTTAACCTGTAGGTACTACTGATGTAAGATAATATGTTGCCAACAGGCTTTAAAATATTTTGATTCGTTATTAATATTTGTTTACCGGATTGAAAATTTGAAGTAAATAGAACAAATCATTTGAATTAAAAGAACAAGCACTTACACTATCTTTATTTTTTATTTTTCAATGTTTCAATGTCCAATGAGTGATACAGATATTTCTGACAAACTATAAAATAAATTAATTATTCCCGTTAAGAAATTGCAGCTTTTTTGGTGCATAAATGTATTCAAAACAAAGGAAACTTCCAGGAAAGAATCATCCGAATAACCATTTCAATCATGAATTGGACCTGTGCTCCTTGTATGTGATAGGATAGAAAGGCCAAACCGATAGTGGTACACTAAAGTAATTTATTGTTATGCATATACATAGTTTACCATACGGTATTTTTGGTTTTGTTAAAATATTTGAACATTTTGTTTGACAATATTTTATGCATTAAGTGTTCAACTATTTTACATTCATTATGCAGTTGCTTTTCCAATATAGACGTTTTGTTTTATGGCGCGGAATTGAATATTTGAAATAGGATTTCCTGCAATTTTGTCTATGTGTTAATAGTTTGTAAAGACTCGCATAACTGATATTCTTCTATGCTGTTTGATATAGGACAAAATTAATTCTTTAGTAAGAATACAATACGCCTCAGACAATGCAGAAGAGTAAAATTTACTTTGTTTGCTTTATTTTTCTTTATCCCTATTATATATGGATATTTAATCGGGATATATGGCAGGTTATGCTGAAACCTTTTTTAACTAGTAATATTTTAAAAATGATCGACTTACCTAACATAGCAGCTACTCAGTCCCTTCATAGAATATGCCATAAGACCTCTCACGCTTAATTCAGTAGCTCTTCCACTTTGCAAAGTCCTTGTAAGGATCGCCATCAAATGCCGTCTACCAATTTCGTCGACTGTTTATGAAACCTACAGCCTTTTAACGACTAAAAGCCAGAAGTTCTAAGGAATTAATCTGCGTTCTTGCTGACTGACAGACCTGGCATAGAGAATGTTTGCTAAAACACCTGCTTGAGATAAGAAGCAGTCAAATCAGGGCAGAAGTTTATTCATTTGCATCTCATTGGCGACCGAGAAGTCACAGAAGCACTTTGTTCAATCACGGCCTGCTGTGCAATAAATAATGCAGATGAAGAGACGAAGTACAATTTTACCATTCACCGAAGTAAAGAACTTAATTCGTAACAAGATAGTGCTACCAAATCTGTTTTCCAAAGGACGTAAAAACAATGCAAAGAAAAAGAGAAGAATTACCTCATCAAAATCCCCATCTATTCTTTGCTGAGAATACCCGAAAAACTATCCCTAAGGAAAGAACAGTGATTTACTATGGTTATATGGGGTCATTGAGAAAATTATGTATGTTAGGCAGTTACCAGTGCTTATAGAGGATTTGTTCGTTACAATCAGCCTTTTCAACTCAGGTTAGCATTTCCAGGTTCGTTCAGAATTTTAGGTTGTAAAATTGTTCTTCTAATGTATTCCTATCCACCCATTCATTAAGGCAAAGTCTATTTTACGTATTATTTGAGTGGAGCCGGAGTAGAGCTCGTTCGGCTACCAACTGCAGGATAAATCATTTTGTTGAGAAGCCCAAAAATGGAAGGTACGATACATAACGGTGTAAATCTAGTATACTTTAAATATTAATTTTGCAGATCATTTTTCAACAATGACAATTGGTTCATAGCTAAACTAAAACCTTATAACGTACTCAAAACATTTAACAGGCAGTACAAAACTATAAAATAAGTCAGGCAACACAGTTATGGATCACATCTATTACTTCCTCAAAGGAATATTTCACGGCAGTATTGTTGCACTGACATTTCCTGTCTATCTTATACAATTTACTGCAGAAGGATTTTTCGCCGGATATTTACAAGGGTATGAAATTGCCACTAACCAAAAAGTTTTTGTTCTCCAGGAGGCGGTTCTCAATACGTAAAACGAACATTCCGCGCTTAATTGAAAATAACGACAGACCCTTCAGGCAGTAAACTTAAGTACCCTGCGCGTTATATTCTCAAAACAAAGAACATAAATTCTTTTTTCTACGTTGTACGCGGGTACGCAGTTCACCTCATTAGAGAAACCCTATAACGAATTGACGGCTTAAAACGGTTACGCTCATCGGTATTAATCTTCAGAAGCAGAGCTCATAAATTGAAGGAAGTGGAAGCAATGAAAAGGGCATTATCATATGTCACCGGTGTTTTAATCAACCTCGGAGTAAATTAAACTTTCCGATTTATTAATGGGGAAAGCCTCATAGGCAATAAAGACGCTGACGGAGATCAGACGGCCTCTCTGAGATAAAATATTCATCGTCGATCCAATTAGAGAAGTTATTTTTAGGTGTTATCTCCCGTCTTCGCTCTAATATTTAATCAAATATAAACTTATGGACATCTGTTCTATTGCTGGCTGCATACTTACACATTTGCTTATTGACCCATATTCCAAAAGAAATACGAAAGTAACCTTTCGCAGGCTTTTTCAAATAACACTAGTCACGCCATTTTGGTCTAAAGAATAACAACTCTGCAAGGAAATGCTAAGAGAAGTTTTTTTGTAAGACGTATAAAAATAAATTCAGAATAATAATTTGCATTTTTAGTTTTGTTATTGGAAAATTTATAACCAACGGATACACTTAGGTTCAGAAATAATATACATCCCATTTACTTAATCAGCTAACTTTAATATAACTGACAAGTAAAAGTGAAATTAAATAATTAAGAACAATTATTCCTTAAATAGTTCCGAAAACCATATCGTTAACTTGCATTAAAAACTGCTTTATTTTATTATTTACAAATAAATATATATGTGAGTGGTATCAACAAAAACCATTCATTTTGGCATACACGAAACGATGTTCAATGACTACACCTGGCAGAAATTTTAAGATGTTGCTCTTCATTCCTAGAAGTAAGTGTTAAAATTTATTTCATTTACCAAAAATATTTCATATTATGATTTTAAGAACTTTCTTTGAGGAATTATTTTCATCAAACTCGCGTTTACAGACATACAAAGCACGAGAACTTTAATAGACACATTTAGCATTTATCTGTCTTGCTTTAGCTGTAAATTTCTATATCTCCAACGTTATGTCTTATAATGTTAAACACACCAGAACCGCTGAATATATGCATAATAAATCAAAATTTTATATCGAACCATTCCATTAGCCTATGGCATGCTGAAGTATATCAGAATTATGCTTTTTATAATAAAATAAGAGACTTTATTTACATCCGGAACAGAATTAGGGCTACATTTTCCGAATAGCTTAAGATATATATATATATATACCTTCTGAACTAAAATATTACAGATTGAGAATTAAAACCGCGGCCTTCATAACCATATAAGTCCAGTTGAATAGATTTAGAGAAAATCAATAAAAACTCATTATCAAAAACTAAATATCAAACCTGGAAAGTGATAGCTTGGAAATAATATTTCTTCCTAATAAAACTTTGCTTGAATATGAATGCCACTATCTTTTAAAATAACGATAATTGCAAGTATTTTGCACATAATAAATAGAAAAGATGCTGAACTTTTATTGTTATGAAAATCATCAGTCTGTCACATGATTTCATATAGTAGAATTTTATCTGGAAGAAAAATATGCGTCCATGTAATAATGCTTAAAAAGTGTCACTATGCATAAATTCAATATTTATTTTCTCAAAAAATCATAAAAAGCACATCTCTTCTCCTCTTAGTCAAGTCTCTCTTGAATTCTCAGCATTAGGAACCTGATCCGTACTACGCTGGTCTACAAGTCCCTTAAAATGAGGTTGCTTTTCAGGAAAAATGAGGTAAAATATATTGTAATATCTCTTCCTTTCATTTGTATAAACTCGCTTCAGGTAAGTTCCATCAAACGTATCATGAATGTTTCTGCAACTAATCCAACATGTCTTACTCCCCGTTATGTTATTCGATCTGTATTTAATAATTTTGTATGCAGTTAATTTCCATTTCTCTTGTTTTTAGCATCGGAAAGGAGTTTCTTAACAGTAGAAAGAGCTGCCTTAAAATCCTTCATCACATTCGTTCTACTTTAACTACTTTAACTATGTGTTATACCTATCCAATCAACAGCTATGTATACGATATTTTGTTTACATTTACTTAGCTCTCTCTATTTGAGAAAATTCTAGATCACATGTCATATAGTAAAAATGCATCTTATGACGAATTTAGTCTAATCTACCACGATTAGTTAGATAAGTGAATACCTAACAATAGTGCTGTTTATATTTAAACTCGTGTTATCTGCATGATTTCCAGAATAACGCAGGACCATGAACTTGTGTGCTTATGAAACTCATTATGTTAGTAACCTGTGGAAAAACTGGAAACTTGGGTTTTTTTTGAGTGTCAAATAATAGAACTCAGTTTGACGATTACAACGATGTATAATTATATGTAGTGCCTAAAAGTGCATACTGTTTTGAAACTGAATGCCTTCATTTTTATAAGCGTTTAACGTACTGATAACCACCATGGTTTTTGATACGGCGAATGAAGTGAATGATATGATATCTCAAATGATTGCGGAATCCTTAACACCTAAAGTTACTTTATTCACTTGTTCCGAATAAGTGAAAACACCGGAAAAAGTTCTCTCTCAGACAACATTCACATACCAGAATGGAGCCGCGGGACAAACAGACCTTTTAGCATCTGAGCGAAAGTCGTAGGCTATGAATGAGACTAAAGCTCTTTTTCATCGTTAACGAAAATTGCTTCATAAAATCAATGCGACTTGCTCTTCCATTCATTCATATATGTGTTAATTAATCTTCGTTCTCAGATTGCTCCAATAGCAAGATGACAAAGTGCTTGCCAGAGTATTTGGTTCCAATTTTATCATACTTCACCTGAAATACTGAAATTTTGGTGAATTGGTGATTCTTAATTATTTTACATTTTTCGGTGTTAAATAGATACATATTATCTCTTTCAATGTAGTTATGACAAAGCATTTTATAATTAAACGGTTTTCTTCTGGTCCTAGATATATGTCAACTACCTGTGGTGTCATAAATGTATTTAAAAGCTCAATAATTGGTAATAATTATGGCATAGACTTCATTACCAGTTAACGTAATAGACTGGGGCTGTTAGTCCGTCTGAAAACCAAAAATGAATACAATGGATCTGGAACCTGAAGGAAGATGTAGTTTCAACATGATGAATATCCAGCTCATTCATTATAGAGAGTTGCTGTGTGTTTAATACCCAGTTGCTGTGTGTTTAATACCCAGTTCCTGTGGATTGTTCAGCAGAAGAGGGGGTGCCGATTCTTTCTAATATGACATGTTATAAAAGGTGCTTTCATGGCTGAGAAAACCACTAGTGAGAACTGAAAGGTAGAATCACGAAATAATGTGCTCCAATTAAACCACATGCTCAGCTTCGTTCTCCAGCGCTTTTTCTAGCTGACGTAATTATTGATGACGTAATTTTAGCCATTTAAAGTGAATCCTCGTAAAAGTAACTTCATTTTATGTATATGACAAGAGCGACACAATAAAACCTAGTACGTGTGGTAGAAATATTTTCCTTTAAATTCCATAACTTATAATTTTGATTGCGTTGAGAGGACATTCATTTGATTTAAAATTTCAAGATGATTTTATTTCCCTTACACCAAAGTAAAACATTAGGTGCGATACTTAGGTGTGTGTGTGTGTGCACGCACTCACGCACGCACACAATGCTGTTTTGTTGGGTTCGCATTGCCCATTGCTTTCTTGTAAATGAGCATCCTGAAAGCAATTTACCACTAGTGTTATATATATTTCGAATTATACTTTAAATAAAAATAAATATGTAAATTTCCTTGTCTGTATCTTAAACATTTTCTGTTCTTTTCAATAATTGTATTTTCAGTGTATTCATTCCAAATATTGGTTTTCTTAATAGTCATTTTCCTGTTTTATTTATTACTTTTTGGAGAGCATTTCGTCCGTGTATATTACATGTAGCGTGTGATATTAATTTATCTGTTAGGAGGTTTTCTTTTCAAAAAAAATTTTTTCTCCGTTAGGGCACACATCTTCCAACTGATAGTACATCATATCCTTCTTAAAGTAGAGTTTGTTAACATTGATAGTTTGTCGATGTAAGTATATTATCTGCCGTGTTTTTCACGATGTCGCCCGTTTCTAGATACCTGGCGGGTGGGCATTCAAAGCTGTAACTCTCGGTGAAGTCTATGTAATATCCGCGTAACTCATATGTTTTGGTAATTAAAACTACATTTTAAATTAAAGTAAGCATGTACCATAAGACAGGACATGTTCCAAAATGTTGTGCTTTCCACATCCACACATTTTTGCCATCTTTTTGGAAAATTGCCATTCACATGCATCAGTTCATCTTCCAAATTTCAGTCATTTTAAACTTGAAAGCATACAAGGTCACATTTTCAGGCAGGTTATGATGTTAGGGTAATCTGTAATTGGATATTTCGTAATGATAACCATTGAGTAATTGATCTATGGTTAACCTTTTGAGTTGCATGATCATGTTTCGATGCAAACTAATAAGTATTGGAATATAGAAATCCCCGATTTTATAAACGAAACCTCTTTGCAGGACGAGAAAATCTACGTGTGCTTGCAGAGTGTCATTTTGAGAATATCATGCATGCAGCGGAATGAATACTGGCAATTTCGGGAGATGAACTGATGCGTGTATATGGCAGTTTACTAACAAGATGTTAGATGTAGCACAACATGTTGAACATCTCCTGTCAGTACGTATTCTCTTGTAATTGCAGTTGTATTTGCGAGAATCAGTAGCTGGATATTTCATTCGCTTTGCTGGGAGTTATTGCTCTGTCTGCCAACCCGCAAGCAGCTGTGAAACCATGAAAGATCAGACATACTGAACTTATACCTCTAACAAGTCAAATAAACCTATATTGGAAGACCAGACTATACTATATCTATTTTTAGAAATAAAGCTAGAGCAAAATGCCTTAATGATTTTCCATTATCATGTAAAATGTTTTTCACCCAAATATAATTGCGGTGATGTGCATTAAAATATTCAACTATTTCAATCATAAATACAATTTAAGTGCCGTTACAGAAACTTTTATGTTGTCATGTATACGGTCGTCTTCGGGTGCACATATGCAGGTATACCTCTTAATCCTAAAATTATGTCACAATTCTATGGCTATATACATTTTCCTCCACTAGTATTTCCACCCGTATCTTTGCATGTTTTTATGATACTAATGAATGGATTACACAGGTCTACAAAATTGAGGTAATTGAAAATTGTTTGTGAAATTAGATCAGAATTTTTTATGATTTGATGTGCTGAATTTAAATATAGTCCTAATTTTTCTCCATCATGTAAGGTTTCTTCACAAAATTAATTTAAAAATGTGGGAAAATAGGAGATTAATTCTCATCACATTATCATCAAAACATGTGCTTTGAAAAGAAACTAAAAATAGCATTTTTAATAAGAAAATCACTCCCATTGTTTATTTACCTTTACAGATCCTGATAATGCCTTCGTTTTGCGTCGAAGCTCCGTCTGCTACCTCTCCTATTTTAATTTGCTTTCGGCAGTTCTCCTCAGTTTGGAGAGAATTAATGCTAAGTTTTCACAATATTCTTTCATATGCACAGAATATCCTACTGGCACTGAAGCGTACTTGCTGCCATTGTGAAGAAGGTTGCTTTGAGGCTCCTTTTAGATGCATTAATAAACAAACTTCAATTCATTGCATCATACTGAATGTTAAAGTCCTTAAACAGTCAAATAAGATCACTACAGTAGAGCAGATAATTTTCCTGTGAAAATTAAGATACTAAATTCCTTTCTTTGTATCTGAACCATAAAAAAGATGTACTTGGAGCCAATAAATTATTTTCCTTTAACCTAGACCTAACAGTTCTGCTGATTTTAGGGAGACCTAAGTCTGTGACCAAGTCATCAGTTCAAGTTTTGAATAAAGTTGGGACTCTCTACTGCCTTTAACTACGAAGAATTCGTCAAGATTTCTCAGATTGTCTTTCAGAGTCGTCAGGTAAGTCTTTTAGTTTATCCGCGGGTGAAGGTACCCAGAGGTACATGCGTCTTGCTGTTGAACATTGTAATAGACAACTTCTTTTTAACATTATACCCTGTTATATTACAGGAACAGAAGTAACAACCATACTGCCATTTGTGCTTTCCACCCATAACATTGGATTACCAAAATGGAAAGCTTTTTTCTTACCTCCAGACCATTGTCGGGAGTTCTTCCACATAAATACAGCATACTTTATGTAGAGCCCATGACTTGTCCAAACTACCAAGTTTTATCCTAAAATACACTTTATTTATAAAGGCAGTAATGTTATGGTGCTGTTTCTTTATAAAAAAAAGTCTCCACAAATGTAACAAAAATTATCAGGTGAATTACGGCACCTCCCAAAGTCAACTTGTATTAATAAATAAATAAATAAATCCACAACTGTACATAAATAAGTGAAAAAGTTACATTTGTTTGAGTTTGGAATGTACAATGAAACAAACTAAATAAACTGAAGAAAACAATCACAACTAATATAGAAAAACTGAAATACTTGCACATTTAGAAATCTACACTGGAATAACAACCATCTCAAACAGAGTACTAGTTACAACTGAAATGATAGGGAAGCAACAGTGGGATTATGATGCTAAAACAACAATGCACTATTTACAGTCATAGTTCTTTCATTTTTGTGCGAAAAACGAAGATTAAGATACGCCAGTATATGTCAGTAAAATTTGTGGTTCTGTAGGCATAAAAAATAAAATATTAATTTGTGGAAAAATCATGCGCGATAGAAATTGTTTAGTTTATTTTTTCTGAAATAAGCACATATTCTCTAAAAATCAACCATTAATCCCTCAACAATTTTTCCATCGCAGGCCTGTATTATTATATAAAGTCATATATCTCTGCATTGTTTAATTTGTATTTTTTGGCTTCGGGTATCTGGGTCCATTAACAAGGTTCAGGAATTCTCACATAATCACAGGCAGCTTATCAGTACTGTTTATATACAGATTAGTTATCAAATGAGAAACAAGCATGCATACAATTAGAGGAGTTAATGCGGGTCTTCCAAGGGAATGAGAGTGAGAGAGTTTTGTAGTTTTTCCTTATCTTATCGTGATTGTAACAAGCTGACGAAAATTATTACCTGGCCGCTACATAATTTCAGATAAGTAATCTCGTTAAAGCAACTCTCTAATTAATCATAATTGCTATTGAGGCAAATGCAAGTAGATACCATCACCAAGCAGAGGGCCTAACAATAGAGCTCGTAAAGAACAAATCTTAGAGATGACAATAATGGAAGTGTAGCTATCAAGCCCCAGCCAGATTTTTCTTCTCCTTTACACTTCTTCGTAATTAGGCCTTACAAGCCTATGATGCCTGGGGTTAGTCGTTTGTCGGTGAGTAAATTATCTCTAGACACACACATAGAGCACACATACATGCTGAGAGGTTCGCCGGTCAGCACAACGTCAGCTAGAAAACATCACAGGCACAGAAATACGCAGAAGACACACACATAGAGATGGAAGATGAATCAGTGGCAAAGAAATACTAACTCGGGATTTGCTGTTACTAAAAATAGCCCGAGGAAAATCACGAAAAACTTCACTTATATTAGGGCGGCAGGATGTGAACCTGGGATCTCTGGAATATGAGTCCCAAGCGTTACAGCCTGAGCTCACCCTTTCGGTCCCAGTGTGATTGAATTTTTTCAGGGGGTTTTAGCAGTTGGTACGGAGCTTGTAGAAAAATACCTTCAGTTCAAGCGCAGTGCCAAACGAATACTTGATAATAGCTAAACTATTAGATTTAATCGCATTTTGCATGTTTTCTTCTGTGTCTGAAATCTGCATACAGATAAAAGCCATATTCGCTCTGATTCCTTAAGTCATGGCTGCATCTAATATTCTCCGCGAGTTTTAATGATGAACATTTTTTGAACAATTCTATTTATAATTTATTAATTTTCATAATTGTTACTGTTAGAGAGAGCCACAAACTATTCTTGGCAGCTAAAGCACATAATGGAACAAACGATCAATATTTATATTTTCCCTTTCAAATGATCTGTTTTATGGATTTTTTTCAGACAATACATGGATTGCAAATGACGACCGTATTAAAATTTATATAATTATTCTTTACAGCTTATAGGTTGCACAATATAACCAGTAGCTTGTAAACAGCGATTTCGGAAATGGCAACCAAAGTACAATTTAACCGAATGAAAAGCCTTAAGTAAGATACTTGAAAGAAATTATCTCTCTGCATAAAAGAAAGGATATTTATAAATATATTTTCTTTAGCATAAGATGGAGTGAAATGGAAGGGCTGCGCGGTTGTTGTGTAACTACCGAGATAATTCACTGTAAACTTGATGTACAATACCTCATTCCATCCAGTGCTAATTGCAGATTGGGAGTGCCTTACTGATTGACACTCCAATTCCATAAAGCGAGAGGTACAAACGTCTAAGATAGTCATATTCTGTTGCTGTGTGTGCTTCTTCCTTGTGGCGTGACAACCGTTGTGGACCTTGGCCGACCGCAGAGTCCTCTACCTTTCCTTGCGACATTATTGGCAGAGGGCTGTAATGCAGGGGCTCGTGTGAGCAGCAGACACACACGGCTTTCTAGATGAAATGACACCACTTCTCTTATCAAATCCATCCGGAATTGTCCTCAAGAGGCTGGGTAGACCCCGTTCCAGATCTCCCTTCTCTTTAACTTAGAAAGATTTTAAGCAGGTATGGGGGATCGAACCCGAGATCTTCCGGACAGCAGTCAGCAACTCTTAAGGAATCGGTCCTGATGTACGGTTTTATGATAACGCCTATCCAAGCGAGTTCAATAATACAATAGTTCTTCTGTACAATACCGCCACGGGTGGCTCAGGTCGTTGAGGCGCGGACTCGTTGGCGAGAGGTCTGGGGCTACAATCCTCCAGGACCGTCCTCCTTGATTGAGGTTTTTCCACGTTTTCCTCAGTCCTCATAAATGGCAAATGCCAGGGAGGTGCCCTAAACTTAGGCCCGAACGTTTCCTTCCTTAAAATATCCTTTCCCAGTTTATCATTTCATGTCATGTATCACCAGTATCCATCGCCTGTGGTCCCTCAGTAGTAAAAACGGGCGATAAACATCATTCAAAAAATCCTCCTCAATCCGGGTCTATGTCCAAGCGATTATGGTTTAATCAATCCTGCCAAAAACACCGAAATGGTCAATGATTAGCTTTCATATTAGGATGAAAGGGACGCATGTATTAATTTCTGTCACAGTTCAAGGTCTTTGAGGCCTTCACATCATTGGCATCAGGATGCTCGTCACCTTAAATCCCCAGTTAATGGGAAATACACATGAAAATTTGAGCTGATTAAGGAAGAAGCAACAGGCATATATTTTGGATTGGAACTTATTCAAGAAATAATTTAATTTAACATACACATATGAAATAATCTTATCACCACCCCTCTTTTTATAAAAATCGCAGCAAGACCTTTTCATTCCTTTTCAATGGAACTAAGCTATTTTTTGTCTTTGTTATTGCTGTAATTTTAGCCCCATCTCTCTTTAAAGAAGATGGGAGTTGATTATAGATAGTTACCTGAAGGAGCATTGCCAACTCCGCCTTAGGCACTAGTGAAATAATTAATTACGTTAGTACTTTTTCCTCATACTGAACTTATTTTTAATAGGCAGTATTGACCATCTTGCTATGAAATCTCGCTACTTATTAGTGTGTAATTTGCGTCTGTTGGCCCATAAATACTAGCAAATCCTCTGAACTCTACATCACAATGAAGATGAGAATGTAGTTAAGCTTTCAAGTTTCATTGCAGACTGTTGCACACCAGCAGGACGATGGATAGCAGCAAAATGGTAATACAAACAGATCCACAGAATACTGTGTGTACTACGTAAATAGTTCTCTCGGACGACTTATACGAAATCTATATACCAGTTTCCAGATCTTAATACCTAAAAATATTTTAAAAAATGTATCTATCGTTGATACGAGCGTAATTGTAATTTTCGGAATGAAGAGCAATTGTGAATGTGATGCGTTATGCCTAAACGCTCACGAAATGTCAAAAAGACCAAGGACTGCTGGATTTTGTCATTTTGTCATTTTGCACTGTGTACTTCAGGTGGGAAGTACCGGCCCTCCCACCTTATAGCTCTGACATGACCCCGTTTCCACGTTTACGGGTTTCGAAACGTTTCATCAAATGCAAGCGATGCACATCTGACGAATACATGCAGCACGCAGTTCAGCACCAACCCAGGGATTTTTCTTTTCCAAATAATCATTCAGCGTATCGCTTTGCAGTGGGATAGGTCTCAACATTTATGGCGACTACATCAAGCTGAAACAAGGTTATTGTGTTTTTCTACCAGGTATTGGTTTTCTAAATAACTGGAGGTTAGGTCAAACTGGAGAAAACATGTGCTAAGAATTGAAAGCTCAAGAATCTCAAAGAGTAGTTTTTTACTGCTAAGACATCATAGGTGGTAGACACCAGTGAAACAGGATATGAAATAATAAATTTGCAAAGGATTTTTAAGGACAGAAACGCTCCAGGTCTAAATTCAGAGTACCTCCCTGGCATTTGCCATTTATGAGGACTGGCCTGAAGAAAACTCAGTCAGGGAGGACGGTCCTGATGGGGATCGAATCCTAGACTTTCCGCTCACGAGTCCGCTCCTTAACTCTTCTTGAGAACAAAAGAGTCCAATGTAAGGCTAATCTATGTAAATAATGGTAATGATTATGACAGCGACGACAAAGTCATCAATCTTGGCACCAATATAGCTCATAATTTTTCGATACATAATTCATGCGTCAACAGGTGATTTACCCGTTCAACTGAAGAGCTCACATCTTAAATTTTAGTCATCTTAAATCGGTGCTATCCATTGTATTTTCAAGTTTTGCAGCACACATTGGCCGTCCCAGCGTTTAAACTCCATTTCCACATCCTAACCATAGAAATGATGCCCCTAAAGTGTTTATTCAAATCACCCTCGTACAAAAAAATATGTTGCATAATTATGTAACGCCTTCTTTTAATCAATAACGCTTAGAAGCATTATCTTTTAAAAGTTTAACCCCTGCCGAAAAAAAAAAAAAAAAAAAAAACAGCGCTAGAGCGGTCTGTTTCTTTTCTTATTCTATGTACAGTGACAGATGTCGTTTGATGCTAACGTATACTCAGAACCTGTTAGTACAAAAGGGAACCGAGCAACAGCTCTCCCCTAATATGTACTTGATGGATGTTAGCATTCTGAATTTATTATTTTGGTGAATGAGTAATTATCTAGAATTTTATGGGCTATGTATGTCAGGGGATCTAAAGCGCAAATAGACATAATTATCATTATCATTACTGTCGTTATTATTTTTCATTGAGTAGATGTCATGAATTAGAAACTTAATCAATGATCAAGGCTCGAATCTGAGTTTTGCACAAACGAAACTAGCTGCAGTTTAACTCTAATAAACCTCACGAAGGTCGCTTTTCCTAACACTGGCCTGTATTAACGTTACTGATTATGAGTATGACATTGTGGAAGCAATAAGTAATCAATTATATTTGTTCAAGTGACATACGTGAAAATAAAATCGCAAAATAACAGTACAGATATTAACAATGTTAAAAATAAGAATTCATTAATAAAGTAAAATGGTATCCTTATTAACCAGTTTAATAACCTGTTTTAAAATTACCAATGGTCAACATCGTAGCATCTATGGTACATTTATTATAAAATTCTACACTTACAAAATTGTTTTCTTGGTGAAATTAAGTCGATAGATGGTAATATTTAATTTATAATTGTTTCTAGTATGACGAACATCAGATCCTAAATCATATTCATGCAAATGAGTATGGTGTGTAAAAAAAAAAAAAAAAATTAAACAGTAGGTAATTGTTTACACAATGGCTTACAATGCTTTTCAATTTTTAATAATATTGTTTAAAAAATAAGTGAAATTCAATATATACAGTATAGATGAAAAACACTTGAATTACACATTTATTAAGAAAAAGAAAGTAATGTTAAATGTAAAATATACAATGACTGAAATAGGAATCAATGCATGGTGATTGCCATGTGATCTTGTATCGTGTTGCGTTATCAGTACAGTAAGAATACAATTGACTATAGAGATCCTTGAGAGTAAAGGATGAGGGATGTGAGGGGAACACCGGAAGGGAAGGTACGGACGTAGAAAGTGTTCGTAACATTGTTTCCACTTAGAACATCGCAACTCCGGTGGAACTCCCTCCATAGAGTTCCAGTTCATAGCAAGGGTCGCTTCCATACCAGATGCCGGGGCAGAAAACTTTCAAAAGTGCTAGCCACCGTCGCAGCGCCCACAGCACCAGCCTGACTTGAGACTTTAACCCGTAATAGTACCAAGCATAAAATTAGGGAACAGAAAATTCGTGACAAGGAAATTATCTCTACCAGAAATCATCTAAACGACCAGGGGAAACAAGGAAAAATATCAGGGTAGCTGGCCCAAAACTTTTGAACCCGGAACTTCCCGAATGTGAGTCCGAAGCGTTATCGCTTGAGGCCTCGCGCTCAGTCTGTAGGTTCATACATTAATGGATCTCCTTGTAGCACACAAATTTTAAACAAATCGGAACTTTGTGTGCCCTCTTCAAAGACAAAGTGAATGATAATTAGAGGTGAAACAAAATGAAGTTGTTCTGTAGGTTTCCTGTGTTTCAATTATACACCTCAACTAAAGCCAGTTGTGTAACAGAACAAAACATTAACAAACCAGAATTAATCAGCTGGAAAACAAATTAACATAGCATTTGTACCTCTGTGCTAACCGTCCATTTCAGTACACATTTTTCTATTGTTTTTGAAACAGCTTTTACTCATGCAAAATGCAAGCTGTTATTTTACAATTATACAGCATACATTTTGTAGAGAGAAAACGGAAGTGTAGCAATGTTGAGTATATGTAAAGAAGGAGTAGAGTGAAATTATGTAGGTAAAGAGAAAGTTAACTCTCAGTCGGTTTCCTCATCTCACTTAAAAAAAAAAAAAAAAAAAAATAAGAGCTTGGCTTTTTGGTTTTACTCTCGTATTTTCCTTGTAGGTTTCTTCCAGTTATTGAGTCATTAATTTATACTGCTCGAAAAACATTAACGAATAGATGAATACTAAAGTCTACCGAGCAGCAAAAGAAACAAATAAATAAGTCTCTGATGTACAGCATATCGGCTGCCCAGCTGAAAAGGGTAACAACAACTAAAAATGCTATTTTCCTAGTTAGATACATCATAAGAATGAGAGTAAAAACCTATACCGGTTGATGAAATCAGCAAAAAACTCTGTTTATACACGGCATAATAATGCTAGTTTTATATGGAACTAATTTTATTTAATGAAATAACTACTGCAAAACGGCAGTAACAAGATGTATGTTATTTTAAAAAGTTGTCATTTACCATTGATCTAAAAGGCTGGTTTCAGAGCTTACAGCTAAATTTACTGTTTTACTCAGTTTCAGTAGAGTTATTCTATTGCAGCAATTGTTTCATTTCCAAAAATAGCTGTCCATTTTTGCAGAGCATCGGTCCTGGTGGTGTAGTGGTAACCATACTTGCCTCCTAAACCCAAGATCGCGTGTTCAATCCGGCCAGAATCGATGGATTTTTTCTGTGTAAAACTCCTAAGTAAGGGAAGTAAAGCTGTGGGTCCTGTGGCATATATTTATGGCATGTAAAAGAACCTCAAGCCTGAAAGAAGAGGCCTCTGAGCAAAATTTGTTGGCCGTTTCACGCTCTGAATTGAATGGGACGCTCTGATGACCTGAGATGTTAAAGAGCGTCTGTAAACAAACCAAATCAAAACAAATAATTATTGCAGAGCTGAAACAAGGACGAAGTTTGTTGATGGCAGGCTAAATCTAGCAAGAATGTAAAATAATAATAATAATAATAATAATAATAATAATAATAATAATAATAATAATAATAATAATGATGATGATGATAATAAATTGTATATATTTTAGCACAGTACTTGGTAAATGCTGCATTCTGGAAATAAATAATCTTCGAGCGATATTCTAAATTGTTGTTGTGACTGGCGTCATGGATATGACAGGGTAGAGAGTTCCAGAGATGAGTAGCGACAACTGCAAAGCATGAAGAAATGTGAGCGGTTCGGCATAATCGATACGTGGCATATTAAAATTTAATACAAGCAATTTTTTCCCCTTATTGAATGTGAAAACATTCTTAAGCCGCTTCGAGGTACGGAATATTGGAAATATTTTTACAAGTTTCTTTTGTTTTAATGAGTCAATTAAAATTAGTGTTAAAATAGACAGCCAGATTTTTACAGACAGTTTTGATATTAAGTATTTAGTATTAAGTATTCATTAGATGAGTAATACAGTGTATTAATTACGTTAATATTCAAGTATTCTGTTTCTCAAATGTACTTATTGGTAATTCATACGTGCGTACAAAATCGACTCGTGATGTACGGATATTGTTTCAAAAGATTTCCTGGTATTTAACTTCCAAGTCGAAGTTCGATTCACAGTTTAGTAAATACATTTCTTGAAACGGGCGGTATTCTTCATAAAAAGCCACGTACAATACTCGCAGAAGAAACGTTAGGATTGAACATGCTCAGAAACATTCCCCTAAAAATCACTTCGACGTCTTTCTCAGCAAACGGGAATTTCTTGTACCTCTGTTCAAACTGCTACAAACCTATTGAAGTTAATATCCTGTAACTTCTTACTGCAGTGCAGCGACTTAACCGAGCATTCCAGGAGAAGATTTTATGAAGTATTTTGAATAGTGTGCATGACGGAGAATTTGACCCGAATCCAACTTTTTTTACGTATGAATGATTCTACCTAAGTGGGCATTTAACTCACGAAACAATTGATATTGGAGTTCAGAAAAACCTAATCTGCTTCACGAGGAACCACTGCAGGATCAAAATATAGCCATTAGCGGCGAGAGAACAACGATCCTATTGTTTTAAAGAAATAATTAATATTTATAGGTACGTGCAGAATATTTTGCAGGCCTTTTTTCGTGAATTAACGGAGGAAAAGTAAGTTCGCGACTTTCCAACAGGACTCTACAAAGGCACATACAGCTCATATCTCCTTGCTTGCAATTCATGAAATATTCGACGATAGAGTCATCACTAGCTACATATGGCACCCTCGATCCCTCTTTTAAACGCCCTGAGAATTGTATATCTGGAGGTATTAAAGGAAAAACTGTACAAGACAAAGCCACACACATTAGGTCAATTGAAAAACAACATTCGTGAAGAATTTTCTTCCATTTCTCAGTGGGGAATGGTTAACTTCATAAGCTGCTGTCAGAATTGTATGGAAAATGAAGGGAGACGATTCCTTCTTCCTTGATAATGTGAGTAAATGTACCGTTTAGTGTTTAAGACGCATTAGTAGAAACTTGCACACAGTAATAGTTGGGGACTTTCTGACTCCCGTTCGCGGCGGTAACAGCTTGAACCAACCCACCGGCCGTTGCGCGTGGAGCGGTCCAGCACTGGCTTGAAAATGGAAGGAGCAATAGCAAAACAGCACCTAATCAAACAATTTTTAACATCGAATGCATCACCAATTTCTATCAGCCTAAAAAGAATCGGTACGTTTTCTTGATCATTCAGAAAGTTTGAAGAAGAAAATGTACTGCAAAGACATTGGCATATAGCAACTTGAAAAAGTCTCTTAATGGGGAAAAAAAAAAAAAAAAAAAAAAAAAAAAAACCATTCAAAATGTGTATCTCAATATTAGTTCTTTTTTCTTTTCTCCCCCCCCTCTCTCTCTCTCTTTTATTTATTTACAAGCTGTTGTGGGTTGTGTGAGGATGTGAGCCAGTTCTATAAACGTAGCTCTCTTTCTTTAATTTGACTATTTTCGACACTAAAGAAACAGGTTTATTCTTATCTTTGGCACGAAGGTGTGGTAACAGAGGAGTAAATGAAATGGGAACGTGTTTACAAATATATTAGGATTGTCACAGTGAAAATGTAATGTTTCATTGTAACAAATGCGCAGGACAAAAGAAGAGCAAGTGTATGACGGAACTTAAGTTTTCATTGTGTGCAAATCTTCAATCGATCTGTCAGAAATGTTTAGTTGTTGGAGCACGCAGAATGAAGAAGATACAATGCATGTCCTGATAGAGAGAGACAAAAATGTTTTCTCTGAGGAGGGTCTATCTACATTTCACCACAACTTTAACTATTCATCTTGCTAAAAGAATTGTACGCTCATATAAGGCAACTGATTTTTTTTTATTTGTTTATTGAAGGACGCTCTTTAACAGCTCAGGTCATCAGCGTCCCATTCTATTCAGGGCGTGAAACGGCCGACAAATTTTGCCCAGAGGCCTCTTCTTTCATGCTTGAGGTTGTTTATCGTGCCGTAAATGTACAACACGGGACCCACGGCTTGACTTCCCTTCTGAAGGAAGCCATACGCCCGAAAAAATCCATCCGTTCTGGCCGGGTTCGAACCCGCGACCTTATAAGGCAACTGAGATGGACACTACAGTTATCTATGACATTAAACGTTTGCAGCAAACTTTTTACAGTTGACGAAGAAGGAAATAACCTGTAGATGAAGCTTTGCAATTGTAAAATTGGAAAAGAAATCTCCTGGTATCATGTTATGCAACAATAGTTATTCCCAAAAAGATTTTTTTTAAGATGAATATTCGTAGAAGCCAACATGATAGGGCGTCCAATGCTCAAAACGTTATCTTTAGCTTACAAAAGTACACCGCCAATTGTGCATCTGAATAAAATAAATCTTCTATCTTTATGCAAAAACAATGCAAACTCGGTACATCAACTTGTAAAACACTGTATTTATCTTCTTTTTCAGTGAGTTCTTGTATTCAGATTATGTATTAATTTCAATTTCAGTATTTTGTTTTGGTGGAGGTCATCTCATCATGTCAATTTTGGCTATAAATGCTGGTACTAATTTAAAGCCAAGAAAAATAGCATTAAAAGACTACGGACTATTTTGTGCACATTGCTCTTAATGGTTTATAGAGTTTTCTAAAACTTTTATTTTCTCATAAATATGTGTTAATTTTAGTGTTATGTTGTGTACTGATTCAAAATTTAAAAATATAGTAAAACATTTCACAATCTCTTTATGAAATGTTCATATGTTTCCATTTTGCAGCTTCTGTCTCTCAAAAAATAGACGTCAATTTGTCTTTTAACCCAGTACATAAAAACAAAAACTCAAAATCGGTGGCGTAATCCTAAGTTCCGAGTGGAATTTAATGATAATTCAAATTACTCTAAAAATGTGCTGCGTCCGTTATATATGTGTTACAGTTTAAAATTAGATGTACTTAAATATTTTTTTCAAAGCAAAAAACATCTTCATTTTTCAAATAAACCTTGGTTGCAAATTTCTCACAACTAACAAATTGAGATTTTTATTTTTTAACTGGGACTGGATATAATCATTAAATAACTGTTCAATTAACAATCGGAAAGGTTTAAAAAGTCCCTTGAAATGAGTTAATAACTTCATATAGCGATGGTATGAACAGACATTACGTCCTGCTAACATACTTCAACATTTTTGTAATATTTGATGCCATCAACATAACCCAAAGTATATTACTTTAGTTCTTTTCAAAATCCCTACTCACTTCTACAGAGCTGATCATCATATATTTTTACTGTTAACAAATGTACACTGACACTGTTTATCATGCCGGCTGACAAGTTATAAGTGTTTTCAGTGTCAGGAGAAAAAAATATTCGAGGAAGTAAATATGTAAATTCTAAATTCATGAAATTGAAGAACGTAAAATAGGAAATTACTAGGGATAAGAAAACCTTTCATTTATTGTGAAATATGAGACAGTTCTTATGGCCCGTCCCCATTGAAATATAAACAAAATATAATAAGTATGTTGCAAACCTAATCATAATATTGTGTGCATTATAATTAGTAATATACACATTGTATATATATATATATATATATTAATTAAAAATGAAAAATAAAAAATAAAAATAAAATAAAAACAAAGAAACACTATTAACAATGTAACAAAGTAACACTAATAATAAAAGTAGATAAAGATAAAACACGGAGAAAGAATCACACTTGAAATTGCTATATTTCGAACTACTGCGAGTTCTTCAATGGCAAGAAGATATATATATATATATAGGTATAACTTCAATATGTAAATTTTATGTAATCAAAAGAGAACGTACTCTGGTGTAACTGTTTACGGAAGGGCAGCTAGAAGGGTGGGAGCGACAAAATGAACCACCATACAAAGGAAGAGTAAACCCAAGGGACAAGTGTTATACCACTTGTTTAAAGACCTACCGTTGGCAAGGTTTTATGTACATTAGGGGAATGAACTCGCTAGCAGTTTATACAGTTAACTTTAAACCAAACAATGTAAACAAACCTATTAAACTTTCAATTAGTAGCGGGTGGCAAGAGAATTTAAACTACCCAATAGTAGATGTATATTATGAATTTTTGAAGCAAAGTGCGAGACTTGCTTGTATGAACCCCTGTGACTTGGTCAAGGCAGCCTTTAGCTAATTTGAATCGAATATATAAGGAGAATTTCCTCGGCTCGAGGTTCAGTTCACTTACTTGTCTTCGCTCAGTACAAGGCAGTTCACTATTTCGTCAATTCTTCGGTTCGAGGCTAAGTTCTCAAATTTAGTTCTTCTCTTTTGAAGTTGCGACAGCTAAATTTTGAAGTAGTCAAGTTCTACCGTACGCGGAACACCAGAAGACGCAAAAGATCTTGCGAATAATAAACATATGCCTGATCGCGTCATTATTAATGCGTTTGATCTCCTTTCCCAGTCCTGCTGAGTATGACTGAACAAAATAGCTGAATATTACCCTGAGGAGTTGTTATGAAACGTGGACAACAACACCAGTGTGATCATTAATCAATCGACGGTACGCCGCTACAAAATATGGCAAACATGACCGAACCGTTTCATAATGCACCACCACGGCTATCGACAAACCGCTTCATGATGTGACCACCAAGGTGGGGTTACTTACAACAACATCGTCACCACTTCATAATTTGGCGCCCAATGTGGTGCCACCTAACAAAACCGCTTCACATTGTTACTTTTGGATATATAAATGTCCAAATGTAGCTATTAGAGTTGAGAAATACGATTTAACAAATAGAAATAAACTTATGAGCAAAGGTACGAAAATACACACTTGGTTGACCATATTCACAGAAATGAGATGAACAGATAAGGGCCAAGGGGTTTGTGAGAGCACTGTAATAAGTGATATTGCGGTGTTGTAAGAGCGATCCTCTTTCAAAAGTTGTTTTAGTTGTTACGTTCCTATATATAAGAAAAATTGGATGATGGAAAATTCTTGTTGAAATGTATCCATAACGATACTATTAAGTTCCGGACAAACCTTATTAACCGCGTCCCATTCCACGGAGTTCCGAGCGTCTAGTATTATTGCTTCCGTCTAAAAGGTAACTAATTGCCACAAGATACGTGATAATTCTGCAGTATTGTAACTTTTAGCTTCGTACATTAAAATTGAGAGAAACTGTGAATATTTCCTCTTTCAGAATATCTGAGGAACCCTTAATAAATAACGAATTAATGAATAAATGATTTACTTTTATTTCCGCACTCCATCTATGTTACCACTATGTATTGTAAGATAATCCAGAGATGTGATAACGTTGCTTTTCCGAGCGAACTTTGATTCACCGCATCCCTCGCACGTATCATGTCAACCTAACTTAAGTAAAGAGCTGGATTATCGCAATCAGAGTTCCAGGAAAAGCCATTAAAGCTTATTCCATATTATATTTTTTATTAAATCACTTTATTGTACACAGCAGTGCTGTGAACGAAGGAGATTATGAGAATATATGTCTATTGATAGATAACTTCAATGTTTTTGTTAAAATTAACTATTTTTGAAATCTTTGTATTTTTGAGACTGTATAATTTAACTCACCTTTAGAATTAAGGTCATTAATTCTAAAGGAGCATAAGTTTACTTTTTGGTACTGTTTTAAGTATATCATTGTATTAATAGTACTTCGGCCTTTAATGACAATGACTATATTCTGCAGAAAGAAATCACTCCATAACGTGTGTAATCTCAGAATACTGCCGTTAAATTTAATTATAAAATAAATATTCAGGAATGAGTGTAACAAACCTTTGCAATTCTAGATGATACGGTATATATAAAGTTCTCATAGGATAGAAATAAGTGCTTACTTTATTTAATCATCGATATTATGTCTATATATTTTTGTGGTTTGGTTATTTTCTGCAGAATGTGATCAAATTAGAATAAAAATTTCACTTTCTTTATAATATATCAAACTACAAATCTAAAAACTAGTAAAGTTTCACGTTAATACCATTGACTATCATAACAATACAAGTTCGAACTTATTTTTTTATCATATATTGTGTCATAGTCTTCCGGATAAGCTCTTTTTGTGAATACTGTTATTAACACTTTACATTCCTAACTTCCCTAAATGAAAGGAATGAAAGTAATGTATCAATAGGGCTCTAACCAGATGGGAACGTACTTGCACTTATCGTGAAAAGTACAGTTTCATTTTAAACCTCTTACTAGATAATCCTTATCAATTAGTAACAATGCATTATTCAATGAGCTTATGGCAGATAAATTATGATTATATTTGCTCACAATATATTCCTAAGAACCCTTTCCTGCACATGTTAATGTGAAATTTAATGGCTAATTTTTACACAAAAAATTATCTTAAATGTGAGATGTTATAAAGGAACCGTAAAGAGAACAGATACTAAATAATGCACAACATTTTTCTAAAGGAATGTATACAGTTAAACTATTTGCTGAAAGGAAGAAGTCAGCAGTAGCCTCAATATAGTATTTCAAACTTTACTATTATTACTTGAGTTTGAAGTGAACTCTTAAAACATTCAATATTCCATTTTAGCAATTTTCTCAACTTTAGGTGTGCCTTCTCTTGAAAAAAAATTGTTTAACTCCAGATATTTTATATTTTAGTGTATTTATTTGTTTCCGTTTCATTTAAAATTGCTGAACAGTTTGTTCATTGTATTTTAACATAGCTCGTGTAGATTATTTTATTTTAACAACATATATTAAATAAAAGTAACTAGAAAAACAGAAAAGGATAAAAAACTAAGAAAAAGTCACATATTTGTAATCGCCATTCTTCCCATAGAAGAACTCTAGCAGTTTGAAATATAGCGATTGCAAATCTGTGACTTTTTCGTAGTGTTTTATCCTTTTCTGCTTTTCTAGTTACTGTCAATTTAGTTACATTGCTAATTGTGTTACATTATTTTTATTTATATATACATATACAGTCTGGGTGGTCATGCGTAATAGTGCTCTACTTTTGTACCCGGGTTGGTGGCCGAGGTTAATAATTTTTGGGACGTAAACTTTTCTAACAGGAGGGACTTAATGCGTGGATCCCCTGTCGTAGATCTACAGCGTGTTAAGGAACTCCACACCTGAAAAAGAGGATCCTGGATCAAATTACCAGTCATTTCCGATGCCTTAAGCTTCACATTAGATGATACTTGAAGCGATGGGCTGACATCTGTAGGTGCCAAATGTAGCTAAAATAGCTATGGTTCGTATGTTCCGTCAGAACCCCGGAACTGGCCTTGGGCCTTATTGTTATAAGTTAAATTATCAACAGAAGATTCAACAGAAGAATTGCTTGATATAGTGAGTGATATTGTGAATTTATGCAAATCTATGGGGTATAAGATATCTTTAAAACTTCACTCCTTGGACTCCTACTTAGCACTCGTTTTATAAAACTTACATAATTTCGTTCCAAATAATAATAGTAACAATAATAATAGAATAATAATATAATAATAGCTACAATTGTATATCCATGCCTAATGGGAAAATCTCTGAATGCATAGTCGAATTGAGCACTAAAATACACATTTATTATATTCATGTGGGGAAAAAATATTAGAGCATGTAGTAATGTTAACGATGGATAAGATGCTGTTTTATCCACCCGCTGTGATGCTATAAGTGTTAAACGCTCCCTTGTAATTTAGGGAATGAATGGGTTATCACACATAAAAAATTGGTTCTTCTTGTGTTACAACTAAAGAGCGCACATTTCAAAATTGTTAGATGTAAAAAAGAAACCGGCAGCGTTAACTCTCCACTCGGGTGATATGTATTAATTTTCCTTTGACGTCATATGTCTAATTCCGCTATCTCAGAGGAGGTCAGACATAAAACATGTGAATGAAGAAAGCAGTACAACGACCATATAAAAAAGGGGGTTGCTGGTGGGTCGGGTTTCAAACTCATACGTCAGGCCGCCGATCTGTTGCGAGACATAATGTGGCGTACATCCCAAGAGTCAACCTCCGGTTTCCTGTTTGAACGATCCGCATGCAGCGCGTAAATGACGAACTGTATCAGCATTATAATAAGGCAAGTATTGCTAATGAAGCAAGAACAATGGCTTATATGGCGCCAGAGGTGTTCGTCTTAGAAATCTTGTCTGACATTCCGGTTAATGTCGTGTTCCCTTGTATTGTGTAACTGAAAAGATTCACCATGTTTCAAACAAAACAGGTATCCCAAGATGTCAGCTTCTTTCATCAAAAAGAATGTGTACCAAAAGCTATCACTTTGCCTTTATTTAATCACCAGTAAAACTATTTATATTTGAATTTAGTTACATATGCCAAAAAAATTCTTTTTTATTATTTTATCGTTTTATATTCTTTGGTTTACATTTTCATATATATTTATAAGTTTGTCTTCTGAACTATGTATATAAATTACCGTAAAGTATTAAGATATAGAAAAATATATAAACCATTTTCCATTCTGTGATATAATTTTTAATCAATGTTCTTATAAACATCTACAATGCATTTTATTGGTGATATAAAGAAATTTTTTTATTTTTAATGAAACGTTTTAGAACAAAACTTAACTTTAAGCACATATAATAAATGTTGATTATGTATAGAAGAATGGAAATGTTAATGCATTTCTCACATTAAAGTTTTAATATAGGTATTTTATGCCTCACAGTATATATCTGAACCTTTATGTGTGCACCAACTGTAATTTTCATTTATTTGTTTAGATACATGCACAATACTGAAAATAAAAAAGTGTGCCGTATACCAGAAAGTTTTCCGGTGCTGTTCAGTTTTTTAAAGAAATAACAAATGAATGTGCATTGAAGCTATCAATGCAGGAGTTGAAAAAGAATAAAACATGCAGACAATTAACATTGGTTAATTCTGATACAGAAAAAGAAACAATTTACAGATATTAATATAAGATTAAAAGACATATGTTACAGGTGTGAAATATGATTAATTTGAAATCTACAAACCATAGACTTGGTATGTAAATTGTATATCAAATGCAGTGAGCATCAATAAGCTATGTACATTTGATTAGAGTATAAATGCTGATTTTGGAGTAAATATTTACTATACAAAGCAGTTAAGGTTGGTTATATCTATTAGAGGGAAAACTATTTACAATAATTATTAATATAAGGGTTATTGAGGCACATAGAAATCTGAATATGATTAACTTGGAGATTACACACCATAAAATATATGGAACTTAGGCAAACTTATAATCAAATACGTGCATGCATATAAAATATTATATATACATATATACTAGAGATAAGTCATTACTCTTGGCAACTGATTTTTCTTACGAACAAAAGAACGAAATACTATGATATGCGATTGTAAGTGTATGGAATACACTTTCGTGTAGCCACCAGATGGTGTACATGAGCAGCGCTGCGTGTCTTAGCACACCCTGAAGTTCAGTTGGTGAGCGACAATGGTCAGGAGTAGAGGTCACGAAGAGCGAACGACGTGCGTATGTAAAAATAGAATATCTCCGCGGCAGAAATGCACGAAAATGCCACATAGAGCTATGTAAAGCACTGAGTGCGCATGCTGGCCCTATTTAAGAGTGGCGAGGTGGACAGAGGTCTTCAAATGGGACAATAGCGACTGCTGTTCTACCGCTCAGTGTGCGTCCTATGTCTGCGGACAAGGAAAAGGGTGTGTGTTGATGGCAGAACGGATCTTACGCGATGGTAGACACTGGACACTTGTGGAATTTGAAGAGCAAACAGGAATTCCGGTAAAACAGTGCACAGCATTTTACGCGGCGACCTGAACATGCGGAACATTGTGCAAAGTGGGTGCCACATAAATTAATTGAAATACAGATGTGGACTCGCTGGCGAGATTTCAGGAAGAAGGGGATGCTATGTTGAATCTCATTATTGCAATGGATGAAGTGTGGGCAAGGGCTAATGAATCAGAACTCAAAGACTGTCCAATGAATGACTACTTCGGCAATGACGATGATTAAACTTGCTCTCTTAGGATGATGCATGCATTCTACGATTGGTTAAAGTTGAATACATGAATGTTATGCTTTGCTTCAAAAATTCATATTTTTGAAATTAATGAATGTTGAAATTATGAATGTTAATGCTGCACAAAGATGGAAAATAATGAAGCTATTGGATAACGCCACTTAAGCCTATTTCTTGTTTTATAAGGAAGATAACATAATCCATTTTTAAGTGTACTAACTATAAAATTGAAACACCATACACAAAATAAAGACAAATTTATAGAATTAGTCTATTGAAATCCACGTTTATCTGGTAAGATTGAAATCAATTTACAATTTTGCTAAAAGGGTCCAAAATTTATGTCATTACTGTATTTATTCTGCATACCAAAATTGAATTAACATATAAGGAATAAAGATATTATTTGTTAAAGAAAAACAAAACTTAAATTTACAGATTTATCACCCATTTTTATAGCTTTAAGAGGAAAACATGCAATTAGGTGGATGTTCTTTCTAGTACTATTGTTGTTCAAGAACACATGGTAACCAAAACATATGTATTCCCCATTTTCAACACAATTAACACGGAAAGCCATTTTGTCCTCTTTAGTTGGGGAAATATTATATCATTTAATTTTTATTCACTATTTGATTTATGTGACGTAATTGCAAAATCAAAAAATGAAATGAAGCAACATTTGAAATTTTCACCCATCACATTTTAAACAATCACAGCCCGATTTCGCAATGAAATTATCGCAACCAAATCCCGTTACCTCACGAAGTGTGTTTTATCTTCTGTCCAGTGAAATCAATTCTATGCCCCCATTATAGTCCGTGAGCACGTATCAATGACCACTTTTGCTTGCATGGGAAGGTATTGATAGCAAAAAAAACTATTCACTACCGATTAATCTAAAAACCCGTATTTGGCTCTTCTCTATTGGCATTACTGACAACGGACATTCGTCTCTTGCAAGATGGCTTGAAAAGGTTAAGCATTCATAATACAAATATACAATTATTACAATGTTGTAAGCCAAGTTTAGGGAAATTATGTTTAAATTCTTAGTTTATTCGTGAAATAGTTCTAACAAATATGACTTCTTGAGGGTCCGAGGTCTCACTATCGGCAATCTCAGACCCTCTTGTGAAATTACTTGTGATGACATTCTGTCCACTTCATTTTGTTTTGTTTTTGTTCTTGATATAAACATAAGCATTTTGGTATGTTACTACTTAACACATTACTGGTATTAAGTAAGGCAAACCTACACTCAAATTTCCAAATCTTTCAATTTTGATTTGAATATTCTGAAATTTTGCATTCATATTAAAATATATATTGCAATAGAGAAAGCTTCCATTAATTTGGAAAATATTATTTCTGTTACATATTTGTTTAAACACTGGTCATATTTAAGCTGCTCTGTGCGACGAAATATTAGCTAATGTACTATAATATGACCCACGAAACACACGGCCATGGCGAACCAACTCGTGTGTGTGTGTGTGTGTGTGTGTGTGTGTGTGTGTGTGTGTGTATTGTTGTATTAACATTATGGTAGTATCAAATCAAAATATTTATCTAAATGTTCTGTATATAAGGCGCTAGGTTTAGAACGGTTTGTATATTTGTATTACACAATTATTGAATACTTGAGAGCTTTTAGGAAAAAATGCATAATCTTGAGCTCTGTACTTGTTGAAAAACAAGAAGAATGCTTACAAAAATTAATGGAGAACACAATGCCCTCCCAATCGGGAGATAGCATTTCAAAAAGCTTTTGCTATTATGCGTGTTGATATGTCCTTAAAATTCACAAAAGGGCAATTAAATAATTAATTTACCTTGAACTACTGGAATGGAGCAGGGATCGTTGCTAATTGACTGCGTTACTCAGTAGAAAAGAATAGTTCAAATGCACAGTAGAACTTACGAACTGCAATGTGCTCAGATATGAATTGCATTGAACAACATTCTGTGGCATTTATAAAAGATGTCTAATCTAATCTGGTTTATGAGAAACACTAACATTCTAGTTTAGGTCGCAACGGGTGGCCGAGGTCGTTAAGGTGAGGACTCGTGAGCGGGATTTCTGGGGTTCGATTCCCACCAGGACCGTCCTCCCTGACAGATTTTTCCAGGTTTTCCTCGATCTTCATAAATGCCATATGTGGGGGAGGTACCCAAAGTTAGGCCTGGAACGCTTCCTTCCTTTAAAATACTCCTTTCCCAACATATCATTTCACCTCATGTATCATCAGTGTCCACCGCCTGTGACGCCTCAATAGTTAAAACGGGCGTTAAACACTGTTAAAAAAAACGTATATTTAAATGGCAAAACACGCTAGCCACATAAACCCTGTGATTTAGAAAGTGTGTGCAGTTTTGGAGAGATCGTCATGCGCTGTTCGGTGACACTGACCGCTCGCCAAGGTACGTAGGCTGCATTGCAATGGGTAGCTGATAAGACGGGGGGGGGGGGTACTCCTGCAAGAGTACGCAAGCCGCCCGACTCCTGTGCGTGCGTGTCGGGCTCGTGTGGTGTAGCAATCGGCCGCTACGCGCCTCTAGGGCGCCACGCGCGGCTGACCCCACGTGACCCTCGCTGCCGGACGTGTGCTAGGCTTGCTGCTAACTTGGCTCCTCTGGAAGCGTGGGAACGGGGACTAAGACTCCTTCCCAAAACACTGGCAGCCACGCAACCAGAACCGGCCGTCCTCCGTCCGTCCTTCCCCCGTACAGGATGCAGGCATGCCATCACAGTGTCATACGAGCATCAACGACACAAAGCGGCACGTTCTCATGGTTCACTCTCCTTGCCTTAGGAGGCGAAACTTCGACCATAAGAACCAAAGCTCTGTTACCTTCATTTTCCCACAAGGACCCAGTAGCCTCGCTAGAAGGTAGCCTCGTATACGACTTTCCAGAGATGTTAATCCTTTGTTAACCATGTTGGTTTTTAACACTCGTGGGTCTCGGTTTGAGACTACATTATTTTAATTCTCTATCCGGACCCGCAGTGTTGGAGGGGTCAGGAGAGCTTCTGTAAAGAACAAATCGACGAGTGAGACAGCACATGCCAGGAATGCGTGGCAAGGAAGAGGACAGAGAAGGGCCTTGCCCTAAGTCGGTCGTGAAGAAGAGGGAATGTCGTCGCACAAGGAAATTCGAGGGAGAAGGATAGAGGAGAGGACGGAGGATATCAGGGGATGAATGGATCTAGTCTTTTTTCTTTATCTTCTTCTGTCGTTGGCACGTGCTGAGGAGGTCGGGAGAGGGGGAAGCTAGCAGGCTACCGCACACCTGCCGCATTTTCCCACAGTCTGCGCGCCGCCCTCAGCGGAAGTGCAGTCACCCCTAACACACGTCATCAAAGGCAAATGTGTAGAAATGTGCTTGGGTTGCGTTGTGGAATGTATCCTACAATCCCTCCTCTCTCCCCATGGCTGCCGTATGGAGAATAGATGTAAACAAAGCACCAGGTGCTGCTTCCTAAGTGACACTTGCTTGCCATGATTTCTGGGTACAACAAAGGGAGTTTCCAGGGCTCCCATTTTCCATAGGTGTTGAAATAATTAACTGCTTCAAAATGTGTGTATTGCCGAGGCTTTAGAAATTACAAGTCTTTTAAAACATAAATATTTCAAGATAGCAAGCATATCTTAAAATAAAAGTATGACACTGCATACTTGTCAACTCTAAAGGAACTAAAAATTTGTAATAGCTATATTAGAATCGAAATTTTAACAAACATTGACCATTTTATTTCATTTTCATAAAATAATTAGTTTCTAGCAAAAAAAGTGTATATTACATGCGGACATCTTATTTCAACATGGCCACCATCCATTTCAGCATATTGTGTCATAAAATCATAAAGTTATGAAAACACTGATTATTTATTTTTGTTTTATTTCGGACACTTGCTACAAAATGTTGTTTATAAAGGAACGGCTGGCCATTTCATTGCTCGGTTGCCCAGTTTGATTTAAGAAGAAGTGCAAAAGAGGTTACTCGGATATTTCGGATGGCATTGTGGGCAACGTTTGTCTTTTTAAAAAACGGAATACCTCATTTTGCCCGAATACCTCAATCGATAATTCCCCAACAGAGAGTCTGCACAGATTCGCCTCAAAAGTGGATATCACGATGACCGGATTTAACGCCTTGTAGACTGTTTTGCTTCGGGTTTATCAAGTCATAAACGTACAAAACCAAAGTAAGAGATTTCCAGGACCGGAAAAACCGCCACGGGTGGCCGAGGTTGTTAAGTATCGGACTCGTGAGCGGGAGGTCTGGGTTCGAATACCGCCAGGACCATCCTTTCTGACTGAGGTTTTTTCCAGGTTTTCCTCAGTCCTCATAAATGGCAAATGCCGGGGAGGTACCCTAAACTTAGGCCTGGAACGATTCCTTCCTTAAAAATAAATCCTTTCCCAATTTATCTTCCCAATATATCATTTCATCTCATGTATCATCAGTGTCCATCGCCTGTGGTGCCTCGCGTTAAACACTATTCGTAAGTTCGTTCCAGGACCGGAAGAATTATATTCAAGAGGCACTGACAGTGATTCCATCCGACATGCTTTTAGAGTGTTTCGAGTTGCGTTCGAAAGTTGGACACGATACTTTGAAATGGATGGTGGCTATGTTGAATTTTGATTATCTATGTATATACATAGAATATTAATTTCATTTACGACAAACCATTGTTTAATGAAAGTGGGTTGAAACTTTTTGCTCACTTTGTATTTTAATTGTTTAATTGTAAATAATACATTTTTACAAGCTAAATATATACCTTCAATTCCATACTCTTGTAAAATCAGTGGCGAATCGTGACACTATAAAAGGTGGGCCAGGGACACACCCAAATGGCATGGAGGAAGGTCACTTTTATCAAGACTTATACTCCTTCCTGACATTCTCTCGTAACTACAGCTGCATCGTTCGTTTGTGCTATAAACTTTGTGGAACTCTTCTAATTCAGCATTTAAAATACGTCTTAATCCTTCTGTAATGGATTCAGAAACGGAAATTAATTTTATGAATACTTCAATCGGTTTACCTCCACTGTTATATCGTAATATCACAACAAATTGTGACATGCATGTAATATTTGTCATTTCGCCAGCCTGTACAGAAACGCAATTTACCTATTCTATTTCTTTTCTAGTTTAATTCATATAGAACTAAACTAGAAAAATACGCTTCTCACTTCACTCGCTGTCAGCCAAGATGATTATTCAAACCATAAGAAAACCTTCTTAATTTTGTGCCGTCTTGCCGAGTAACCTCCTATAGCTTTCGATTGATGAGGCCCAAATCGGTTCACTTTCAACTTAACAGTTAAACTTAGAAGCGAAAATGAAGTCTTCAATAAAATGTCAACCTTATTCATTGCCAGTAAGGAGGTACGATTTTTTGTAACTTAACAGTTAACACTATGAAAGTAAAATTTTCATTGAAAAACACCGAAGAAGCCACCCAATATCAAACAAAGTGCGAAACAACCCCTAGTTAGTTATGCGTAGTGTCAGTGACCCCTGAACATCTGATTCCTAAGAAAAGAGAGAATACCGAGCGCGGGCCATAAGCTGTATTCCTGCTGGTTCAAGAGAACGCAAAAATAAGGAGGAGAAAGGTTAACCCATTTTAGAGGAAGATAAATATAAGTTCTTATTAATATTTGCTGGCCCATCAAAGTATAAGTTTAAAGCGTAAACTTTTTCGGGACGGCCCATGAGCTTCTCTCTCTAACGGAGGACCCGCATACTACCTTTACTACAGTAGAGAGGAAATGAGCTTAGTGTGTAAGATACAATTAACAGCTAATCACTGTTTTCATGCATACTTTTGTTTTAAATGATGGCCAGCACAAGAGAAAATGGTAAATAACTGTGGTATTTTCTGTGGTGTTTTCCGGATCCATCTGGCCCTTATTGACTGACTTTCCATGGTAGATATATTCACATGCAAACAGAAATTAAAAATACTCGCTATATTTATTCCAATCAAATACTCAAGTTGCGTAGTTAAAGTCATAGAACTACAAATGGAATAATCTAATTGGAATATGTAAGAGGAACCAGAACAAGAGGCCTCCTAAACTGGTTTAAAATCTGTGCAATATTATTTTAATCTCGATTGAAAATTACACGATTTAATTGTATAAGTAGAACACTGGATTAAAAAAAGCCTAACGGCAATATATGACAATCTTAATATATAGCAAATAAACCATTATATTACAATCTACGCACAGAAAATATATTCCTTATGATTTCCTTCCCAATTTGTAAATGATGATGATAACTTTTGACACCATGATGCAGTCATGAATGCAGATCTAGTAATGGAACCAAGTTGTTTTTTGAAAAATATAGAAAATGTTAAGTTCATTGACTTTATTCAGTAATACAATTTAATGAACACAAGAAGAGTCACATAAGTATTGGCCACTCTCGTGGTTTTTAATTTTGCGACAAACACATAACTAATTTCTGATCACGGGCATTGTATTGTCTATAATTCAACAGAAAAAACATTGTCCTAAAATATCTATGAAATAAAATCTAAAAAATATTTAGTAGTTGACCTTAGCAGCATAGCCTCATTTGTTTTGAAAGATATGGTAGAAAACTTTTTCAAGTGATGAACAATGACATTTAATGTTTGGAATCAGAATCAGAATCAGAATCAGAATCAGAATCAGATAGGTCACGTTCAGGAATCGGAGCGATGGATTTTTCGGGCGTAAAAATCCCAAGCATGGCTTCCTTCCGAAGGGAAGCAAAGCCGTGGGTCCCGTGTGGTACATTTACGGCACGAAAAAGAACCTCAAGCCTGAAAGAGAGGCCTCTGAGCAAAATTGGTCGGCCGTTTCACGCCTCGAGTTGAATGGGACACTGATGACCTGAGATCTTAAAGAGCGTCCATAAATAAATCAATCAAAAAAAAAAAAAACATTCAGGAATCAAGATAACATTAGAGTTCTCGAGAGTATAGGTAATACTCAGCATGGGGAAATTCGCGGCTGTGGCCGGCCAGGGAACGATAGCTCAAGATGGTTCGAATGTCGGCACGGCAAGCCGAAGATCCATGGTATGAGTCTCGGTCATGAGCTCGTATTATTCCTATCTATCTTTGATTCCCAAACTTAGCCCAACACACGGCTTATGTGTACAAATCTCATTTCATAGAAATTAATCCTAATAGTAGGCACTAGAAGTTTTCGGGTCGTCTCTTAGGAACAATTTAGCTCATGAATCAGTAATACCAATCCGGCATAAGAATATCAGCAGTTCTAATCAACACAGCTGCCAAACGCCACAATTGCATTTTTCCGTTTGTCCAGTTTCATTATATGGCAACTATGTTCATTTCTGTTTATGCAAATACATCCCAATATGGCACGGAAATATCTCTTTAGTTTCTTTGGCCTAAACATAAGTGTGTACCAGAATGCAATAATCAACATGGCGGGCAATTGAAAAATTTAGGACAAACGTCAGATACGCAAATTTCTAAGGCAAGGAATACTAAGCGAAATAGAACTAGTGTGTGGAACCAGTTTAACCAATGTCATTTAATGTTCAAAATTGTGTTTTTAATAATGGTATATATAATAGTGTTGTAGGTTATCATGCTTCAGTTGTCTTTAATTTAACCAAAAACTTTAAATAAGAAATAAAACAATATGTCCAGTAAACAGTTTTAATTTTGACCTTCATCTGTTCGACAGTTTGCTGAAATTAAAATGCCCGCTTGAACATTTTTAGCTGTAAGCATATTATAGATTGGATTTTTATCATTTTACTCGGCAAATAGTCAAAATAAATAATACCCCAGCTACAGATTTTTTCAAGATAAATTCTGGCGCTCACGTTATAGCACTGCAGGTATGAGATAACTTTAGATGTCTCCAGGGTATAATTGATTCAGATGGGGGAGATTCGCGATTATGGTTCGGCAGAACACAGTAGCTGAGATGTTAAGAGCGTCGGTACTGCAAGCCAAAGATCCGTGGTTCGAGTATCGGCCATAACCTGTAAATTTCCTTGACTGACTCTTAATTCCAAACTGTAGCCGAACACACAACTTGTTAGAAGAAAATCGCATTCCAAAAATTGACATGTTCCCTCGGTGGACTCTTGGCTGTATACTTTGCTTGTTATGGGGTACACAACCCGTTTTATGCTATATAGATTATGTTCATTTGACAACTAGGTACTTAACCAGGAAAGCTTGCTGAAATTTTGTTCTAAATTGACAATCTGTCTCCTCGGTCGTGTAACTTATTTAAAAATTACGCACTTCGTCAATAATGAAGCTCTCTACACAGGAGATTCACAACTTGCACAACTTTGCTCGCCAACACTCGGTAAGTATGACTCTTTTGACCGTAGAAAACAAATACTGGACAAGTGATCGATATTTGTACGGCTCATCCAGTATGAAAGTTTCAGGTTGCCAGAAGGTTTAAGATGTCAGCTTTCTCTTTGAGTAAGGAAGGTGGAACATTTGCAAGAATTTAGTATCTTTGTGTTTACCGTAAGGATAGGAAATATTCTAGTAATACTTGCAAAAAACATATCTTTTCTTACCTGCTTTATTATAATCATATAAATTTTGTTTACTTAGTCTGTTTCAATAAATTTGGTTAAGTATCTTTAAAGCAAGACTTCGGAAATTTTCATTGGAGAAAATTAATATAATTTTAAAGCGTTTAGCCCGGTGTGCCTTTAATCTATATTTTCTTTGAAATGGGAAAATAGAAAAAATATCTTCAACATTGATGAGTCGGGATTCCGCGGCAGCCGAACTTACATCTGAATTTCCTTGTGGAGGCAGGGAAACTTTCCGGGGGGAGGAAGAACATCCAAACGCCTGCCGAGCCCCCTCTATGAGGAGTCGAGCCTATTAAAGAGCCGTTTTCATACCAGATGCTGGGGCAGAAACCTTTCCCAAGCGCAAGCCATCGTCATACCGCACCAACTTACCTCCCCTTGGAACTTTCGACCCTTTAACAGAACTAATGGAATGAAATGATGCGAAAATAGGAGGACATTGTCTAAGATATCTGGGGAAAGTACGGAAAAATCGAAAATCGGAATGCCCAACTCAATGGATGTGAACATGGTGTATTTTAACCACGAGTTTTAAGCGTTACTTTCTGAGTCACCTCGCTCGGTTATGTGAGGTTAATAATGGCCTTAAGTACAGGTCGCGGAAGTTGCTGGCAATGGGCACGAGCAACTAACTGCACGTTCGCTCGGAGTACATTGCGCTGCACTTATGAAGTAAACCTACCATTCTGATGTTTTAAAATATGTATCATGTTTTACGTATAAAGAAAAAGATTTAGAATATGTTCTGAACCCTGAAAATGATTCTTCTACCCTAAGCTTCATTTAAAAAAACTGCAATCGAACTTCATGAAAACTAGATTAATTAATTAATTGGAGTGCACTCAATAATTAATTATATCATACAGCATCCTCATAAGAAAATTCACGACTTTAGCTACTGTTTGTGTATAGCTAATAGTTTCCAAAAACTGAAGTATAGCAAAATTATACTATTTTTTGTTTACTGAACTAAGGTGAAAGATAAAAGTTTTTTTATGATTATTTTATACTTATTCTGTAAGGCTTTTCCTGTAAATATATGTAATTTCATAAGCTTAAATTAACTATATTTTGATAACATCATCATCCAGATTTAAAATGTTTCAAATGGTTGTCAATAACACAAGAGATGCTTGTAGCAATCATTTGCATAGTACCTTAAGAATTAGAAAGATTAAAAAACTCATTCTAATTTTTACTTTAAAAATATACAGTTAGTAGTAAAATGTTTTATACAGGTTCTTGGTGTAAATAAGGAGTATTAGAAAACACTGAGCTTTCGAGATCAAAAAATTTCTTAATATTTAAAAATTATTAACTTCAATAATAACCATTAATAGTGCACATTAAATCACAATCAAATGCATATATTCCTTGTATTGAAATCCTAGAAAAAATGTTAATAATATAATCCGCAAGCTTTAAATGTTTTTATGTTTACTATCCAATGATACTCTAGGATATACATGATAAGCATTTCAGAAGAATACTGCAGAAGTAGTGGGTCATTAAATCTCAACAAAAATAAATAAATAAATAAATAATCACTTGATAATGAAATGTTGATAGAGCTGAAGGATTATTTGAAGGAGGAAGAGGTAATTATAGGGGACATTAGGAGCGCTAGTTGCCTAGGAGTTGTTTTCTATAAGCTGGTGATAATGAGATTTTAACGAAAGTTAATAAGAGTTAGGTATAATAAAGATATTGAATGCTCCATTATGCCACAATCAGATGAGAAAGCAAAATGAAGATACTACATAACCTGTTCTTATGTTCATAAAGAGTAAACAAAAGAAGAAACAAAAATAATATACAAGCTAGAGATACAGAGAAGCGCGGAAATGACTAAGGAAATCTCCTAAAGTAAAAGATGATTTTTTTTACTTGGTTTATTTATGGACGCTCTTTAACATCTCAGGTCATCAGTGTCCCATTCAAATCAGGCTGTAAAAAGGCCTACAAACTTTGCTCAGAGGCCCCTTCTTTCAGGCTTGAGGTTCTTTTTTGTACCGTAAATGTACGACACGTAACCCACGGCTTTACTTCTCTTCCGAAGGAACAAAAGAAGGTACTGGGACGAAATGTATGTAAGTAACCAAAATGCATATATTCACTTCCTTTTGAGACCACAAAGTTACATGAATATTAGGCAGAACAGTGAATAGTTCAATTAAAAAAATTCTTTGACAATATTTTAACGGAAATATTGATACTGGTGCTTATTATCACGAAAATGTTGCTGCCAACAAGCAATATCCTCTTAAATTATAAGCAACATCTTGAAAAAAAAATATTTTTCATAATGAAATAAAATTATGAAAATTTCACAAAGATTACTGCTCGAGTGATGGCAACCTTCCCCTCAGATTCTGTAATAAACAAGAAAACCGTTCCACTTACAAATGCTTCATAAGTTGATATACTACAAAACGGACTTATTTATTTAAAACTGAACACACAATAAAACAGAATGTTAAATGCAACAGAATATATTTGGAGTCAAATGAAAAGGAATAGAGGCAAAGAAACGCCCTTCTCTCTGCGCGAATTGAGAAAAATTTAACTTGAAGATTTCCTCTAAATCTTTCAGCAGGATAGTATAAATACTAGTGAAACAAAAAATTGTAATAATATTAATATATTTATTAATAAAATTGTGTTTATGTATAAAGACACGTAGCTTATTGGCACCTTCAAGAGGTGTAGTGGAAGTGAACGGAGTGTTGCAAGCGAAACAGCAGACACCAGATTTGAAAGGACTCGTTCCTTTAAATGTCAATTGAACTATCATATAATAATAATAATAATAATAATAATAATAATAATAATAATAATAATAATAATAATAATAATAAACGCTTTTTCAGAAAAATATAACAAAAATTAAAAATCGTGCTTTAAGCTTTGGAACTCATAGCCTCCGTTTCAACATCAAGCCCGCACACTCAGGTGTGACATTAAAATGTAAGAAGCTGTTGCCGGCCTTATTAAGATGAATTGTTAGGCAATGGATAACGAAAGGCAATAGGAGGGCTTTATCTGCCAAGTAAAAATTACGCACTACATTTGTATCATCTATTCAAATGCTTAAGACCTTTCTCATTGCGTTAACGAAGGCCGAATATTAAGAGTGAACAGTTGAACGTTTTAAATTACATACTTTAGTTCAGTGTTAGTGTATAGTGTTGCATTTATATTGACCTACTAACTATATACATACAAATAATGGATGTACCACAAAAACTAAACAAAAATTATGTATAGAAAATTTCGAAGAATTGAGTACATTAATACCTGCATCTATAGATTGAGGCAATAGAATTTAGATTAAAACAAACTTACGTGTATCCCGCTATACCGGTGTTCAACGAGAACATGTACCAGGGTAACAAGAGAAGGGGTTGAATCTGGCGATGTTCTCTGTCTACTCCCGGAAATAGACCGGAGCGTACAAAAGTGAATTCGAATGTTTTTTGACAAGAATAGGATACGCTGGTGCATAGATGAATTGATAAAGGAAGTTCTCACATGCCGAAAATATATATGATATTCGAAAAAGAAAGGATTACATTTACTTACGGTTTTGTTCTCGGAGAAAAGTTCTTAAAAAAATGAGCTACGAACGGAGAAATACCAAAATTAAAGAAAAATATTAATTGAAAGTCAAACATAAAAAGAATAGCATTGTATCTGGTGTGTACACACACACACACACACACACACACACACACACACACACACACACACACACACACACCAGATACAATGCTATTCTTTTTATGTTCGACTTTCAATTAATATTTTTCTTTAATTTTGGTATTTTTCCATTCGTAGCTCATTTTTTAAGAACGCATATATATATATTAATGAGACATGGGGTCGGTCCTGGTGGTGTAGTGGTTACCATACTTGCCTCCTATACCCAAGATCGCGGGTTCGAACCCGACCAGGACCGATGGATTTTTTCGGACGTAAAATTTCTAAGTATAGCTTCCTTCGGAAGGGAAGTAAAGCCGTGGGTCCCGTGTCGTACATTTACGGCATGAAAAGGAACCTCAAGCCTGAAAGAGAGGCCTCTGAGCAAACTTTGTCGGCCGTTTCACGTCCTGAGTTGAATGGGACGCTGTTGATCTGAGCTGTTAAATGCGTCCTTAAATGAATCAATAAAAAAATGAGACATGGGTGGACAATAATTTAACAATTGGGAAAGTTTGGCAAAGTGAAAGTCAACCAGGCGTACGAACTAAGCCAAATTTCGGCAACTGTCTCATTGTCGTGTACGCAGGATCTAAAATAGTGTTTGTGAGAAATTCACTATTCATTTTTCAAGCAAGGAAAAGCTAGGAGATTATCATGATCAAATGAATTTCAGAAAGTTTCAGTTTTGGATTAACAATCAGCGTTTTTCCAACATCCCGGAAAAAAGTGTTCTGGTTATGGACAATGCTCAGCAATACTCAACAAACTGTTTTCGAAATACGCCTTAAAAGAAGAGGTGAAATTATGGCTGCAAAACAGCGTTCCTCGTTCGTCAAGAGACATGAGAAAATCTACACTCTACATATTAATAGAGATTCATAATTGGCAAGAAAAAGTGTTCCACATTGATGAAATATTAAAATTACATAGCCATGAAGCATTAAGTTTGCCCACATACATGTATAAACTGAACACCATTGAGGTTGCGTGGTCCAAAGTAAAACTTTTGCTAAGAGATAAAAATTATTAGTGGAGAAATTAATATGCAAACTTTACTGAAACATGCACTTATAACTTTTTCTTCCTCCACTCCTTAACATAGGCGCCAATTTGTTGTATATTGGGGAATCCCTTATAAATATCCCTTTGTGATATTTATAAATACATACCTCAACGATATTAACCACAACACAAAGTTTGTAAATATTCACCCCACTCTAATTAAAAATTAAATCTCTATTAATCTTATCCATTAATAAATAGGCACTAATGTAAAATAAAAAGTTTGTTATGTAATGACCTGAAATGATGTCTATGAAAATGTTTAATTATCTTTTATTAATGCGTTATTAATTTAGGAAATGTTAAGCATATTTACTTCCACCTGTAAGGGATCAGTGTTTTCTAAACGCAGCATAACAGAAGTACAGGCTGCGTTAACGATACGTGCGCTACTAGTGAACATTGCATTGCTCTGACACATTGCATTATCAGCACATTCCTCTAACTAGCCATCTCTCCAGCTCCCAACAGTATTTTGTGTTTATTTTTGCAAAGTTCTGAAATTAACTCATCTCTCACCAGAAATTCTACCCGAGTCTACAGTTCCGTGACTACCTAAAACTGAAAGGAAAAGCGAATAATACAAAAATAATAAATGCATACCAAAAAGTAAACCAATGGCCCAAAAATATGCACTAATACCATATAAATGGAAACGTTTTCCAACTGTACCAATTTTTAATAAACAACACGATATTGAATTAAATCCAAATGTTACATTGCTGATACACATAATATATAAGCACAAATTCAGAAAAGTAGTAATCGCAAGCTCAAAGTATCAACCCTGATCTACTTCCAATTAAAAACAAAATGCCCTACAAAAACCATAAATAAATAAACATCGAAATTTAAAAGCCTTATGAAAATTTTCATAGACAGTGCTGAAAGCTTTGTATTAGTCATCTTTGTTTTTCGGGTTTCTTTTGATGCTGAATTGAATAAATCAACTATACAGAAAACAGTATACAACGCTTTGGGTTAATATAATTAATGGTTCAGATCCCCTGAAAAAGTATCTAATGATTCCTGCTGTGTTCATTAAAACCGCTTTCCTCAGCATTTTGCGGGAAAGGTCTATCAGAAAAGCCCAGAGAACATGGCATCTGAATCTCTTGGATGGTCATTAGCTACAGTCAGAACGCTGGGATGTGCTAAAGAAAAGCTGTGTAGTGTGATGTTATTGAATTACAAACAAGTTTTCAACAATCAATATGCTACACACGAATAATAATCAACTTCATTCTATAAAATGAACTGGAAAGCTGAAATTCCTTCCTTAGTTCGAAGAGGTTTTAAGATTATTTCCATGGAAGAGGTTGGGTGGTTTTCTGTTCGCTTTACTTTGGCGCTGGCTATAGGTGTAGCCCTGTATTAATACCTGAACGTGTTTTATCATATCATTTTCCACACTTACGACACTTTTAAATGACTGGTGCTGAGAGACTGGTTTAACTTGATTCCACGAAAGCCACAGGGGACACTTTTTTCCTGCACTTTAGTTTCATCATCATATTAACTACCCTGGAGCCTATGTATGTCTTCATTTTATTCTTTAGACTTGTTTGGCTACTTCCATCCTATTGTTCAAAAGAATTTTTCTAAACAGCTCACTCTAAAAGAATAATTTATAGTTTATAGGATTAATCTACACCATGCATATAAATTTCCTATCATGTTTTCGAATTAGTTATATACTCTTTTTCCTTTCTGTAATCTTTTATGCATCAAACAGGCAAAAGTACTTAAGAAAGTATTATATTTCTTGTATCCAAAATAATAAATTATTAATTTTAAGACCTATAACCTCAAAAAGTATACAAGTTTTTCCCTTCAAATTGTTTATGTACGCAATAATACTTTTCTATTATTGCTCTACTATAATAAAAAATTATCGTATTATGAGTTGAGCTATATTTTTTTCTGAAACTCTGTAGTTTTAAATCAAAATACTGACGTTATTTTCTGTTGAACCCAAATCAATGAAGGAATCCTTATGATTACCATGCATACAAAATGCAAAGCTGAATAACCTATCGAAATTTCATTTGGCAATATATATTATGAAAATGGTTATTTACTTTGAGTAATTATGTTCTCAAATAATGAACATTAATATCGGAGATGCACAGCAGTCTTAGACAAGCAAATAAAATAGGGAACCGATAGTCCCCATGTACTTACAGCGTTAAGTTTCTACAGGACTAATACGCTACTGACTAATGAAGCTTCCATTTTTTAATAGTGCTTAACGTCCATTTTTACTGCTGAGGCATTGCAGGTGGTTGACGCTGCTGATAAGGCCCACCTCCACTGAAATATAATAATATTGTATGTATATATAAGCCCAGTCATCTTATTTTGGCATTGTAATTAGTAAAATAAATATTATGTGTGTGTGTGTGTGTGTGTGTGTGTGTGTGTGTGTGTGTGTGTGTGTGTCACAAGCTCATAAGCTTTATCTTCGATGTAAGAATTGTACAAAATAGAAAGTCTAGTGTTTTCCATTGCAGTAGCTTGGAAAATCAACAGTGCAATAAAATCATGCAATGGAAGTTGGCCCTGTGTGAAGGCCTGCCTTTTCAGGATTAATAAACTGAGGAACATTAAATTCGTTTGGGGCTGTAACTCCAACCGGCGATTGTACATCTAGTCCTTTAAACCAGTCAATGTCGACAAACGTTTTAAACTTTCAAATTACAACGAATGGAATGTGGGGCAGGTGAATTTAACCTACCAATGATAGATGTATGTTTGAACTTTTAAAATTAGGCGCGAGACTTGCGCGTGCCTTTTGGCGTCTCCTAGTCAACGATTTTTGATTTGAATTTAATATAGTTTAAGAGAGAGTTTGCTCGGCTGGGGCAGGCAGTTCAAGTCAGTTTTCAGTTCAACTCGGCTGAGGAATTTGCTGAATCAGTTTTAAGTACTATACACAGCTAGACTCATTCCTCATTGTGTAAGTTTACTAGAGGCGAAAACCCGTAGTACTCATTATAAGTTCGATTTTCAATTTCTCTCGCAGGGCACTCATATATAAGTTTCACACGCAGTAAATAAGTTTGTATCGGCGTAGCTAAGTCTATCGTGACCAAAACACTAGAGAACGCGAACGATTTTGGACATAATAAAATACTAATATACATGCTTATTTACACTATTGAACTGCTCTCCCGGTCTTGAGTCCCAATAACAAAATAGCAGAAATCGCACTGAGAAATTGTCATTGAAACGTGGGAATACCGAAATGACCAAAATCAACCTACTAAACCCACTTCAAAAATTGACATCACAACGTGAGGCCACTAGACGTCAGCAACATATCACTTCAAGATTGGTGCCCAACCTGGAGCCGACTAAACACGTTTCAAAACTTGGCGCCCAGCGTCAGGCCGTATTAAAACGCTTCATGGTACATGATAAATTAGCAAAGATTTTTTCTTTATTAGAGAAAGAAAGCGTTTCAGGGCTAAGTGCAGAATAACTCCTCGGCATTTGCCATTCCGAGAAGTGAACCCCGGATCTACCGTTTATCAGTTGGTGCCTTAAGGACCTCAGTCATTCGTGTTGGAAACATCTTTTCGAAATAATATTACACAATAACGGACGAAAGATGTCGAGCATGCCTCTTTTGCATTCTTTATTATTTGGTTTATTTAAGGATAATCTTGGTCATTAGCGTTCCATTGAATTAGGGGCGGGGAACGGCCAATAGATTTTCATCAGAGGCCTCTTCTTTAAGGCTTGAGGTTATTTTAGGTGACGAAAACCTACGATGTGGGACCTACGACTTTAGTTTTCTTTCGAAGGAAAACATGTGATTTTACGCCCTAAATATCCACCGATCCTGGCCGGTTTGAACCCACGACCTTGGGTCTACGAGACAAATATCAATAATATGAAATTTATATGATACAGACATAAAAAGCGGTTCATTGTTATTGAGTTCCTGTCTTTTGATTACTTTTTCTTTTGTATTGTTATATTCTCATGTTAAGCATATTTCATCTTAAATTAAATAATTCATCTATAAATAGCTTGCTCCGCAGAATCCGGAGTTCTATCTCGAAAACGACAGTCTGTAGACTTATACACAATCAGGTGATTGCTCCCTCGAGACTAAGGTACATAACATGGTTAATCAGTTAACCGTTGTTCATTACCGTACTGTGATATGATTGTCAGAGATTTTATAGCACTAAATCTTGAAAACGCTGATGTATTGAAAACACCTTACTACTTGCTAAGCAGATTTGAAGATATTACAAGGCAAAATTTTACCCCATTCTTCACGAACCTCACATTCTGTATATCAATCTGCTTGTATAACACTCTTCAATGTGAAATCATTACTATATAGTTCATGAGCAGCCGGTATAAAAACGAAATATGGCGTGATTGCTGACTGCCAGTCTCACCGTAAAACCCCTGACACTAGCGGAATAGAGGTGATTTCGACCTATTCTTGTACTTTAATTCTTTAACTCTGTTGGTTTTGACTCAGTTATAGCACTAGTTTTAGGTTTAATTAACCACTTACTATAATTCCGGCATATTTCCAAGAACAATTATCTATCGTTCTCCATTGCCTAACAATTCTCCTTAACAAGGGCGGCAACTAGCGTCTTACATTTTTATGTCACACCTGCGTGTGCGGGCTTGGGAGGTATACTACAACGGGGGCTTGAGTACCAAGGCTTAAAACACTGTTTTTAATTTTTTCTGAATAAACGTTGGTGTTTATTAGTTTTTAAAAAATATATTCCTTTAAAAGTAATTGCTAAAATTAATAATAATAGTAATAATTAAAATTCCGTCCCTACACCTTCTTTTGTTTTAGGATATTTCCTTGGTTATTTCCGTTCTTCTCTGTATCTCTTGCTATTATTATTATTATTATTATTATTATTATTATTATTATTATTATTATTGTTGTTGTTGTTGTTTCTTCTTTTGTTTACTCTCTATGAACATAAGAACAGATTATGTAGTATCTTCATTTCGCTTTTTCATCTGATTGTGGCATAATGGAGGATTCAATATCTTTATTATACCCAACTCTTATTAACTATCATTAAAATCCCATTATCACCAGATTGCAGAAAACAACTCCTAGGCAACTAGCGCTCCTAATGTCCCCTATAATTATCTCTTCCTCCTTCAGCTCTATCAACATTTCATTACCAAATGATTATTTATTTATTTATTTATTTTTGTTGAGATTTATTGATCCATTACTTTTCAGTATTATTCTAAAAGGTTTATCATGTTTATCCTAAAGTATTATCGGATAATAAATATGAAAACGCTTAAAGTTTGCGGGTTATATTATTAAAATACTTTCTAGAATTTCAATACAAGGAATATATGGATTTGATTGTTATTTAATGTGCACTATTGATGATTAATATGGAAGTTAATACATTTTTAAATATTAAGAAATGTTTTGGTTTGGTGAGCTCAGTGTTTTCTACTACTCTTTATTTACATCATATACCTGTATAATTGTTTAATATATTACTACTGACTGCATATTTTTAAAGTAAAATCTAGAATGAAATTTTTAATTTTTCTAATTCTTAAGCCACTATATAAACAATTGGTACACAGCATCTTTATGATGTTGACAACCATTTGAAACATTTTACATATTGATGATGTTATCAAACAAAGTTAATTAGAACTTATGAAATTACAGATATATTTTTTAGGAAAAAAACCTTACAGAGGAAAAATGTCATCGTGAAATAACTTCTATTATTCACGTTAGTTCAGTACACAAGAAAATAATGTAATTATACCAGGACTTCAATTCTTTGAAACTATTAGCATTATACAGAAACAGTAGCTAAAGGGATGAATATTCTTATGAGAATGTTTTTATTTTGGATTTGTTTATTTAAGGACGCTCTTTAACATCTCAGGTCATCAGCGTCCTATACTATTTAGGTCCTGAAATGGCCGACAAATTTTGCTCAGAGGCCTCTTCTTTCAGGCTTGATGTAAATGTCGTAAATGTACGACACGGGACTCACGGCTTTACTTCCCTTCCGAAGGAAGCCATACTTACGATTTTTACACCCGAAAAAATCCATCCATCTTGGCGGGATTCGAACCCGCGACCTTGGGTTTAGAAGGCAAGTATGGTTACCATTACACCACCAGGACCGACTATGAAGGTTCTTGTATGATATTTCTTTACAATTAGAACAGAATGTATTTTGTATTTCGAAAACAATGGCACATGATATGTAAACGCTTAATGTTATAGAAATAATCGCAATTCAAATTTTAAACTTTTATATTGACTCAAAATAACCCATTTAAACACTGCTATGAAATTAAGATATGTGAATTAGTATTTTTAAACTAATGGTTATGTTAACCTGAAATGTGTATATGTCAGTGGGATAAAAGTAGGTAAAAGTTAAGATCCGAGGATGAAAGTTTTTGACTTGGTTGAATACGTAGTTCATAACTGACATTTGATATTATGTAACTCTAATAAATGTTCTAATACATAAAAACTTCCGTTTTTACTTCTGAGGTACCACATGGGATGGGCATTGGTGATACATGAAATGGTAATTTGGGAAAGGAATTTTTTTTAAGGAGGAACGCCTTGCAGACCTAAGTTTAGGGTACCTCCCCGGCATTCGACATTTAGAGGACCGAGGAAAACCTGGAAAAAACCTCAATCAGAGAGGACAGTCCTGGCTAAATGAACAATAACGTTAGTATATCGGAATCAGTCTTTTCATTATTTTATGGTCAGACGCAAATGTCGCATAGTTTTACTGTACCACTTCACATAAATGTACATAAATACATGCAATTCTTTAAATTTTAGTTTCTGAGTCACTATATTAATTATATTTAGTTTATTACTTAGCAGCCATAATCTGCATGTATTGCAGTGATACTAGAAAGAGGGAGAGAGAGAGAAAAAAAACATAACTTAGAAATAAAATTAAATGGTATCCTAATAAATTTCAATTCAAAATGCTAATTAACAATTAAAACTGTCACAAAACACCATGCACTAGTGCTTGAAAATGATATATGATATTACTATAAACGGACATATCTGCAACACAAAACTTAAAAGAGCACCATGAAATATTTCATCATACTTTTGGCTATAGATAGAATTGAGATGACGTTAACGCTTAAGTCTCCGGGAGATCCTCCTATTTAGGAAACGAAAACATAATGAAGAAATTTATAACAAAAATTTTAAAAAGTATGGTGTATAAGTTTACTGCGTACGCTTTTTAAAAATTTGAACTATTGATCTTGGAGTAGCTGAAAAACTGCAAGGCTTTGCTGATTCCACTAACAGTTTAATCATAGCGGGAGTCAAATGACTTTACTCGTTCAAGTATTCTACAGTGTGGACCTGCGTGGCCTGAGGTACGGTCTAAAGAAATATTTCTATCTGCAAGAGGCTTCGAAACATTTTAGCTACTAGATTGATCAAACAGCAACTATCGGTGTCACCTCCCTTTTTTCTTATATTATACTTTGTCCTCCGCGTATTTTAGTCCTGTTTTACCGTTCAATATGTTCTTATTTTCTTTTCTGTTCTCTACTTATCCTATTCCTGACTAATGAATCCCGCCAGGACCGTCCTCATCGAGTTTTTTTCAGGTTTTCCTCAGTACTCATAAATGGCAAATGCCGGAGAGGTACCCTAAACTTAGGCCTTGAATGTTTCCTTCCTTAAAAAAAATAAATCTTTTCCCAAAAAATCATTTCATCTCAAGTATCATCTGTGTCCACTGCCTGTGGTGCCTCAGTAGTAAAAACGGACGTTAAACACTATTAAAAAAAGTGATTTTACTGAGCATTACATTAAAATTAGAGTTTAAATGAGCTATAGCTCGGAGTATTGTGGTTACTTTTAATTACAAGTTAACACTTTATTACAAAATATTTAGAGCTTAGTAAAATTTGTCTTTTCCCTCCATATTTTTGTTTTGTTTTGATTTACAGAAATGACTTTGCATCTACAGGAATCACCGTTTTTCTTTTTCTTTTTCTTCTTTTAACGTTGCATGCCATTGCCATGGTAATTAGGATTATGAATAAAATTGCAATATTCATTCATTGACTAATATTAATTGTCTAATCCTATAATGTACCTATTTAAATATCCGTTTTTGTTAATGTATTAAAATATAAATGCAAATACAAAAGTGTATATGTCTATTTTTGTGACAAAAGTCTTTCTAAATGCAATGTAAGCGCTCAGTCTATGCACAAAACATTTATGGATTAATTCAGTGCAGCTGCATGAAAGTTCTTCACGACAACCTGCTTTATCGCTGCAGCAATCAATGGTCCAGTATGCAAATAATGCTCGTTTTATGGTAAAGATAATGGCAATACAAAGTAGTCAGTTCTTTCTGTTCCTTTTTGTTTGGTATCGGACATCAAATTGTTTCAAACAAGTTTGCTGTACTTCAAGAATGCACAATTTCAACATATATCAGGCTCAGTGGCACGCTATTCATGCATTTATTGCCAAATACACAGGCTTATTTCATAAGACTTTTACTACAGTATAAAAAATGGTTGATTAAATGCTGCTACTGTTTAAACGGAGCTGAGTGCCCAAGGAAGTAACGCTTGAGACTCGCATTTGAGAGATTCCGGACTCATTCCCGTTGGGCCGGCCATCCTGAGAGTTTTTTTTTTTTATTCATTTATTTATGGACGCTCTTTATCATCTCAGGTCATCAGCGTCCCATTCAACTTAGGGCTTGAAATGGCCGACTAATTTTGCTCAGAGGCTTCTCTTCCTGATAGTGCATGTAGTCGCACTATAATGGAGCGTCAACGCACTTCTCTTAACATGACCAATATTTCCTCCGTAATCGGAAGGGTAGAGGTGGATTAGAAAAGAATGTGCAGTGTATTGGTTTGTTCGTTTACCTCATTTATCCCCATTGTTTGGGGGGGGGGGTATCTCGGTGAATGTTCACTGCTCAGAGGAAGAGAACCTTGTAGAAAGGGTCATAATTTCCTGCGACACTTTTAAGAACACGTCGCGATTCTTGGAATGGGTGTCATTAAACTGGCAAAAGACATTTTGAACACTTCTAATGTATTCTGATGACATTAAGATGAAATGCATGAGTTAAAGGTTGAAAATGAAATCATCAAAGGTTTGTACAAATATCCAGACGGATAGCACGTATATTAAAGCGAGTAAACTAATCATACATGGACATAGTTAACTATATGAAAGTTATTTATATTAATCTCCTTTGTTACCCCTAAAGTCTTTTTTTATGGTGTTTAACGTCCATTATAACTACTGGGGCCACAAGAATGGTAAATTGCGAAAGGAGTATTTTTTTAAGAAAGGAAATATTCCAGGCCTAAGTTTGGGTACCTCCCCTGCATTTGCCATTTATGACGACTGGAAAACCTGGAAAAAACCTCAGTCAGGTTGGACTATCCTGGTGGGAATCGAACCCCAGACCTCCCGCTCAAGAATCCGCGTCTTAACGACCTCGGCCACCCGTAGTGGTTTCAGTGTCCGCAACATAGTCTGGATACATCTCGTGAACTTATAATAATTATTTTGTCAAGCTGGGTAACAAGAAAAAACATGCAGGTTCAGGGTGGCATTTCTAGATTTGTATCAATTTTTAATAATTTATTGTTCATAAATAAAAAATAAACATTAGTAATGATAATAATAATAATAATAATAATAATAATAATAATATTACTCCGGGTATTATATATTTTTACGCCAATTGTTTTGATGCTGCATTTTAAGAAAAATTATTGGTTTATTCTACTGAATGCAAAATGCATACATTTTAGATTACGGTTAGAGGTCGATTTCGTCCATCAATAATAGTGTTTTAATATAGATTATGTCTCTCAGAGATTTTTATATACTACTTCCCAAGCTGATGCTTTTGATACTTATAAAGGTTGCAAGAAATATTTATGTTCCTGATATTATTTTTCTAGCAGTAGTCAGTACCTTTGCCTACCATAATTAGTTAGTGAGCTATGAACTCAAGCTACAAACCTTATCACTGGATAATTTATCAATTCCAGATAAATTCTTCAAAAAGAAGATTATGTGTATGATTGAACGTTTTTATTTAACTCCCGTTTTCTATCATATTTTAGTGGTTTGATAATAGTCACAAATAGAATTTTTGTTTGTTCTTCATCAGAACTATTTTCATTTCCTTAGGTAAGTGCTGCATTATTAACCAATTTTAACCCGTAACCGGCATGCCGGAGTCAGGAGGATCCCAGCGAACTTTGTTTACTATGTAAATCATGTTTTTGGCTCTCAGTATCTTTCAGGCAGTATGCTTTGAGTTGTTCAGTGACGAGGTTGTGTTGCAGCAAGTTAGTATACGTCTTTGATAATAATTTTTCCCCTCAGTGGGGTCAAGGTAACCCCCCATACTGAAAAGGTAAATATATCATCTTGTCTTGCGATATGTTTCAGCATGAAATGACATCATCCGCATGCAAGTACAGTATATTGTATCGCATGTATGTTGCTAGGAAGTGGCATCAATCTCGAAGCAGAGCTGATGATCCGGAATGTGAAAAATGGATGTTATCGATAGTAAATGAGCTAGAGAGCGACTTTAGTGACATTGTTGATTCAGATCTTGTCAAAAAAGTGTTAATAATGGTGATTCAGAGCTGGAAGAGGAATTACAAAATTGGGATGAAGAAGTAATGACGGTTGATATGAGTAGTGAAGAAAAAGAGGAGGAGGACAACGAGACGCCATAATTTGAACGAAATATTGTGGAAAGAGCAGATTCAAGTGGAGCTTCATACCACCTGCCACAAACCTTCGAACTCGTGCACATAATTTATTATTTCATCTGCCAGTAGTCTTTGAACCTGTCAAAGGTCTCGGTAGGTCTTGCACTGAACTGAATGGCTGGTCATGGGTGACAACTGGTGATACTTTAGTGAAAATCGTTTTGAGAATAAACTAAAAACTACAGCAAATCAGACAAAGACTATCTGATAACAATAGATATCAAGCAGCAGATACAGACATAACAGAGCTAAACACAGGCTTGTTTTTCTATTCAGCAATTTTAAGCCCAATGATGAGGGTCTAAATTTAATTTTTACAACTAATGGCACTGGAAGAGAGATTTTTAGATAATGATTGTTTGTAAACACTTACTGCAGTTTTGTCCAATTGTTACGTGTATTTAATTTTAAACACTTACTAGTTAGTGGTTATTCTTGAATTTGCTATTTCAAACTTTTTCCCCAAAGTAAACCATGTAATTAAGTTCAAAATGGCTGATTTTTAAAATGACTGCATGTCGAATTTTGAAAAATCACGTCTGGTAAAAAGGCTCACTGTACATGCATGAAGAAGCTTCCAATGTTATTGTTGTCTAATTAATTTCTAAATATGACAATATTGAAATGATGTTTAGTTGATTGTTCTTTATTATCCTCATCCTTTATAACTTTGAAAAAAGAATGAGGTCCATTTGACCCCACCATACAATTTGTACGACAAAATATGCACCATATTGGTTACTGGTTAAACGAAATTTTGACCAATAGGCGAGCGTAGCTTCAACTATATGTCATATACTTAATAATATCGTTACGTTAGAATACGAGAATCTTGACAGCTTTTGAATTATTTACAGTTGAGCTATGGGCCACCTGGGTGCGCTGATTACTGGGAAGACTAAGGGAGATACAATCGCCCCGCGTGATGTTTATACTTTGATTTTAATATTTATATATTTACTGAACGTATAAAATGATAGTGCATTTAAATGTAATAATAATAATAATAATATAATAATAATAATAATAATAATAATAATAATAAAAATAAACATTAACATTAACATGTGCTATAAGTGATGTTGAAATGATGCCTCACAGAGGAACTACTTTGCAGGCATTCTATGTTTCATCTAACTTTCCTTCCCTACACAATGGTTCGGAACACTTTTTTTGTCAGAGATCCTGTATGTCGCATCTTTTTAAAAGCGGGCGAACAGCTTCTCTACTTGGAACACAGTTGCTAGAATATTTTATCGCGAATCGCCTTACTTTATCTCTGCAATATTCCGTTTTTACGTTTGCATCTTGCATAAAATCAGTTCTTCAATACTATATATATATATATATATATATATATAGGGACATAACTAACAGAAAAAATTAGCACACAATTTACTTACAATGAAAGCACCGAGTAACATACGAATGCACAACCACTATGTGAAAAAACCTCCCTCAAACTAACTACAAGTTACTACCTGTTCTTACATTATATGGTCTTGACAACTTGCTCCTCTCAGTAAGCAGCCGCACTCTGCTGGCCTGTAACTTAAATAAACTTTCTGTATAAAATATTAAATTAGGTAACTTTTAGATTTAAAATATTGCAAAAGCTTTTAATTTATTTAGCAAATCTATTCATTCATATTATTGTCACACAGAATTATAAACTAAACGGTTTACCATTAAATATAATAATTGGCAATTATATAGGATAAATAATGGAATTATTGAAAATCATGTAACAATGTATATTCAGTTTTGTCTTTAAAATAAACATTTAATTGATGCTTTATATACCAATATTCTAAATAGAGAACATCATGTATTAGCGAAACTTGCCATACATGTTGCTTTCTGTTTTCTTCTGAGACTGTTTTACTTCTTAATAAGATATATTTCTCTTTACATTATGAGCTTACAAATTAGAAAAATAACAATAAATTATGTTAAAATAGAAGAAGTTATAACTATGAATATATCTTTATAATATACAAATATTTTACATGGTTATTTTTCTACCTCAGAATTAGTATTCAACATACAAATTCCATATTAATTCCATCTTAAATCTTTTTCTGGCAATGTGTCCTAAGTTTAATATCTTGTTCTCAAAGAGGTGCATTGACCCCTTCGTATAAACAATGGTACAGAAACAGTTAGTCTGCATACTCATAGAAAGAGTTTATTTCTCATTGTTGAGAATACAGCATGTTCTAGTAACAAAATCAACAATGGAATTAAATAAAATATTGATTGTACATAATAAGGTTACTAAATTGTACTGTAATAACATTCAGACTGTATTTTCACTTACATCTTTAAGACCCGTTTATAAATACCAAAAGCAGTGAGAATAACTGAACATTTTCTAATTGAAGCAGGGTGGATCTGAATTCTGGGGAAAAAACAAAATTACACACATGTAATATTATAAGTGTTCAAGAAATGTGCCTTTTGCATTGCTTTCCAGCTTTCCATGGATTATCAATGTAGAAAATTGCGTATTTTGACATAAATAGTCAAAATATATGAGCTATGCAAAATTCCTGTCAATTTGTACTCTTTAATTTGAAGCGAGTTTTGTGTTGTTGTTGTTGTTGTTACTTTCCTCGGCCTACTGTCTACGCTTCTCCACAAGACAACCTCATGGGTGTTTTTTGCTGTGTTTTGTTGACCCCGCTATACAGGTGTGGTATGGGATGTTTTTCTTTAAAATGATAACACGCCGTAACTTTTTACACTACACATCCTAACTTGTTTACCTTAGCAGGTGTTTCTGAAAATAACTCAGTGAAGTGAACTTGACATACACTCGATACTCATAAAATTATCGTGCGACGGGGACATGGTATTAAAATGACTTTGATCTTAGTGGTGTCTGCACCTGTGCTCTCGTTCTGGTCTAATACACGAGACACTTCTGACCACTACGAAGTATTGATTTATCTAAACGAACGAGCCATCACCAACTTACCTTTTAATATCCACCACGTGGTTCGCACACCTGCAGACTGAATGAGCATGCAATATACGTGAGCAGTAGACAGATTACATCGAAAAGGGTTTCTGCCTCTTAAACTCTCGTGAAAACCTCAACAAGGTTTCCTAATGTAGAAGGGGTTCACAAATATACTCGCAAGCTACCCGCGATACTTTTAAAGTTCAAAATGTACAGAATGGAATAGCTCGCTCAAAACTAAATTTCATCATAAGGCGCGACCAAAGTTCAAATCATAACTATCCTCCGCTCGCAGACACAAAACTTGCCTTTCGTGTTCACCTTTAGTTATATTTTACTATTTCATCATCTTGAAATTCTTTCTGTTAGTATTGAGTTGCACAATAGAATTATCATATGAAAACTTATTATTATCCTTAAATTATACATTGCATTAACACTACACGTAACATTAACGCTATTAATTAAATAATATAAATTATCATAAAATGTTTATATATTACATTAATATTATCAAGAAGTCATGCGACAAATACTGCTCCAAGCTATGTTCAAATTTCAATAATTTTAATAAAATAATATATGCTAATTTTTTAGTTTTATATATTATATATATTTATTATGTGTAAAAACTGTAATAAATATTTTAAAATGTAATAAGTTTCTATCACTATCATTTAATGCACATTTAATGCTTCTGTGCATAGTTTTCTATTAAATAAAATAGTAAGGTTGATTGAAATAAATAATCATAAGAAGAAAAATCTGTAATTCTTCGCACGGAATGCCAGCGTTTCCAAATGGAAACACTCTAGATAACACATATAAAAAATAAAAATTAACAATATTCTTTCAAAATTTCCGTAAATGTATCCGAAAGGTACTAAAAGTATTAATAAAGTTCTTATTTAAATTGCAAGACAAATTAACGTGTACAAGGTGAACACTCGAATGCATTTTGGTATTAGCATATAGAGTTACGAAACATTAAAACTTTTTCAAGAGAGCAATATGTCATGTTATTATATACATAAATATTTCCTATCTGAATAATGCATAGTTTCTATTTAAATGTTTAATATAGTAAGGCAATCCATTGAAGATATTTTCACAGTTATAATGAACATAGTTGATAGCAACAATGAAGGGTGTCGATATATAAATGTTTCTCTTTTGTTTAATACGCAGTCATATAGCTTTTTATAAAAGTATCTTAAGACTTTGGGAAGGTTAATTGTACACACTTATTCTTCTTCTTTAACTGTTTTCCTTCCTGGGGCTCAGAACTTACATCCCAAGGGACTTGTGGGCCAATGCCCGGGCCAGTCGCCTGTCGGGGAACTAATTACCTCCGGACACGCATTCAGCTTACACGCACACTGAGGGACTCCGTAACTGGGTGATCAAGCAATGTCAGTGCCGCTTCGAAGACATCATAAACGCAGAAAGACGTAGACACAAACATAAAGATAGAATGAAGGTGAATGATGAAATAGAAGATAATCCACAATAGCAGCGTATTTGCCTTTTCTAAAATGGAATAAGGAAAGCCATGGAAAACCTCAGTCCAGTTAGTCTGCCACAGGATTTGAACTGGGGACCTCCCGGATATGAGTTGGAAGTACTGAGGCACGTATTCTGGTTCCTTCAGATATGAAGGGGTCCCAGGCGTGGGGACTGAAAGACTGTGAGTTCGTAACGTACCTGAAACATGGAGAGTATGTATTTACAACCATTTCAACGCAACTATTGCAGACACACATATACAGGCTTTGTGTTATTGTCAGTGACATTAATTAGCAAATATTGTTAATATGTGTTGAGCGCTTTGTTTTAAATAGTCTTTTTTTTTATTTATTTACGGACGCTCTTTAACATCTCAGGTCATCAGCGTCCCATTCAACTCAGGGCGTGAAACGGCCGACAAATTTTGCTCAGAGGCCTCTCTTTCAGGCTTGAGGTTCTTTTTCGTGCCGTAAATGTACGACACGGGACCTACGACTTTACTTCCCTTCCGAAGGAAGCCATACTTAGAATTTTTACGCCCGAAAAAATCCATCGGTCCTGATCGGGTTCGAACCCGCGATCTTGGGTATAGGAGGAAAGTATGGTAACCACTACACCACCAGGACCGACTGTAAATAGTCTGTTACAACATTCTGTAGTTGTGCATGTTCTCAAATGTAATAATTTTTTCTCGAAATGTTGGACTGTTTTCAATTTGGTGTGAATTAAATATTTTATGTAGCTTCTTTCAATAGTATTTACCTTCGTCGGAATTTTTATATGGAAAAGTTGAATAAGTTAAAAATAAAGGTTTTTCTATATTACAAAAGAATACAATACGAATTACTTATGCTTCGAATAATAGAAAAGCATGTATAGATTAATTGGGAAAATTAAACATTTTAACACTTTTTAAGTATATATTTTTTCTTATCAGCTCTTACATTAAAATTCAAGATCATTTCATTAAAATATGCAAATTCATAACATAAAAACTGGACAAATGAGCAATCTGCATAGGTCCAATGTAATGCATTTATCTTGTTACCAAAAATAGTTTATTATAATACATCAGAATATATAATGCTCTTCCAATGACACTTTTTAATAGTATTTAGCAACCCTTTTTACAGGCAATGGATACTGATGATGCATGTGATGAAATGATAAGTTGGGAAAGGATTTTTTTTTAAGGAAGTAAGCGTTCCAGACCTAGGTTTAGAGTGTCTCCTTGGCATTTGCCATTTATCAGTAAAATCTGAAAAAAAAAACCTAAGTCACAGAGGACAGTTCTGCAGAGGATCGAACCCAAGACCTCTCGCTCATGAGCCCGTGCCTTAACAACCTCGGCCACCTGTGGCGGTCTCAGTTACTCTGAAATTATTAACATGGATAATAGGGAAAGATTAAAACCTGTTCTTACCAATATCCTTGCGATAAGAACTATTGTTCAGTTGACCAATGCACAGATGAATCAAATAGTCATAAAACAACTTTAATATGGCAAAATATCAATATATAGCATAACAAAAAACTGGAAGAAGGAAAAAAGAGAGTGAGAGAGCGAGAGCAATAGAATTCATACGTTGCCATGTGCTACACAATGATATTTTGCCATATTTATGTTGTTTTATGACCATTTGAACTGGATACATTATTCATATGAGCATTCGTAAACTTAATAATACGTCTTATCGCACAGATAATGTGTAAGAGTAGATTTGAACATTTCCCTATTATGATAATAACTTCAGAATAATTGGGAAAGCATTATACATTTTGATGAGTTTGAGCGGTATATCTATATACTTAAAACGTTTTCTCCCCCATTTACGTAATATTGTACATCCTGACTTGTTCCACGTTCTGCAATGCATATATTGTACAAGAACCCTATGGAATGTAAATCGGTCTTGATCTTAATCTTAACAAAGATTTTAATTCTCACAGGTAGCAGAATAGTCGCTCTTCTTCTTCTTCTTCAATGCGAAGGAGCATTTCTCAACACGGCCCCTAATGGGTCCATTACATGTACCCCAACAGAGGAAGGATGAGGTGGAGAATATACTGGACGGCCAGAGGTTCTTGGAGACGATGCACGGGCGTAGGAAAAGTCTCTAACGTTTTCATAGATGCATTTCCAGAAGCCAGAAGGCCTGCGAGAACTACCTCCTGTTCCTTCAAGGTGACTAGATGCTAGGGCAGGAGCATTTCCTGGGCGCAAGTCACTGTCACAGACACCACAAGGCACCAGCGCACTTCACCTGATATTTCTGATGCTGCTAAGGAATGAAATTAAAGAGATGGGAGTCGGGAAATTTTGAGAAATATAAATAAATATCCTCCTTCGCCAAATAGACCAGGAGAAATCATTGAAAACCCCAAGGATAGGATGACCGGTCCCAAGGGAATTGAACCTGTGGGACTCTCAAGCGTTATCGCCTGAACTTACCTTTTCCATGAATAGACACTTAACCTTTACATGATTTCAGCATATGAATTTCATATAACGAGTGAGGTTGCAATACCAGAGTTTATCACAAAAATACGATTAATCATGAAGTTAGATATTATTTCTGTCAGTATTACAAATAACTATCGACCTCAGATAAAAATTACATTATTAAATTAATCTCGTCTACGTTCTATATGTAGTTATATTATTATTATTATTATTATTATTATTATTATTTTATTTAACTGAGATAGCGTTTGAGTGGAAAGCAACTAATTCGACAGCTGATAATAATTTATTTCTAGTGATATTTGTGATTTTAATAGATAATATTTTTCACGTTGTGCTGCTCATCCTTAAAATCTTGACATTTGCCAATGTAATGTATTTTAATAAAATTGTAACATTTACTTCATGATTCGAAACATAATGTAGCTAATTGCGCTTTCTTAAAACATGTTTATTTATGAAAATGTCAGTATATTTGACTTATTATTGAATTATTTTAAAGTAATTCAGGTTACTAATTTTAATTCTAAAGGGATGTAATTGAGATTTGCATGCTTAAATAACATTTGAAATGAACGTGTTAATGGCTACTAAGATAAGGGTACAGATTTTTTATATTTATGTCATTATTTGCAGAATATGGTTCAATTTTCTATGTACTATACCTACCGATGGACTACTATCTCCTTAAGATTGTTCTTACAGGTGCAGTAATTAATATCTTAGTTACATTATTTGCCAGGTATTTCGGTAGTCAAACGAGGGAAGATTTTAGAGTCATGTTTCTTTGAAGGCTATTTCTGTACAGCGTTTCTAGCGAAGTAGAGAAACGTCTGGGCTGGCTAAGGATTCCTATAATGAACTTGCTGCCTAAATACTACTCCAGATTGTTGCATAAATTTCGATAAAATATCGTGACTTAGGTACGAAAGTCTCGTTTATTTTACATACCTCTTTTGTTTCAATAAGTAGCTTTCCGGGGTTTCTCCTCATTATGGAGGAATAAAGCACATGCTATTAATTTAGTTCGAAACGAACTCTGGATTTTACTCAAAAAGCGACTTTAAGTTGCTTATACCAAAATCCTTTCCACTCTAAAACATGTTATTTTACGTCCTATTAAAACTTATATAAATTATTGTTGAAAAATAAAGAAACAGTAATGTATGTAGTAGTTTTTAGACAATTTTTCTAAAGAACAGACCTTTCCGATGGCAGAAAATTGACAAAATTCAAAATTACTGCCATTTAAGTAGTATCTTGATTTTCATTTTTCAAAAAGTAGAGCAAATTTTCATTTTATTCTACTTTTGTATTATAAAATTTGTGTGATTTGTTTCTGTTGATGACCGCCACGGGTGACCGAAGTCGTTAAAGCGCGGACTCGTGAACGGGAGGTCTGGAGTTCGAAGGACCGTCCTTCCTCCAGGTTTACCTCAGTCCCCATAAATGGCAAATGCAGGGGAAGTACCATAAACTTTTTGTTTGTTTTTACTTAAACACGAATTTCAGTAAGGCTAGATTAGGGAATGTGGGAGCTTACTTTTAATGCTATACTTACAAAGTTAATGTTAATAATTTGTATAAAATATAACTTTATTTTATATGATTAAACAACTTTTAAACTTCTACATTACAAAAATATTTCTTTTTCCATATTTCCGAGGTTTTATGCATATAAATCTAAACTCTGATCAGATTTTGTTGTTAGTGCACCAGATTGCCATACGGGGAAAATTAAGCAATTTTGGTGTAATTTGTATACGGCGATGCTCAACTATAGTACGAATTGTACCCTTTATCAATGAACATCTGTGAAGGTAAAATATGAAGCACGAGAAAAGCTAGAAACACATCTCAGAATGTCATCATATAATAAAAGAGGTTGATAAGAGTAGGTATTATAAAGCGTTTTCTCTGGAAATATTTAATGCAACTGTGTTGAAAATATTGAGTACTTTCGCAGGTTAATCGCTAATACTTTGAATTTTACTGAATTGCTGAACTATTAGGAGTCCAACAATCCAGCCGGCGTTTGTCAAAGTCTTTGTTTTAAGTTCTTTGTTGGTTCGGTCTCTTTACGGACGCTCTTTAACATTTCAGGCCATCAGCGTCCCATTCAATTCAGGGCGTGAACCGGTCGGTCAGTTTGGCTTAGAGACCTCTTCTTTCAGGCTTGAGGTTCTCTTACGTGCCGTAAATCCATGACATGGGATCCACTGATTTACTTCCCGAAAAAATCCTTCGGCCCTCACAGGCACTGAACACCCAATCTGCTTGTCTATGAGGCAAGTAGGCTTCCACTATACTTTGTATGGAGATTTGGGCTTGTGACACAGCATTAAATTGATGGCACACGATGAGTTGGAAACAACCTTTCTGAGGTTTCTGTGCAATTCTGTGTTGCCTTTTCTTTTCTTTTCTTTTTTTTAATTATCCTAACATGTAATGTTGCTCATTTTAGGCATAGCTCCAATATGTTGCAGATTTGCTGTTGTTTGATTCTAAACACCTTATTTTATTTAAGACGTTTCCAAAAATCTTTTAAAATTAAATTAATTGTTTAAATTCAATATATCAGCTAGCATATAATTTGTGTGCTTTTAAAACAATTAGGAGGTTTAAAGTATTTTTTCACAATCTACAAGTATGAATGTCGCTTCTCTCTCTTGAAAAATATTTTTTCACCTTTACATTTTGTGTACATAGTTTTCTATAATTCTTATGCTCTTTTCTACTTCGAAGGCTGCTAAAAATGTGGACTGCTTGAGAATTCCGTCCTGTGACAGATTTGCAACCCTGTGTCAGTAGTGGTATGTAGCTGTTGCTCATGCTATCATAAACCAATGCTGTCCGGCTGCCTGTGTTTTGCTTCTTCCCTATTAGGGTTACCTTAATCCAGCCTTCCGTTGGTGGCACCACTCGGCAAAACCCATGTATTTTCAATCGTATATCTTAGATTTTCCGTCTTGCCCATTGTTGCGAGAAAAAAGTAGTTGTCAAGATTTATGATTTATTTCTCCTATAATATATTTCATTAACTATCATTGTAGAAGTTATTCCCCATAAACAGTTTTCCCTCTCTAAGTACCTGTATTCCAAAGATGTTCTTATTTATCACTATAATTTTTGCAACCATTCTTCTTTCTTAACCAAAGCAATAGGTAACAAATATAATATTCCTGAGTAATATTGTTGCACTCCAGATGCAGTTGTTTTACTTTAATGTTCCTGTTTTCTCAAGTATATCTGAGACTTTTTACATTGTTTACTTTAAAAATAGTCGGTCCTGGTGGAGTAGTGGTTACCACACTTGCCTCCTAAACCCAAAACGCGGGTTCGAACCCGGCCAGGACCGATGGATTCGAATCCTAAGTATGGATTCCTTCGGAAGGGAAGTAAAGCCGTGGTTCCTGTTTCGTACATTTACGGCACGAAAAAGAACCTCAAGCCTGAAAGAGAGGCCTCTGAGCAAAATTTGTCCGCCGTTTCACGCCCTGAGTTGAATGGGACGCTGATGACCTGAGATGTTAAAGAGCGTTCATAAATAAATCAATCAATCAATCTACTTTGAAAATTATTTTGAACTCTTTAATTTTTTTAATCCACCAACAATATTTTCAGAATAAGAATATCTCATATTTAACTATATATTTTTTTTCTCATTGGCGATTTCTTTATTAAATATTCCTTAAGTTGTATATCTTTGGAAGCCAATCACGGGCATTGAATGAATGAGCAACTTTTTAAATGTTTTGATACTAATAAAGATATGTGCGCTTATCTTTGCTGAACCTCTATACAAAAAGACAAATGCTTTATTTTACATAAGTATTTTGTTACAAAACTGGTTATATTGCTTTCATATAAGTACTGTTGCAACGTATGAGCAGAATATTTGGAACCTGTAATTAACTTTATATAAAATATAACTATAATTAATTATATATGAAAATTCAAATTTGCAATAATTTCAATTCAGCAAGTTAAGGTACTAATATAAACAATCATGCCAATACTGCCTTTTTTTCATATTTTCTATTCGGGACTTCGTTCCTGACACGCACTTAGGCTTTTCAAAAATTTTGTCATTTGGGTGTAACAGCCATTACGTCATTTCCGGTGCGCCTGTAAACTCCCGTAGATCAATTAAAAGTATTTTTAGATGACAACGAACTCTTGTGACACGAGCCAACAAACGAGAGAAAAAGAGTGCACGAGTCAGCGTCTAATGATGTCCATTTTCTTGTTAACATGTGTGGAGTGAATGACTTTGCCGCATTAATGCAGTGTGTTTCGCTGATTTTGCAGCGTCGCCTGATGTGCGTTTCCTTTAATAATAATGTTCTAAGTCTCCGATTTCCTGGAAGTTCGACGTCCAGTGTATTGCCGTGACCTGTGTACGACGAAAGGAGTTTCCGCTCTGATGTATCCAATATCGTTTTGTAAGCATATGAATCTTTATTTGAGGATATGAAATGTTAAATCTACAGATTTAACCGAATGTGTGAAAAAACTATAAACTGATGCTGACTGCACCACAGTTAAATATTTGAGTCAGTTTCCTCTTGTTTCATAAATCAATAAAATGAAAGGGAATTGCTTGAGTCAGGAACATTCTGAATTAATTATTTATGTGCTTATAAATAAGAATTGTTAAAAACACAGTACAGAACACAATCTTCAATGTCAAATAGATCATCAAAATAATAAAAAAAATCGTAGAAAATATTATTGCTTTAATTTCAGTAACTGTATTTTGTAATATGCCCAGGTTTTATCACTCATCGCATTATATATTAGAAAGATTTCTTACTACCTGAAACTCAGTATTATTACAATTTTTATTTTATTCATTATTTTTTTTTTTACACAAAGTAGAAATAAGAAGTGGGTAAAGGATTGCTATCTAATGCTGGTTTGTTACATATATACGTAAATAATTTAATACATTTCCCCAATACCTTTGCCGTGATATGCTTAAATTTTTACTTAAATTATTATAATATATTGTATGACAAATATAATGCTTTAATGATATTAGTTGTAAGTTTTAAATTTTGCATGATAAATTACGATCTTATGCGCGGTACTTGTTCCTTGCCAATCACTTTATATTAAATTTCCGTTGAAAAGCATATGGAATAAATGACACAGTATATAATTGCATATGAAAAACACATACTTAGTCATAAAAAGCGTACTATAAGAAAATCTCTCCAACAATCATAACTAAAATTGATTTAGGTGCAATTTACTTACCCCTGAATTCAATAGTGAATTAGTTTTTCTGCATTTGCTAGCAGAGAGCCTAGTCACCCTTCGCTAAGTTGATCATACAAAGCGGGACAAAAATTTATTTATAGGCAATTTACTTACCTCTAAATTCTACATAGCCAACGCATGCAGTGAGGTTATTCGAGTTTCGGTCCGGCAGAGCACAGCTGCGTACTGGGAGCAGATATAATCAAGGCCTTATAATACATGTGTAGGTAGGAGCTTTTAGTTAGCTTAAGGGAGGCTTTGACTGCAATTGGTTGTTCTATCTTGTATAACTCGATACTTTCATTGTGTGTAAATTGTGTGCTAATTATGCCAATACATACATACATACATACATACATACATACATACATACATACATACATACATACATACATAGTCTTGAAGAACGGGTTTTATGTACGATACATATGTGAAAGCATATTCTCGCAGGGAAATGGTAAGGTAATTCGCAAGAAAATACTCTGCAAATCATGTTCCAGGTAGAGAAACTTATTGCCAACTTGTTAAAAAATTATGAGAGACAGGATCTCTCAATGACAGGAAACGTATTTTCCAAACTGTCGTATTCTTATGGAGGAAAAAGTTATTTAAAATGGAATAATTTGCTATTACTACAATAAAAGATGTTGAAAATGATGCCCCTCGGCTGCAATACATTGCTGGCATCTCTTATAGCTAGACTCCGAAGACTTACAAAGTCATGCACAGCATGCTCGAGAACCGAAGATGCAGTCCTGTAGGCTGTGCATGCACTTCGGTTAAGGGAGATAAAACTTCGGAGTATGCCTATAATGTAGGTTAGCGACTATTATTGAGCAGAATTCTTTGTCTAGTACTTAGCAACTGCCCGCGAGGTCCCGGATTCGATCTCCGGTACACGTTTAGAAATTTTGTAAGTTTAGAGAGGTCTGGAACGGGGTCCATCCAACATCGTGGTTACAAATGGCTGCTACCTAATGGAGAGGTAGCAGCCCCTGATCCAGAATTCCGTGCGGCAGGGACCGACGAGGTGCGGTGTGTTGATCATGTCCCCTGCAATACTCCACTCTGTCCATGATGTCGCAAGACGGAGACAGAGGACGCAGAAGTCGTGCGATAAATCTTAGTTCTTCGGGGCTGTTAGACTAGAGGTTAGTCAACTTTTAGTGCTAATTATTGCTATAAACTTTAAGTATAACATCGTTTTATGCTTTCAGTAAAATTATAAATACTTAAACAAAAATTCTAACATTACGCACAGCGACTCTATCTCGCATTTTCCTGGTTGCGCCCGCCGCATTTCCCCAGTAAGCAGCCGCGCTCAGGCTACTCGTAACACAAATAACTTCACTGTAGATGAACCGAAATTTTGAAAAACATAATGAACTTTAGAATTATTTTTATAGAGCTAAATAAACCATAAGTTTGCAAACGTTTAGCTCTTGCTGCCTCTAAATTAGGAAGACCGATGTATAAACAACATAATTTGCAAGAAAATCTTTGACGTTCTGGGTGCATGTGCAACTCTCTTAAGTCAGCCATAAAAACTTAGTTAATTATAGAACAAGGACCTTGACATTCTAATTACCGAAGGATATGACAGTACCTGATGGAGGAAATATGTAAGCAGTGTATTACACGGTTGTCACTTTCTATACTTAAAATTCACACCACACTCCTCATTTACTGTCTAAATCTAGCGTAATCTAACCATTTATTTGAAAACCCGAAAAAAAATGATTATACTAAAAGCTGACAGGTAAGTTAACTTTTTTAAGCAGTTCGGTGAGGGGTCTTGACATATGACTAGGGATGGAAATTCGGACACCGAACGTATGAAATTAACTTCATTCCGTGTTATATACACATCGTGTTGTTTACATTAAGTCGAGCTCCCCTACACATGACGTCCGAACTTCATTTCCTACGGATGACATTACAATCTGTGGCTGTCTGGTCGTATGTTTCATTCGGCACGGTAGCAGATTCATCCCTTTAAACGTTGGATTTTAAATAGCAAAGTTACACCTTATTGACCTTACTTAACCCAACATCAGTTCCAAACAGTCAGTAAAGTCTTTTTCAGGATGTCACCAGCTTCCCTGCAGCCTACCCTCTTCTAAGATGTGAAATCTCACGTGTTTCAAATGTGAAACCCCAGAAGTCTTAGGCTCTATGAGGGTTGACAGGCCTGTAAAACGTTGAGTTATACCAAAAAATAAAAACAAACAAACAAAGCAGGAGAAATAGTGCATAAAACGCTAAGAATCACTGGTCGAATCATTCGGTATGCTATGATCACGCAATATGAGCCTCTCCCAGAGACGTTTCGCTGGTGACTGTAAACCCTCTAGAAAACTGGCTTTTCACAGGTCCCTTAGGTATGTGAAATGACTTAAATACTTTCCTACAAGTTCGTGATTATATGAAGTGTATTATTTTTAACAATGAAAGGCACTGAAATAAAGTATTACAGCTGCTTAACCATTCAGAGTAATTAAATGTAACACAGAGAGCTGTCAATATTTTCATTCAGTGAACACGGTCATAGGTAAACTCTACATTTAAACTATTTATTTGTGTCTATGCATTCAAAACATGAATTTCAATGAAATTATTCTACAATATTTATAAATATTTATAAATATATATCTAATTTGGTATATATAGTTCATTTAAATAATTTTGTGTAAAATATTTCGGTGATAAGTAGTTCTTTGTTAAATGCCAGATAAGTCATTTGCAGTTATAATAGAAAAAAGTAATAAGAATTTTATCCTAGATAACACATAGCAAAAAATAATAATGGCAACTGGCTTAAAATGGGCGGCATACGTTTATACCAAGAGCAGCTGAACTTTGCCTGCTTAATTCTTTATGCACAAAAATGGGGCATCGTGTGAAAACTAGGTATTCACTTTTAGTTGGCTCCTAAATTTTTGTTTAACTGAAGCAGTAAAGAAAAATTTATAATTATAATTGGCAAGAAAATGTTCTATTAAATTGGCACTTTCTCTGCTGAAATTATCAGGAATCTTTGAGGTTCCCCAGCATGGTTTGTGAAGTACTGCACAAAAGAGTTTTGTTATGCAGAGAACACAATAGCAGGTCTCAAGGTTGTTGTTCATTTCCTTTTTCTGTAAATTTGCTAAACAAACGTTCACAGAATTCTTTTAACATCCATGGAAGGAGTTACTTAGCTAGTTTGGTACAAAAAGTTGACTTGCTACATTACTGCACGTGGTTACCCCACAGAATCAGGTTTCCTTCTGTGTGAATGTTTACATCGAAGACAAAACGGCATCCTTCCCACAACATTCCTCTATTTGTAAATCCGCTATAGTTCTACGGATTACTCTGGCAACCGCGTAACAAGAAGCTTATTGGAGGACACGTTTTTATCCAACCAAATGTCTCACGCACGAACGCTTGCGGTGTGGGACGGAATTCGGGATAAATTTTTGGGGAGGGACAGATTGCCTTTAAAAACGTAGGTGTCAATACAGAGGTAACAAATGAAGCGTGTCGGCGTCTGATAGGTTGTGGAGTGTGTATGCTGCAGGAAAGAGGCGGAGGCGGCATATGGAACAAAGTATCCTGCTGAGAACTGGCCATAAACAATCATTGCAAACGAGGCTGGTTTTCGCACGGGTGAACTTTTTCTTTTAGATTTGTTCCAATATATATATATATATATATATATATATATATAATGTAACTAAAATAGCATAACCAGAAAAGCGGAAAAGGATAAAACACTAAGAAAAATTCGCATATTAATAATCACTATATTTGGAACTGCTTGTCATAGAAGTACTCAAGCAGTAATTACTAATCTGTGAATTTTTCTTAATGTTTTATCCATTTCTGCTTATGTAGTTATTGTTATTTAAGTTACATTGTTAATTGTGTTAATTATTTTTCATTTATATTATTTAACGATTCTGCTTAACACTCCAAGCTCACTGCAAATTCCCGCAAAAGCCTAACTTTGGCTAACTTGAGTTGACTACTAAGAGTGCAATATAGGAAAACGAAAATACGAATATTGAAAATTCGTGAGGAGTATGTGAGTGAAGTCTGAGAAAAAAAATTGTATTTGAACAGTTGTGTATTAAAATAGGACAAATAAAATATAAATGAAAAATAAGTTTGTTTTGTATTAAAATATTACTCAAAATGTGATATGTACTGTCCACTACAATGTTTTGTTGTATTTTCATTGGTGGTGGTCCTCTTTTAATTGCCATGAAAGAGATGAAGTATTAGTTATTTTTCTTTTAATTTTTAGTGCCATCTTTAAAATAATTGTATCTTTAGTTCATAAAGTCGGTTATTTATTAAGGGGTAACAACTGCTAAAGCTAAAATATACATGAGAAGCTTATGAAACAGCGTTTTTTGTTTCGTTTTCTTTTCTTTGAATGGTGTTTAACACTCGTTTTTACTACTATGGCATCACAGGCGGTGGACACTGGTGATACATGAGATGAAATTATATATTGGGAAAGGATTTTTTTTAAGGAAGGAAGCGTTCCAGGCTTAAGTTTAGGATACCTGCCCGGCATTTGCCATTTATGAGAACTGAGGAAAATTTGAAAAAAAAAAACCTCAGTCAGGATGGGCGGTCCTAGTGGGATTCGAACTCCATACCTTCCTCTCACGAGTTCGCACCTTGACGACCTCGGCCACCCGTGGCAGTCTATCTTTTTCATAAATAACACACTGTACAATAGCTCGTAATAGCACAAACATGTAAATTATTCTCTTAGCAGTAAATTGAATAATAGTAGCATTAGACAGAATTAATGCTTGTTCTCGTAACAGCCAATATCGCAGGAAATATCTGCTGTTATGACAGGTGACTGAGATTACCTTGAATCTACAGTGCGCTCGGCTGCAAACTCAGAACAAGTCTAACTCACTGCATTAATCTTCCTAAGATCAGATATGGAAAAAATACGAATATGCTCTCCAAAATTTTGGGAAAGCCACAGCTTCTTTTATAATGTTTATTTCAATTTGCTCTTCTTATTCTAAAAAGCGCTCTCTCCAAATTTGTAGCACTTGAAAAATTTTTATAAACGAAACTTTTCAGCAAATGTATTAAAAATCAACTCGAATGGTTTTGCAATTTGAATCTTTATTGTTGATTACGGTTTAACGGGATACCAGCCGAGTGAACTCATCCCACTTCAAACTTTTTAGCATTTGCACTCTGTAGTTTTCCTCAGGGTACCAACATGTAGGTCTTGGTGGTTTGATATTGTGTCGTAAACTACGACACGTAACATAACCTCAAACCTGAAAGAAAATATCTTAGCAAAATTTCCGGCGTTTCACATCCTGGATTGAATGGGACACTAATAACCAAAGATGCTAAAGAATACTTTTAAATAAACCTAATAATAATGATACCAGCCAGGTGAGCTCGTTAAACTCAAACTTTCGGGATTCTTCACTCTGTGGCCTTCCTCAGGGCGTCTGTATTTCTTGAACCTATGATCATAAAATATGTTTTTCATTCATCTAAACATATGAATTTTCAGAAGTTAGCTTAACAATGGATCAATAGTATGAAAAATAAACACAGTATTTAACTTCGCAATATTCGTAATATTAAGTCATTTAATTATTTATTTGTATTCCCTTAAAGGTCTGCTCTTGACAAGATTAATATAGTGAGTTATATTTGGTCGTGTCCGGGGCTGAGCGCAGTGCAGGATCAAGGTCATCTCAGAATCTGTCATAATGGCAGGCAATTCCTGCGCTAATGCTTGCATGTAGAAGGTCCGCCGTAGGTGCTGTTACGAGAGTAAGCAGTATTTCTGTCTTTTATGTTAGCATAATTCAGTCTGCAGTTAAGATTAGCATTGCTCAAGTCTTTGTGCTATTCTAGGCTAATTGTGCTCCATTTTTATTGATTACAATGTGTTAGTGAAATGAATTAGTGCATCTAATAGAAATGCTGCACTAGAACAAAGAAATAATAAAGTCTACGTATAGGAATACATTTCATACCATAAAAGAACTTAAAGTAAATATTAATGTAGAAATTAGAAGATGTAAAATGATACATGAAGTGTGTGACTGCAGACATACAGCACGTCGAGCAATTCCTATGGCACAGGTTAGCACTCATTATAAAATAAAACTATGCATGCTGTTATTCATCAAAGCTTTGTGAGGGAAACTTGTTCTTCAATGTTAAGGGCAACTGGCGCGATGTTTGCCAGCGCGGATTGCGTTCAGCTGCATAAGAAAATAAAAAATAACTTTCGGTATTTGCAAGTAAAGGAAGATCCTGCCAATACGGAATCCTACATTTTGCTTTTCTTTAATAAATAACGTATCTTTGAAATCTTATCTTAGTATACTTTGATCTTCAATAGAAATTATTTTATGTGCCATATTGTATGTCAGAAAATAACAAAACAACTTGTGCACATAGGAGACTGTTAGTTTAAATTGAAAAAAATAATTGTGACAAATAGAGCCTTAGATTCGAAACGTGAAACATTTTGAAAGTAATTTGAAGCTCAAAAGCGCATAAATATTTAACTTAACAAGCCCTTCTGTACTTGGTGAAATTGTTTTTAAAAATGTAACGCTCCCATAGTGACTGAAAAAGTAATTGAGGAAAATATTACCAGCGCCTTTATCTTACAAGATTTTGATTTCATTTTCAATTGCCGAGCTTCAAAATATGTCTCGCCGCTCGCACGGATTTTGCGTCTCGGCAAAGGCCGGCTTCCCTTCCCACTGGTGCCCGCCAGCCTAACCTTAAACTTCCTGGCAGCCGCCAGCCCACATTCATTCGCGAATGCTTCAGAGAAACGCATTTTTGATGTAAAAATTATTATAAATATACGAATCAGTTGTAACCTTCGTGAGGAATTTATTAGGAAGATCCCTGGGTAATCGCGCCCTTTTGTAACTGTAATTCATAATCTTGTGAATAAATTTGGTACTGCTGATTCAGTGCAAAACTAGAAACACCGAAGACGTACAGTTTTAACAGAAGACAAATTAAACGGAATTTTGAACGTTCGCCAGCAAAATCACTAGCATCAAGTTCAGGTTTCAGACTCTTCTGCACATACACTAAAACAGCTAACTTTAATGAAGAGAAAAGAAAACTTTTTATAGAACTTCCGCAAACGTTAGGCTTCTCCTGGCTTCTACTATGCCACTCATTTGTATGAGGCTTGCATTGCCTATAAAAATATACTCGGCTACCGAGTGCGATCAGGCAAACAATGTAAGTTTTTATGAAACAAGAATGTGATATAAATTGTAACATTAAAGGATTATACCATGAGACTAAATTGTTAAATGTTTTTGGAGTTTAAATATTGTATACGTTCTTAAACATGCTTACCTTTTCAAAGACGATGAAAATGTTCGTACGCTGCGAGACGGGCGTTGTAAAGTTTAAAAGTATGATTTGCAACTGCAACTCTTTTTCCGAAAAGTTAGCCATCTCCTTTCTATGCTGTTATGTAATAATGAATGGTGATTTGTAGATTTTATTGATAACTCTGCCGATGTTAAACTGTTGAACCCCATTTATAAGCTACAACAATTTTAAAATACCTCTATTAAATCTCCGAACCATTACCCCAACAGCACACCTACGCATAGTAAAGAAAACTTAACACTTAACTAGAAGTGCACGGTATCCTTCCTGTAAGATCTTAACCAACCTTGGATGGTCGTCTTTACCTGCGGACAGCCATCAACTGCTAAGAATGCAAGTCCCAGACAAATGGATGAGTAATTCTCAACGAAATGTTCTGCTTCCAGGACCATTCCTCTCAAAATTTTGGGACATCGTAATGTATATTCCATTTTCTTATCCCTAAAAACAGTAACTTTCTTTCTTTAGCAATTCTCCATTGCTCATGGTACTGTTAACAAACCAGTTTGTTGCCAAAACTGACATACATGCATTTTATATTAAACTTGTATTTCCTATTAGTACTGCGACGTTCCGCTGTTTATAAGCATCTATACAGCCAGTCATTACTATTTCTAAACAAAAGCATTTAAAGGTGTAAGAGTTGTGTATGGTTATTTATTACCTTCTGGGCGATACACTAAAAAGGTGGTATATAATACATTAAACTGATTATATTGTTTTTATGTCTTCTGCTATATATCTGACTGAACGTTACCAAACACTTTTAGTTTCGTAACCCGAAGTATAAACAACGCTCTTATAAATTATAAACATTTTAAAAATGTAAATACTAATTCTTATGGTGTATTTGATAGTGTTTTCATTGTGAATCAATTCTTTTTGTTGTAGGAACATATATCTATATAAGTTCTTGTTACTTTTATAAATAGTGTTTAAACGTTCGATTTAACTACTAAGGCATCACATCCGGCGAAAACCGATGATACATGAGATGAAATTATAAGTTAGGAAAAGAATTTCATTTTGGAAGGAAGGTTATAGACCTAAGCTCAGAGTACCTCCCTGGCATTTGCCATTGATGAGGACTGAGGGAAACCTGGAGAAAACCTCAGTCAGGGAGGACGATCCTGGTGAAAATCAAACACCAGATCTTTCTTTTACAAGACTGTACCTTAGCGACCTCTGCCATTATTGTCGGTCTCATAGTACTTAGTAATATTACTGCTTAAGTATATACACAAACCCAGCCACTTAAGTTTCGTTTTGTTTTTCCCCGCACGCGGAACTGTCCCAAAACTGGCAGATCATGCTCCATACACCGATAGCCAAGAATGTGTATTGTCCCTGATAAAGCCGGTTAGTGCATGTTTAAATTCGGAGTAGTGAGGACTTACTGTGTTATTGCAATTCATATCTCTATTTGCCATGGATCTAAGATTTAACAGGGAACAGCGCCATTTCATTTGCTGTAACTTCCGTAAATCAGCACATTCTGTTACAAAATTGCTAAAATTTAATACCCGCGAGCTAATGAAGTGTACACCGACTCGGGGCGAAGAAATTTAATTTTCTGTGAAAAAAGATAAGCAGGTTTACAATACTTTGCCGATTGCGCGGCGGGCTGGGTATGGGCAATTGCGCTGTATGTTTCCCGTAGCTGGCCCGGTTCAAATGCAGCGAAAAACAAAACGAATATATTAGCTTTACTTATCATCAAACACTTTTGCGTTAAGAAAGCAAAATGCCAAGGAAAACAGGAAAAACTAAACCCTGTGAGGAAAGGAAGGACACACTTACATGGCTAGACATTTCTAAAGAGTGGCCGATACTTTATTTTACATACTATAATATGCTTTCAGAACTTTAACTTCAATATTTTCAAAATTATTTCTATGCACTTCTGTCTGCATTTAAAAATTTACTTGTACTAACATTGACTTATATGCAGACTTATAGAGTAAACCATATAAAAGTTGATATGGGTTTGTCTCCCAAACTTCAAACATATTTTAAACAACATTTACTTGAGTTATGAGCCTATTTCTGTAACTTTTATTTTTGCTTTCATTAATTTATTCTTTTAAAAGTTATCCAATACTGAAAAAGCAATATAAATTAACCATTGCAGTCTTTGAAGCACACTTACTAAATATGTTTTAAGTAATATATTTTGAAAGAGCAGCAGCATGTTTTGCGAAACATTATTTTAATTTAAGGGGGAAATTCAAACATTTATTAAAATCTGTATGTAGACTTTTCATAGCCGTCCGAATCTGCTTAAAAGATTAAAGTATATGCAAAGTTACTTATCTTGTTCTAAAACCAAAATATAAATAATGACATCACTCTTGGCACTGTCGTTATTCTATAATTTGATGCATCAGGCCACAACAGAGTCAAAAACGTTCTTAGTTCTTACTTTTAAACTCATCTTTGGTTACGCAAGTGCTAAATTTTCTTTAGTACCTATGATTGGTTTCACAGAATTCAGTACATGTGGTTCTGTTTTGTCACGTATTAGACAGCATCTCTAACAATTAAAACGAAATCTGCGAATTGTTGAAACTGACAGCATCTCTAACAAATTGAAACGAAATCTGCCAATTGCTGAAAGGACAACACAATTGCTAAGCAACGTTTTAATAATGAGAAGTTTTTATTTTCTTTTCTAAGAAGGATATGCATGCTCTTGATATTGCATTTTTTTTTCTTACAGCCTTTACAAGAAAGTCTTTCGTGACCTAATAGGAAAATGGCAGAGTGCTAAAGAGCAACATAAAATTTTATGGCTGCTGTAACAACAGCCTCACAAATTGTTCCACATTATTCGATAGTCAGTCCTTTTAAGATAAGGCAATAATGAAATTTCAATAAAAAATTAATAACTATAGATTTTTATTGCTTACTGATTGCAACTTCCTTAAACCATAACCAAAAAATTTAAAGGAGTATGCGCAAGCGGCCATAGCCTATTTGTGTTATTTGCTTAGATGCATTTATTTCAGATATTTCTGGCACACAGAGCACTTCAATGATGCAGTTATCATCAAATAATTCAAGTATTTACCAAAAGCGTAACATGTAGTAGTTCGACAGTTCAATCCTTTGTTTTTATAAAACATTTAAATACTTTTTATTCAAACAATAAAATAATAAATTGAAATTACAATAACAGAAAAAAATCTAAAATTTGATAAGAGAGCTAAGGAAAAATAGCAGGCCTGAGTAGTTCATATCAGTACAAAGTAAGCAGAGCAAACTTCATTATAAATTAGCGGTATTTAATCTCTCACAGTAAATTAATTTGTTCTCAAAGTTTACGATAGATTGATAACAAAAATTTTACTTATTTAGAAAACAAGTGGAATAATTTAATGAAAATTGAAAGCAAATCACTGAGCGAGATATGCAGGTTCTTATTCCTCTAAGCAGTCGAAAATTGATTTTGCCGACGGGAAGTTACTGTATAACGCCCTCGCCGCCTGCTAAGGTAATAACGAAGCGAGGTTGGAACTCATAACCTTTTTTGTTTTTCTCGTTATCTGTTATTGTGATTCACATTATACCCATCATCATAGATGCTGGAAATGTCTACCCTCCGCAATGAGACATGTATTAATCCTTCTGAAATAAATTTGAGACAGTTGTGCAGTCCATCCTTCCGAATATTGTGAAGTACTTCCCCGGAAATTTTTGTTTCAGCCTCTCCAAAAATGTTATTTTAGACATAGAAGTAATTTTATATTAAATTAAAAATTAATTAAACACGCTGTACATATAAAATTATATAAGTATACAAATTTTTTGCCTTCTGCATAAAATGCTATGCAGTTTGTCCTTGCTTTGCAGTCGAGCCAACTGATATGCTTTGTGTAGAACAGAATTCCTGATGGAGACATTCTTTTACCCATTTGTGCTAACTTGTCTGTAAGCCTTATGACAGGAGAAGGATTTATTAGTTTTGTACAAGGGTTGTATTGTATAAGAATGGCAAGACTGACCCGGGGAAGACCGCTGAGTTGAGGCAGGTAGAGCAGGAGATAGAGGTAGGTTGAGAAATGTTCCTTAACATCTGTGAATGCTTTAGAGCAGACATCGACGGCGTATTTTTAAAAGAGCCATTTCCATTTTCAAGCTTCATTGTTTATCTAACTGAGCAAAGGATAAAAGACATAGGAAGTACAGATTTCTGGGAATGAATCGGAGATGGAAGACACGAAATAGTACAGGACACAATAATACAATTCGCCGAAAAATTCCCAGGAAGTAGAGATAGCGAACAGGTGGCTGAAACGTGTTTGATCTAAAAGTTATAGTCTACAGATCTAAAGTGACGAAAGGGTAAAACGCTAACATAATGGAATAGCATGAAAGAGGACAGTCAAAATTTATGATAGGGATGGTCCTTGGAAAAGGCCAGAAAGCAATAAAATTAAAAGTGTAGGCGGGTAGAGAAATGGTGACCGATAAGCAGCGTCCACAAGTGTGCGAATCAGAGCCTCTATGAACAGAAATCTTTACTGAATAATGTCAATAGGAAAGTTAGAAGTAGAGTTTAATTCCCGGAAATAAGAGAAGTATTTTTCGTGAAAGGTGTGGTGTATTGATAGTAAAGCCAGAACTAGAGATCAGATAGAGGAGTCAGTAAGGAGGTCAGTCAGTGAGTAAGAGTCAGTCAGTCAGTAAGAGGTAAAGAAGGTTCAAGTGTTATTTAATACTCAGATAGCTAGAACCCAGGTATCCGCGGACAGTCTTTTCAAGTGTTATATATAGTGTTGTTAACAAACTATGGGTTAAAGAGGCTGTTGTGCTTTTCTCTGTGGCTAGTGTTCTAAACCTTCTCGTCCCGGTGATTCCAAGTCACAAAACATCCAGTATAGCAAACCCTGAGATCCTAACATCCCCAACAGAAACCCCATCAAATTGGGGCAGTAGTAGCAACAGTGAAACGACTACTCAGCTGTCAGCCACATCCACCGTACAACCCCACACATATTAAACTATCAGCTCCCACCCACATACTAACCCGTCTTCAAATTGACGCTTCAACGTGGGGCATTATAATTATCTAATCTATTAAACATACGCCCCGCAAATCCGATTATTCCTTCTTCATCCTGATGAAGTCTGTGGCGACCAGCTGATAATCGCACCGCCACGGGTGGCCGAGGTCGTTAAGGCACGGACTCGTGAGCGGGAGGTCTGCGGTTCGAATCCCGCCAGGACCGTCCTCCCTGACTGGGGTTTTTTCCAGGTTTTCCTCAGTCTTCATAACTGGCAAATGCCGGGGAGGTACCTAAACTTAGGCCTGGAACGCTTCCTTCCTTAAAAAAAAAAAAAAATATCCTTTCCCAATTTATCATTTCATTTCATGTATCATCAGTGTCCACCGCCTGTGGTGCCTCAGTAGTAAAAACGGGCGTTAAACACTACTCAAAAAAAAAAAAAAAAAGCTGATAATCGATTCTAGTCCTTGTCGTTCGGGATAGTCGAAGGTACATAAGTAAGCTACTTTCACTGCCTCCATTCTATTTATTGTTAGGTTTGCTGTAACAAGGTGGTTCCAACTGGTGACCAACTTAGCTTGCAATAGGGCCAATCCCGATGTGAAATAGGTTCAAGTCTGTGCCAAGTGATTCTTTTACGATCTAATGATACATTAGCATTTCCTCTATCTTTAAAATCACATTTTTTTTTTTTATATTTCACACATTTTAGTCTAAAGTGTAGTTTCAATATTTAAAGAAAACAATGTATTTATCTCACTGAATTTCGAATGAAGAGGTGAATAAATAGCTTGCTTTGAAGCAGAGAGTTTTGAAGTTATATGATTAGTCCGAGAGTTGAGAGATTTAATAGCGCTAACTTTTGAAAACAATGATGAAGAGCTATTGAAAATCTGGAATTCCTCGCTCGTGAAACAGTTTTGAAGACATTAAAAAAAAAAAAAAACATTTACCACATTTTTCCGTAGCACCGAATTACACAGTACACCGCTCCGTTATTTTTCTCGTTGACTACAGATTCTCTATATAGATTTTTTTTTCAAAAATCCCAGTATAAGTTTTGAAATTATAGCAGGGTAGTTCATTGAAATTTTGCGTAAGTAAAAACTGTCCAATAGAGTTTTGTGACTCGATCGCTTCTAGGAGAGGTGACTAGGGGGTGAACATTTTGGGTAGATTTTTCTCAAAGTATCCCTGAACTTGGGGCTTATTAGCTTATCCTTAGAAACAAATTTTCATGTTACACGCACTTCCTTTCCTGTCTCGGTCCTGGTGGTGTAGTGGTAACCATACTTGCCTCCCAAAGTCAAGATCGCGGGCTCAAAACCTGCCAAGACCGATGGATTATTCTGGCGTAAAAATCCTAAGAATGGCTTCATTCGGAAAGGAAGTAAGGTACCACGTCGTACATTTACCGCACGTAAAAGAACCTCAAGCCTGAAAAAAGAGGACTCTGAGCAAAATTTGTCTGCCGTTCCATGCCCTGAATTGTATGGGACGCTGATCTGAGATGACGAGGAGTGTCCATAAATAAATCAAAGCAACGCTTTTTGTGTTGCTCAAGGACATTTCCCTTATGTAGCAAGTGGTATCAACAATACAGTGCACCTCCTCAACTCCATAGCAAGCCAACGAACCGCGTATTATTCAACAATGGGTTGGCCGTGGTGTACCCATAGCAAGGCCTGTTTATTTTCCTGTTGATTCTTTTTGTTTGGGGGCACTTGATACCTTATGTATTAGACACGAGCTGAAGCAAGAGCAGGTTTTTACTTGGGTATGTAACTCTATAGGTTCGGGACTGGTGTCTTTGAACATTTAAGACAGTCACGTCGATACAGATTGCATATTGAAGCAAGAGACGGTGCTTTTGAACTTTTTTTTATAAAACATTACATTTCAAAATTTAAATATAATTTTCTTATTCTGAAAGACATTTAATCGGGTTTCCTCTTTACTTCTCAAGTTACTGCTCATTTTAGGACGTACGGTTATTTAACAAAAACTTTCATTTTGCTCTCTTCTATTATTTCTAGAAATTTAGGTACACCCACTATGAGTATAAAATTATTGTGTCCATGAAACTTATTTACGTTTGAAACAATATATTCTCATATCCAGTTTTAAAATTGCATAACCTTTTAGGGCTTAATATAATTAGAATTTTCAAAATTTTTAGAATATGTTCATTTGTTATTCATCTGAGTAGAAAAATGAAATTTCCTGTGTTGAGCTGCAAATAAATTGTTTAATTATCTTCTCCGAAACTATACTTTGGACAGAAAGTTTCTGCAATACAATATAATTTATTTTATTTTTCCGAAAATCTTTGGGAATGTGTATGAGAACTTAAGAGCTATTAAAAACATTTACGATGGTATGCAGCCAAATTACGTGCCTTATACACTGCAACTTGAAACTTCTATGTCGTCTTTGATAATTCTGAAGAGATATGCCTGTTTCTGGCTGGTTCTCCTTTGCTTATTGGTAACGAACTATAATTAGTAGGCAGCCGAGACTCGTTTTATCTCTTCAGCGTCTCTTCTTTAAAGTAAAAAGAATGAGGAAGGAGACGGTGGATGGGGGAATTGAGAGGCAAGGCGAAGAAGCGTGGGAATGTCAGTAAAGTTAACTTTTGTTTTTAGCTGGAAGCCTACAGAGTGGCAGGAGACCTTACTTCGAGTTGTACACTTGTTCTGGTCATAGACCTTAATTGATGACGTGTTCTTCGAGCCGTTTACAGACTATGTAAATTAGTTTCCTTTCATCCGCACTTTTCATTCCCTTTTTCATACCCAGGTTCACAGATTTCACCGCTTTAATGCCTCGAGGGATATTAAATGGCGCCTGTATTGGATCGATCAAGTAGTTTCCAGTGCTTTAGCCACGTAGCAACTAAATTCGCATTATTTTTATTGGTTGGAGATCCTCCCTACTTATTTTCGAGCATATACCGTAATGATCACATAACATTTCCCGTTGATATGACTGAGGACAAAGGCTAAAGGCCTCATACGTGTGCAGAGGCATGCCAGGGTAATTCGACGCACAGCAAAGCAGAACTTATACAAATTAACGCTCCGACAGTTTACTGTTTTTGTTTTTTCTAACTTCAAACATAGTAGCAATCTGTTGAAGAATGTGTATACACGTTCGTCCTGAACCAGGACATAACGTCGCTTCCCTAGAAAACTTCACCCACCTAGTGGCCACAGATATTCTAACCTAAAGCGGTCTTACAGCTTGGGGTATACTGATTACTAACTTAAAGAGTGATACCATTGTCACAGTGCGTGCACAGTAATGGTGGAATTCAGCATGACTGCTAACAAACGAAGTATAGTTCAAGGTTCCTGTAATCTACAATTTCCTCTAAGATGTGCAGTGCACGCATCCATAAACTAGCGCCAAAGATTACGGAAGAATAAGGACTCCAGTAGAAGGGGAAGGTTGTCATACCCCATATAAAGAAAAGGGGTATTTTCTTTTTAGTTTTCACTGTGTCTGACTGTTACTAATTTTTTGTCTTAAACTGTACAATTTGGGCAAAATGCAGGTGCCATTCGTTTCTCCTTCCGATAAACGATAAACGAAGTTGCAAACGAAGAAATGTGTATGTAAATTAGATTATGGATACCGAGTTCCCACAGAAAAATTTCGTATAGTGCTTGCCTTTACTCGTTTCATGTGAACGGCTTACAACTCTCTGTTGGAATGCAGTTCTATCTGTACAGAAAGTTTATGCTATAACTATAACATTGGATTATGTTCGATTCTAACAAAGATTGTACTATAGTACAGCTTTTATGCTTCGAACGCTTGATCTTCGATAGGCTCCCCCTACTATGTTCTGCAGCGGTAGGGAGAGGAGGGTTAATTAAATAGGTAATGAAAATTAAATATGTATATGGATGGAGGGAAAGATTTTGGAAGGATTTGATTTGATTATGGAATCTCAGGGATAATGATAATTCTTTCTTCCTCTCCGACGATGGTTACCGCTGTCTTACAGTTTTACTACGGCTGTTGAGACTCTGTTGCTGGATCTTTTATTGTCCTGTGACCATAGGGGAAGGAGTCTTGGATATTAATAATGTTATGGAAAATGACACAATTTATTGTTCTTTCACTATTGCACATAAACTATTGCACTAATGCACTTAACTAATAAAGGTCGTCCACTTAATTCTTGCAATACAAACTATCACTTTCCACTAGGTGATCGGAACTGAGAAAGCCCTTCCACTGACATCGCCATGCTGAATACTCTTGTCAGACTGACTGCGGGCCATAAAATTGCAAGCTAAATAAACATGGTCTACGTGACGTTTTCCATGTAGTTGTTGACATCTTCCCTTGAAGAGGTTATCGGCCTGTCTTTTCATCCCTATAGTTTCCCAAAAATTTTATGGTGCCTCTCCTCCTTAAGAAATTCTGTAACTGAATAGCAATAAACTTTTTGCCCAAGGATTCTTTACACATATTGCTACAACAGGCTACAGAAATTCCCAGGTCAGATTTCATGGCTGGGAGAGCTTTCTGCAAACTTGCGAGAAAATAACATTTTACACATAACTGAACACTTGTACAGGGAAATGCCATAACACAAGGCTATAACGAAGTTACATAAAATTATTTGATACAGTTAATCTAATTAAATATCAGGGTGGGAGCCCATAAATACTGCCTCAGTTCATAGCCGAGTGTGCTGTCAGCAACTCAGTTGCCTGGTTTCTTACGTAGCTTCGTAAATATACTGTAAGCACAGTGGAGTAGTTCATTGGATTAGAGTTCAGTTGGTTCCTGTGTTCAGTAATATCAGCAGTGAAACATAGTTTGCAGAGATATAGGGTTAGTCCAGTATAGATGGCGCAGTTGCTCCAGCTCTGCCACTTATTGATAGATAGATTAGATTAGATTAGATTTAGATTTAGATTAGATAGTTACTTAAATGTGTCTAATGTAATTTTCTTATCAAGGTGATTCATCAATTAATACATTTTGTTTCCTTATTTGGAAGTAGTTCATCTATTTAGAGGCAAGTCTAGCGTTAATCGTCTCAACATTTATACAAACAATAATGTTCAAAGACATAAATATTACAACAAAAGTAGCTTTGTGTTTCCCAAATGTTATAATATATTGTAATCCGCACGTAAAACGTCTTTGGGTCAAAATTCAGTATGTTGATTGCACATTGTAAAATTAAAAACAATGCAGTACAAATGATCCACATAATACAAGGAGAGGTGGTGTATTATTTTAAGAGAACAAAATATTCCTCCTCTGAAAATCGTCCATCAATCACCTCTAATGACGACTATAAAGCATTACTGTCTCTTTCAAAACATCTCCACAACATCGGTCCTAAACATAAAATTTGATTAATCAATTTAAAAGACATTCAGCTAAAATTCTGACCTATCAAGAAAATATGGATTTTCAAAAACAACAAGAAAAGAAAATGTGTATGTCAAAGAATGAAGTAAAAAATAGAGAAATAAAGTAAATATGTCGAGAAAAACTGCTAACCAGAAAAATTGAGGGTGGCTTCTTTAAAGTAGAAAGAGTAATCGTTTTTTTTTTTTTTTTTTTGAATGATTTATGTATGGACGCTCTTTAACAGCTCAGGTCATCAGCGTCCCATTCAACTCAGGGCGTGAAACGGCCGACAAATTTTGCTCAGAGGCCTCTCTTTCAGGCTTGAGGTTCTTTTTCGTGCCGTAAATGTACGACACGGGACCCACGGCTTTACTTCCCTTCCGAAGGAAGCCATACTTAGGATTTTTACGACCCGAAAAAACCCATCGGTCCTGGCCGGGTTCGAACCCGCGATCTTGGGTTTAGGAGGCAAGTATGGTAACCCCTACACCACCAGGACCGACAGAGTAATCGTAAAAACTGTGCTGAATGTTGGAAAAACTATTACCTAACAATAAGTCAACAGTTGACTGGATTTGTTTTATAAAGTGTGGCAAATGATTACATGAAACATGTACAATGTATGATCCCCTATGTGATTATTGTGTAGCAACAAAAGAAAGATAAATGTTAAAAAAAAAAAAAAAATTAATGTGAAAGTTACTCACTTCATGAACAAGTGATACGTTCAATATTCGATATGTGTAGACCATTATAGATTTATTGAACATTTTTAAGTATGTTTAGTTTAAAAATGTTATTAAATATGAGTCAAAACTATCGAATTCGGTATTTCACCCGACCGTGTTCCACCAAACAGGCACCTAGCAACGTACTATACACTCTTATACATTTGTTGTGCACTTAGGTTAAAAATAACGGAATATTTTAATAAAAATGTTGCATAAATGTTCTTTCAATAATGCCTAGCCTCTAGAAACTGTAAAAAAAATCTTGTACGAGCTGAAAAATGGGACGAACATTTTCTGATACAACAGTATCAACTAACACAACCATAAATCTACTAGTAGAGAAAGTGCATTCCATGGTACTTTCCATTACAAAAAATTATAAAAACTTTATGTTCTCACAAAGAAAAAGTATATGAGATATACACAAGATTAGAGCATTAGAGAAGGCAGGTTTTTGTCACAAGAGACATATACATAAAAATGTTAGCCAAGAATAGCTACAACATTTCTTAAATTTAAACCATACATATTCTCGGCAATACAGCGATTTTTCAGTGTAATCACGCCAACAGACTTAATTTTTGTAATAATTTTCAATAGTTTAGTAGCAAAATTTTGTTTTTCCCATCAATGAAGCTTAGTTTTTTCTTTACCCCAAAATAATATCAGTTTTTATTTTGCCGTAAGACTGTAAGCAAGCGTGCCGGCCGATAATATTGATACATAAGGACAAGAGGTTACCGTACCTTCATTGCGAAGCACAAAATCCTTTCTTTACTTGACACATAACACACTTTTGTTTTATAACGGGGTTGGGTTTCTTAATGACCTTATGTAAGTATACGATTGTGTGTGTGTATGTTTCGAGTTTTCCTTTTCAGTTTTGAAATTACCACGCTTTTATTCGTTTACCATTTTTCTTTTCTTTGTTTTAAAATAAATATAAACTATCAGTCATTATATAGTTTGATTGATTGAAATATTTTCCTCTTCAATTCTTCAAATGTTCCTTAATGTTAGCTTTTTATTTTGTTCTTTATTAAGTTCCTCGTGTACTATATATGAAATATTATTTGTTTTTTATTTTCTTTTTATATAATTAATTTTCATATAGACTAACCTTAAACATTTATTTTACTCCAATAATATTTGTCTAGGCTATGACAGCAGCATAAACTTACTATCAAAATTTAAGGCTCTAATTTATGATATTATATATTACGAACTATAGGAATGGCGAACGCCGAGCCAAACTTGACATTTGCAACCCACATTGCTTCATTTGTAATAGGCAGACAGCACTCCAGAGTCGTCATAATATAACGCAATTAATAGCGCACTTCGTTCTTTCGCTGCCTTGTGAGCGTGTTTTAACTTGGATTTAACTCTGCGCTGCCACTTCTGGAACCCTGAAATGAAAAAAATATTATTTTGGTCAAAAAATGTATTTTACTTTTTATTTTAAAAATTAACTTGAGTTCCTGATAACCTTTCTGAGAAGTTTCATGATCCTATGCTCCATGAAACATTTATTTTAGCAGTTGGTTTTAAATGCCTGCACTCTTTAAGTCCCCATCTTCCTTGGACTATATCTTGTAGGCATTCAAAACTTCAAAATCTCTTTATCGGTTTAAATTTTAGTACGTTTTCCAGCATTCAATACTTAACTTCTTTCACAATTTTTATATAAATACCGGGCAATTTTTTAGACATTCTGTAGACATTGATTCGTAAAAGTCACCATGCATTTTTCTGTAAATATAAAAATAGATTAACAAACGTATTTTAGTGCAGTAAGTTACTAATTTTTCCACGATTTTGTAATTTTATTTCTTTAAATATTACCAACAGTCATAATTAAAAATCCATGCTAACTTTTATGTAATACAATATTTACAACACATTTATAAAATTTTGCAGAAAATGCTGAATTCATATAATTTTTAGCAATATCTTTAAATCCGAAAAAAAAGAACAATACTGAAAAATCGACCATAATCCGAAAGATGTGCAGGAAATATTAAAAACCTGAAGCATATATGTATGTGCAAAATCAAATATATATGTGTGTGTGTGTGTGTGTTCAATTATTCAAAATTTTCCTTCAATATACCCTTAAGTTATGCATATTATTATTTTTCCAATGATTGTTCATATACAGCTATGTATAGGTGTTTTTATCAAGCTTTACATAGAATATAGTTGTACTCTCTATAATATGATTGGTGTACCATTTTATGTGAAATGTGTTATTTTAAAACGAGCAATTAGTTAAAAATACCGCTATATGGAAGACTTGAGTTTGGTATCATATTAAAATATCGTGAAAGTATGCGAAAATTCAAAGCTGTAGTATTGTAAAACTAAAAATTGTCAATTGAAAAATGTTTACTTTTAAAAGTCTTCACTTTTATTTTATCTACAGGTTTTGTAAACTAACATTAACTCAATGTGATATTATTTTAGGAGTTTACGGCAACCGGTATTAAGTCTTGAATTCTTTCCGCGATATGTCTTAAACCTTAGGGAAGATACCGGCTCAACACGATATTTTTCTTGTTAAACCGAGTCTTACTACATTGCTTGTTTAATTTTACGACCATTTAGATCTTAGATAAACCAAAATGCTCTTATAGAATGAATGGGTTAACTAGGAAATTACAGGCAAAGATAAGAGGGGAAATTATGCCCCTAAGATGATTTACATTTATCACCGGTCAGTTATCGCCTTATGCGGTTGGTTCATCTCTCCTTGTAGCTGTGTACATAAGAAATCGCTGGTTTATGTGGCGTACCCCCGGTGGTAGGTACTATTAAGATGGCTTGTATGACCATATATTCTAAATGCTGCCTTAATATTTTTAAGATATTATTGATTTATTTTTATTTTTTCACTGGTTTATTCGTTCTTTATTTACAAAATGTATTTATGTTTTAAATGAGTTCCGACCTATCATAAACTCCGAATTGCATTTTGGTCAATATGGAGTTGTAAATTTTCAACTTTAGTTAAACCATAATATCTAGTAACAGAAAGAAAGATATCACACTACTAGTTATTCAACACTCTTATGCTTGTGTAAGAATTTATCGCCCCTCGATTTATTCAATAATAGCCCATAACTCAAAGAGGTAAAACTAGCTGAATAATAGTATCTGTACCTCTTCCATTAGAAGAGAACTAATGCAGAACTAATTCTCAATTTATACATTAGAAAAATGATTAATATACTTTTTTTTGAACAGTATAATATGTGCAGTTTTAGGCGTATTGAAAGGAGTATATGTAGCAACATTTTCGAGTTACACCTAACACTAAAATAGTGTAGGTTATTTATCGAGTATAATTCATTTTTTCCTCAATATTTTTTCAGAATCATCTTCTGTCATGTAAGAAGCAACGTTTTCTTTTATTGTTTTCATAATATCATCGCCCTATAAATGAGGGTTTTAAAGCACAAAAAACCGCCTGTAGTGTCTCAGTAACAAAAAAACGGGCGTTAAACACTATTAAAAGCACAAATATAAAAATATTCGGCTTAAACAGGGTCCTCATCTCGCTATGCAATCAGAAATTTATTTTACAAACGTGAACTTATTGCGTAACTGCCTCGCCACCTTTTCAGGAAATTTGTTGCGCGCAATTTGTTCATTTATTAGTAGTAAATAGTATTTAATATTGTACTTAGTATTATTAGTATATGCTCGAAGAATCTCCATTGTGAGACATGTCTGAATTATTTTGAAAATATGAAACACTCGCCGCAATTCATTCTTCCGAATATTGTAAACTGATTTTGGATATTTTGTCTGAGCTCTTTCGCCGCTTTTATTTGAGGTACAACAATATTTTTATATGAATGAAGATGCAGCAGCTGAGTAGCTTTATGCACATGACCGACAGATACACCAACTTGCTGGACTAATTGTGTAAAAGAATATCCAGAATTTTTCCAACCTTAGCCTATTTCATCTAGTTTCTGTTAAAATCCAGTTTTTTAGTGTAGCCTCTTTTCAGTGAAAACGTCTTGGGTTCGAAATTTATCTACTAATATGAAAGTTTTACTACACATTATAGATGTTACCTATTGAAATTTAGCAAGAAGTTCTCTCCTACAGTATTTGTTCTGTAGCTTTTGCAAATTACAACCGCGAACTTGTTCTTTTGTATATCGTGCCATTGGATACTCTATAAAACCCAGGAGAAAGCCTAGTACTGTACAGAATCACAACTGAAACTGTTTTAATGATAAACACGACTGAGAAAGTTTAATTGCCTTCTTAAACGGAAGTTTCACTCCAGTTTTACTGGGAATCATGCGTCCGCTACAGATCAACAAATCTTCACTAGTGTACACAATTTCCGATTTCGTAGCGAAATCGCGGTACGGTATAAGTTTATATGAACTGCCACTTCTCAACATAGTTTTTTAAAATGATATTAATCATTTTATATCTTCGTTTGTGATCCAGCGGTTTACTGCGGGCCATATTTTAATTTTCGTCTGAATGACCATTTTATATTTCAATTATTCGATGCAATTAACTGAATTTGGAAATGTTTTGCAAATCTAGCTCAACATCGAAAATGAATGTTTATAGTCAATCATTCTATCTTAGAACTGTTTCTTGTGGAACACATAACATATATTACATTACTATACATCAAATGGAATCGTAAAGTTATACATAGTAAATACTTCAGTTCTATAAACCCTGACATTTTGGTGTAAAGTAGAGTTCGGAATAAAGCTAAATGAGATGTGTATCACCCCGCGTGACGATTACCGAATGGAAATGGAAACTCGAATGGAAAGCGAGTTGTCACAAAAAAAATTGGCCATAAACGTGTCTGAAAACGAGGCAGAGATAACTAATTGTAATAGGAAGAAGAATAAAAAATGGTGATGTAAACGTGCTTGAAGTATTTAGCATTCACAATTCAGTCGTCAACTGATGAAATGTTGAAGCAAGGAAAGCCTGCGCTAGGTCAATGGCAGCATCTCTGTTGTGAACCAGAAGTTTATTGCAAGCGGAAAAAGTATGAATGAATGACTCGACACATTTGGAAGCTCATTCATTTCCCTGCGTGTCGATAGCTGCTGATGAAGAAGGGATAAACTCCAAGTTGCAATATTATAAGGCTGTCATCTAATACGTCCTTCCTGTGTCGGGACATCGTCCTGCTTTTATGACGCAGACCTGTAATTCCAATTCTTGGTAACAACACGCGCTTTCCTTAAGTGTGCCTCACTGGCTTTGAAATTTAGAGAGAAAACTCTTGAAGCAATAACAGAGATCTGATTTCCTACCTCCATATTTGTCCTCAAATCAAAATTTGCGGTCTAGCACTTCTAGAAGCAGCTTACTCACGACGTAAAGTGAAAATTGGAGATGAAAAACGCACATCTACCCCAATTGAGAAAAATGTCAAAGTTTAAGGTTAAATAATACATGTAAAAGAATATATATCACAAAATAAAATACACAACAAATAAGATACCATCTTTGGATGCTGCTGGTTTGTAGGTCTAAAAGAATTCAACAAATTTCAAAGTCATCCACAGTACAACAAAAAAGCAAAAATGACATAATCGTCTAGATATACTGCAGCTCTTCAGATACCCTCAGTGAAAAATATGTATTCACTTAAAGGTTATTATTAAAATACTAATTGGTATATAATACTATGTGTATAAAGTAAATGTGAATAATTAAAACCCCTATGTAAGGGTGATAACATGACAGACCACATTGCAGAATTCTGTAAATAAAAAAGACAAAAATTTAAATGGGCATTCACATACGTAAGAAAAATATGCCAAATGTTCACAGTAAACAGGAGCATGCATACAACTGGTTTATATCATTTTTGTTTTATTTCCATATCTGGGATGGAGGGGGGGGGGAAATAACGCTCTTCAAGCATTGAGCTTTAGATCCTTGGCAATCTTTCTCTGCAATGTTCTCTCCAGCGCTCCCTTTGGAATATGCAGCAATCTCTCATTAAGTATACTGCTTAGGGCTTTTAGAATGCAAAGTCCAGTATTAAAACCGATAGAATTGAGACATTTTATTCTATCTTTTTTTTTTTTTTTCGCGTGAGTCATTGAATGATTTTAAACTGCACCAAACTACGGGCCAATTAAGCGCAACTGTGTAGTAGGAGAAATCAGTCATCAAGACCGTATAATGCATGTCCAGGTATCAACTTGTAGCCAGTTTAGGGAAAGCTTTGTCAAAAGGTGACTGTGACTCCATGCCATCATTGTGTGTAAATCGTGTACTAATTGTTCTTTGCTGGTTATGCTTCTACATTAATATAGTGTGAAGAATGGGTTTTTACGTGCTATATATATGTGTGTGTGTGTGCGCGCGCGCGTAAACTGCGTGACAAACCATAATAATTTTACCTATCCCACTGTCTAAACAGTTACGGTAATTCTCCAGTATAGCCGCTGTTATTTCGCACATCAATGATTAAGCCGAAACATAAATATTTCTGTTTGTCATATTATGAAGAATATCTAAATGTGTTTTAATATAATAAATTAATAAATTATTTACATTCTGTTCTACATACGTTCTTTATTAGCATTAAATATACACTGAAACAAATTGTACAGATGTGACAACGTTGTTTCCTGAGGAATTCTTATGCATTCCTCACGCGTATTATATCAACAAAGAATAAATAAGCAGCTGCATAACTGTAATCTTAGTTCTAGGAAAAAGGATATCAAGGCTTGTCCTGTACTTTATTCTTAAAGAGAAGTGGTAAGGTGATTTACAAAACTGTTTGCCATCCTGTTAGAAGGTTACAAGTAACAGGATCTTTCAATTGCAAGAAAGGCGTGTCAGATTTTTTTTTTTTGTTTTGTTTTTGTTTTTGTTTTTACTGGAGAAAGTTTAATAAAACACAGGAAATTCCTAAGCGAATTTCGGCAATGTATTGCCGTTGAGAGACGTCGTTTTCAACGTCTCTTATAACATAGGTTAGTGCTTATTGTTAGTTTTAAATATCATTTTATGCTTTCAGTAAAAATATAAATATTAAAATTAGAATTCTAACTTTACGTGCGGCAACTCTACGTCTCTCTTCTGGTTGCGGCGGCTGCACTTTCCCAGAAAGCAGCCGCTGTCATACGGCTCGTAACTCAAATAACCTCACTGTATAATGCCTCATAAATTATATTGTTACCCTGGAATATAACGATGTATTTTTCTAGCTTTTATTGCTCGGATAAATTTCCCCAAAGATCATAATTTTGAGGGTCGTAATTACATTGCGACAGCAACATTTTTGCATACCTAAAAGAATTAAAATCCTTAAAATACCGCAAATAAATATAGACATATAAATAAAAATTAATAAATTGGATAGTAAAATGTTGTTTAATTTAAATAATATATACATCATCATACAAATTCGTCTGCTTTGTTTGTTTAATCCTTCTTCCTAGTATCCACTTAAATTACTGAGGATTTTGAAGAGCATATTTGCCTTGTGTTTCCTATCTGATACCTGTATCTAATACGATATTATTTTTATTTTCAGTGCAATTTAAAATCGAAACACCAGCAATGCGTGAACTACAATGTAACAAAGTAAAATAAATACTTAATATTTCGGCAGTAAAGTTGTAACTTGTAAATCAAAATATATTTAGACGCTACACCGCCAGTCTCGCTGCAAATGCTCTCAACTTTTCAACATCTTTGGAAAAGTGAGAATATTGGTTATATTAACAAATTGTAAATTGCATAAACACACCACTAACTTAGTCCTTTCCGCTTATCCGACAATGTTACGAATTTATCTCGCGTCTTTTGATTTGTAAGAATGCTGTGCAGACGGTACGACATTTAAGAGAGATGTAGGTGCTAAAATATTGTGTATGTCCAAGGCTAGTTTGTATCCCTTGGTGCTTATGCTACTGTTTTTCATCCTGGGATGTGTGCAGTTCTTATCTCTGCCCAGGAATATTAATTTAAGATTGTATTACAGAAATATGAATTTATTTATTTGCTATTGTAGCCATGCTGCATTAAGGATCTTGAAGTGTTTTAGGAGCTCCTCATCGTTGTAGTTAAGCAGCCCAGACTAACCTAGAAGAATTGTCTAAGCTTAACAAAGTTTATTTGCTCTGGTTGTCTGATCGCTGCGTAGTTATGAGATATAAAGTTCTGATAGTGTGACCAAAGAAAGGTGCACAGTCTACCCGATTCAATCAGAGTCCATAAACACGGAGCGTTGTTAATAATCTTTGTATAAAGGACATTGAAGCATAGCTTACAGCAGTTATGAGACATGAAGTACTGAGTAAAACATTATGTACAAGTGTCCTCTGCAATAGTCTACCATAAAACCAATCACTTTTCTTAACCTAATTCTAATGAATATTATTTTGACCTTTTGTAGAAATTTTGCTGCTGATTGTTAAATGTTGGGCAAGAGTAAAACTTTTGGAACATTCATTTTCAAATCAAATAGATCGTTTAAACAATTGACCTGTTATTTTTAAAGTCAATTATTTTTTATATATGAAACGTCAAGAGATAACACTTTCTGCACAATATGAAGTCCCTGTTCCCAGTACATGTTGTTATAATTAATTGTTAAATATTTGGAATTTTAAGATTTGAAAATAAACATATTTGAAAAAATTGAAATACATGTTAAAATATTCTATTTTACAAGTGAAATAATTATTTGTTTTCAAAAATATGATCCTGTATCAGAAAAAGTTTGCATCATTTAAAGCATCTAATAAAATATTTTAGCGCGAGGTGGAGGGTTGTTGGCAACAGCACATGCGCGGCCTTTTTTGTTGAGACGTGAACTTGCTGATAAGCACAAAACTGCACGACCATCTGTTTACTGGCGTGAGCTGAAGTGGGCAGTTTCATTCCGGATTTATTTTCTTGTTTCCTGTTAAAGATACCAGTAATGTGAAAAGCGTTATCTTTTTCTCTGTAAGCAAAAAAATCAATATGAGTTGTAAACATATTTTGAAAACAACAGCAAGATGGCAAACATATTAATTCCAAGGACAATTCCTTATGACGAAATAATATTTAATAAAGAGATATTTACAGAAAACAGCTTTCGCTTAGTATTAATTTTGTTTGTATATTCCGAAACATTTCACAGAGCTATTTATTTATTTATTTAAAAAATACTCTTAACTAGCACAGAAACTACTAGCGATAAAACCCATATTTTGTGTGAAGTTTACTCTCTTCTGTCTATATCGCAAAGTTTCCGATTTTACATGAGCTAACTCATTTGGGAAAATTAGACCGTTTCCCCCTGTATGGAACCAAACAGGTTTATTCTATTAAATAACCAATTAACTCAAGTCAATCTTGTAAGCAGATGTTGACAGGTATATCAAGGGGCGAGCAATGGACCCATTAGAAGGAGAAGAATGACGTAGCGGATTGGTCAGGCGGTAATGCTTGGGACTGGTATTCGGGAGGTCCTAATTTCAAATCCTGTGGCCGCCTAACCTGACTGAGGTTTCATCCTCAAGTCATTATAAGAAAAGGGAAATGACGGGTTAATATATTTTGCATGGCTTCACGTTACATTTCTTTATTCATCTGCATTCCATGTATTGTGTGTGCCTGCGTCTTCTGTGTTTGTTATGTCATCGAGGCGGCCCTGACATAGGACTGACTATATATTCACAGAGCTTCTCAGTGTGCATGTGTACACTGGCATCCAGATGAATTAGCTGCCCACCGGTGACTACCCCTGGCATTGGCTTATATGCCTTGGGGGATGTAGACTCTAATACCGGAGTAGGGTAAATACAGCAAAAGAAGAAGGGAAAGGATATGACTTTCTGCATTGTATGTTGCCCGAAAGCCGATAATGCCCTGATTTACATATTTTGAGCGAGCTGGGTGTGGTGCACACTGGGCTGCTGACCGCCGGAGTCATTTGGCTGCTTAGTGTTTTGCCCAAACGAATGGGCATGAAAATGATAAAATTTTAAAATCTCCAAGCTTAGAAGTAATTAATGCTCTTTGAACCATTTTTTTCAGCAAAGAAGTGGCAGACGTTTAGAATCTCCAGGGACAGACCAAAAGTTATGAAGATATTTGCAGCCCACTAAGATGAAATACTACCCTTAAAACAGATGCCCTTACACCCAATATTTATGGCTTGCTATGAAATAAGTACTTGGGGATTCGGCGGTAGATTTTCAGAAACTAAATAGACACTCTGATAAGTGTTTCCTTCAAGAAATTTAACATTTATTTTATATTTAACTGTTTGGTGTATAAGCAGAACAAATCGTTTCTTCTTGAAATCACATGCTTTAAGATATTTCTCCCTTAATTTTGCTGTAAATCTTATGGAAATGAAATGGCAGCTTTAAGTGCAATATTTATCAATATTAATAAAAATTAATATTTATTATCTCACATGCGGAATTAACGCTTTCTATTATAGTTTGAGAATACATGTTTAAAAGTTCCAACTTCAGGTTTATACACAGCAACCATGGCAACTATCCAGCAGTATTCATTATCTTATACACGTACCATGTGCTTTTGTGCTCTTGATTTGCTCTGAATAGTTTGTCATGCCCTGATGCAGTCCATATCGTAACTGAGAGGTAATTGGATAATGCGATGAGACGGAAATCTCTTGGACAAATGGTCTGACAATAGTAGCTGTGGAGCGAGCTTGTGGCTTGAACCTTAATGACATCTAATAGCCACTATTTGCTTTAGGAGACACTTTGGAGCATTAAGGCCAAGACTTAAGCAGAGACAGGCTGTCTAGAAATAAAGGCAGTGAAACCAAACAGTTCCATTTTGATTTCGGAACCTTATTTTTGTGTTTCTTTTGTGTGGTTTTTATTTATTTTTTTTTTTTTCAAATTAGCATTTGCACCTAAGAGAGCACTACAGAAACGAATAAAAAGGAGAAAAATTGCTTATGTTTGTTATATTTGTTATGATGTTTTTTTTTTTAATTTCTTTCTTTTGGAAATGTACATATTGCGAATTCTTTTAATGGCGTTTAACGCCGTTTTTACTATTGAGTTACCACAGGCGGTGGACACTGATGATACATGAGATGGGTTGATGCATTTGGAAAGGAAGGAAGCGCTCCAGGTCTTAGATTTTAGGGTACCTCCCCGGCATTTACTATATAGGAGGATTGAGGAAAACCTGGAAAATATCTCAGTGAGGGCGAACGATCCTGACGGGAATCGAACTCCAGACGTTCTGCTCACGAGTCCGTGCCTTAACGACCTGGGCCACCTGCGGCGGTGCATTGCAATCGGAAGATCTATTATGCTAGATAAAGGGTGTTGGCAAAATGAGCTCAGAGTACTTTGTGGCCTAAGTTTCCCAAGCATTCACCTAAGAAGTGAGGAAAACCCCATGAAAAAAAATCGGGAAACTAATCCAACTGGCATCGAACTCAGGATCACCGTGCGGGAGGCGCAAATGCTACCTCTAATCTATGGCGATTCTATCTAGTTTTATGGGGAATAATTTATTTACCTTCCCTTGAGTATAGTATGAAGGACAAGTACATACCTCTAGTTTTGCTTTCTGTATGTAAGAAAACCTCAAAGAGACACTTTCGGAAACAGTCACATAAACAGATTGCACTGCAAATTGGTACTTCGCACACAACTGTGTGTTTCCTCAAGTAGGAGACTATATGGCGACTGACCTTAAGACGGGGCGAATCGATATGAATCGCATATCCATATGCAAGATAGCATGATTGTGTGTTCACAAAGCACAGTGCTGATCTAATTTCGTAAATATCGCGATGTCTGTCCCTCTGTGTGTATTTGTTTTCTAAAGGCATGGCGCAGGAGTGTTTTAGAGAAATGCTTCGTCGAAACCTTTTGTTTTATCAAACTGAACTGCATATTATGTTCAACTGCACGTTACAAACAAATGAAAAACTATATTCTGATTTAACTACCGTAGGGTGTCAGTGAAAATGGTTTTCACTACCATTTAGACTGTGTTGTCTACAGTTAATGTACTAGGAAATAGAACTCTAGGTAACTTTAGACTCCAAAATAACAAATTTACTGCTTTCATCGTCCTAAGATGTTTGAAATTAGATGTGCGCTGTTAAAAGTAAAAGAAAAAAGGAGCTTAAAATTCACATTTAGGGCAAACCTCTGAAGTAATTACAATAAAATTAAAATATTTTAGTTTTATCAATTATTTTATGAGATTAGTTTTATGTCAACTTCTTTAGATCGTAGCGTGGGAATTTAACACTAACAAGTTTCATTTTCTTAAATCATTTCTTTTTCACGTTTTCAAACACTGAAAACCCAACTTAATGTAGATTTCAGCAAAAATCACTTAGTTTTAATTAAATATAACAAGATATATTAACAGCTCTAAAGTTTATGTATAGAAATTCTCTTTTCAAAAGACTAAAATAATGTTATTAATAAAAAATAAAGATTAGGTAAAAAAAATAAAATGTTAAAAATAATTCTAAAAAAGTTTAAAAGCATATATTGGTTACATTATATTACTATAGGATATTCAGAGTAAAAGTTTCAATATAAATTAGCTAATTACACAAAGAAGTTTGAACATTCACAATATTTATCATAAATGTATAGAAAAATAATATTTGCTGAACTAATAACATTAATTTGATGGAAACATCTATGTAGTAACACTTACATATCTATATCTATACAGAACTTCAAAATGAACCATTGAGGATTTAAAATGTTTTCATATTTAAGTATAAGTATGACTTAACCTTAAAGCGTTGCTTCATAACCTCAAGCACTTAAATTTCTAGATGTTTGGCGAAAGGTGTTTTCATTGACTTCATCAAAGGATTGAAACCACCTAATATTTATTATAAGTAAATATTTTTTGTAAAAAATAGGAATATACACCGAACCCCAAAATATATTTTAATGATAGTTTCCACATAAACTATCTGAATACATACAAAATAGATAAAATGTTTTTAGAACACTTCATACGCTAAGTTCAACATTTATTGAGCTATTTGTTCAGACTTATGAGACATATTAAAAACATCTTGCAATGATTTCCTTTGACTTAAAATTGTTTTATTTCTGAAATAAATATGATGGATACCACAAATAATTTATCCATGAAATAAATTCCGCTTCTGTGCCAAGTTAACATCTATTGGCATAATTTGTGAGTTTGAATGTGCTTCTGAGCCGGTAATTACCACGCAGTTTCTTTTCGAGAAGTGGGGAGAAATTAAATTGAGTTCTCTATATATTGCTTAATTTTTAAATATAGCCCTGCCATTGCTGAATGGTGATCCTTTATTTATCAATAATATTCATTTATTTATTTTTTGACAATTATTGACCTTTGCATACAAAGTATTACCAAAATTTTAATCTTAGTCTTTTATCGTGGGTCAAGCTATATGGTGTTTGTTTTCCATAAAATGCAATCTTTATATTTTCTGCCTATTACGTTGTTTTAGTAGTGTTCTATCCCAAAATTTGTGTGCTCATTTGAAAAATCAAATTATTGGGTGATACTAGTAAGTGTTGGTAAATCATCGTGAAATATTCATGTTCAATGTCCTGAAGGTCAATGGCGCGAAAACAGAGAATTAAAGAAACAAAAACTAAAACTTACATTAACAGTTATTGTATATTCTTAACTTCACTTCATACATAAGCCCGCATTTGTACAGTAGATAATGCGTATATATGTTTTCGATCAATTATCAAAATTATTTCACCGACTAAATTGAATTTGTAATACAGAAACTTTTGCAGATTTCCTTTGTCGCATCATTACAAGAAAAAAAATTGTCGCTTGGCTCTTCTCGTGCCTGTAAATCGTTTTGATGTTAAATTTTGTTGCTCATGTAATAAAATAAAAATATAAACATGTTATGTATGCCTGATGAAATAAATTTGATACTGATTAAGCATGATCACAGGTGCATATTGCTTGTGTTGCATTTCCCAAAGGCTGGTTAGAAGCAAAAGTTTAGTTGTTGTTTAAAAACAAAGATCTCAGATGAGGTAATGGTATGTTAAACACAGTATGTAGATAGTTTAATAAAAGAGCAAAGATTACTGAGGGACAGTGCTGGAAGAACAATTGGCTTCACGTACTTCCACCCAAACATAATATGCATTGAATTAATTAAAATTAATAGAGTGAAACATCTTTTATTTTTGAGTTCCCTAACTATGCAGGGAATAAATTCTAATAAAATTACATGAAAGTACACACATTGTTATCTATTATTTTAACATAAGTATTGTCCATAGGATTAAAAATTTGAAATAGGAATCCCCAGTAGGCTTCCAAATAAATAACAAATACATTATTACACTTTTATATGCAGACTACGAGTTCATTAAAATTATAAAATAGTAATGTTTTAAACATAATTGAGAAGAAGTGTAACATTATGAAGTTAATAAAAATGTAATGACATTCCTGGAAATAAGCAGTATAAATCAAGCCCACAACTGAAAATAAATACTGTAATAGATAAAATTATTCCTTTTAGAGAGCTAAGGTGACTGTAAGGATGAAAAATGCACATATATTAAGTTGCTAAGATGTATAAAAAAAACCACAGAAAATCACACAAGAAACAAGGAATAAATATATTAATGATCCTGCATTATTTTATAATGCTGGTCTTGAGTAACGAAAGATGTTTGGTATAGTTATATTCTTTGTTTATTTATTTTAGAACAATAGAATAGCAGCAAAACCGGTATTAACCGTTTGAAGGAATGACATAAGAAAGTTTTCCAACATTATAATAAGTATAATGCTAAATCAAAGAGATAATTTATAAAAATGCTTTGGTCACCTTTTTTTAACAGTGTTTAACGCCCGTTTTAACTACTAAGGCACCACAGCGGTCTTTTGGTCACCCCTAAACGCACTTCTATACTGCTGAACGCCAAAAGCGTAATGTAACCTCTGCTATTACCTCAGTATTCCAGGCTGCCTAGATATGCTACTAATTACTCGCAAAAGAAATATCCATGTGGATATTCAAGGGCATACCGTTTTAAAAACGTAAAAATTATCATCCAACAATAACTTATCTTTCTAGAGCATTGTCATTCTGCGATCATAAATAAATTCAATGTGCACTGCTAGAATGCAAACTGTACAAGATTGAAAACATTTGTGGAAAGTTCACAAAGCATTATCTGCCTCTGGAACAATTTGAATTCCGACAAATGAAAGTCTATATAAAGACAATTACGGTCCAGATCCCCGCAATTGAATTTGTTCAAGCAATCAATATTATAAATTATGTCGATTCTAACATGATCGGTGCGTAGGACTCTGGCAGTATTTCTTTGATAAACCTTGCATACGATCAGGTGATACATGCCTGCTGATTTTTCAATTAAGTTTGCATTTAGCTTCGGACCGAATGCTTGCGCATATGTAAATTACCTGTAATAATTTGATATTTTCAGTAGCTTAACTAATTTTACACATTTCCTTTCCTTAACGAAAAATCAAAATAACAGCACGCGCGCGTACATGCACACTTCAAGGTGTATAGCTTTCTTTCTCTAAAAATTTAAACGAAGGTTTCCTTCTGATATTTAAAGTACATTAAATACTATAAGAAATGTATTGCAAACATTTATGTTCATGGCCGGTTAAATCTATATTATTTAATTGTAGTCGGAGAAGAAGCGATAATTTGATCCGTTTGCAGCTAGAAATTTCACAAATGTGTATACTATGTTTATGTTAATATTATCTGGTATGCAAAACCGTGTGACGAAAAACATCAATAACTCCAAATTGGTTCATTATAAGGCATTTTACTTTCCACGTTATATAAAAGCAGAGTATAAAATTATGAAATCATTAGGTATAGATTAAATTTTATGGAGAATATCTTTAATACATATTCTTTTCATTTTATCACAGATATAAATACTATAGTTCTAAGGCATCATTAAATAGCGCACGAAGAAGCTTGTTAATACGCTATATTTTGGCAATTTCGGAAAATATCCTTAAACAAAATTAAATAGCTTTCTATAAAATGCTATGCCAAGAAAGAAATAATTTCATTGATATTTAAAAACAAATGACATAATTTGATTATTTATTTAAGCTATAAACTTTTTGAAATGGAATGTTTATAAATAACGCATTTTTAACCTAAAGCAACTCGCAGCATAAAGGGGAGGGCACCGTCTATGCTACCGTTATTGCTGATTGCGCTGCCAGAAACACCCCTGCATTAGCAGTCCTTGCTTGATTAAAACTTGCTTTTGTACCATACGTTAACTAAAATAAGTTATATGGCCAATATTCTCTTAACTGGAACCACAGAGTGAATACTACTTGTTTCGGAAAATAATTTTAGGTCAGCAAGTCGACTGGAATATTAATGTTTTGCCTTATATCAAAGTTTGCTTTTGCATATAGTTCTTTGGCAAGGAAAAGAGTTTCTTGCAGGTTCACGCTTGCACCGAGAGTCTTGATAGTGCCTTCTTTGTCTTCACATTCCTCTTTGCCGTGACTTGCTGGAAAAATGTCACCCGCAGGAATTTCAAAGGATATTATTAATTTAATATGTTAATGTTTTTATGTTATATCGAACCGCTGCTCTTACTATAAGTAACAAATTGTTATAGCTTTATTATATGTGTTTTGGATGTGATGTAAAACATACTTTGGTAAGCTTTAACTCCTGCATTATTGTGAGCAATATACTCCGAAATTAATAACATACAGAAAAGATAAGATACTGAAATTGTAATAATATAGGATAAAAGCGTGTATTGTTGTTTAGAAGCAACTCCAGTGATAATCCTGTGTTTTTTTTTTTGAGTAATTTATTTATGGACGCTCTTTAACATCTCAGGTCATTAGCGTTCCATTCAACCCAGGTCGTGAAATGGCCACAAATTTTGCTCAGAGGCCTCTCTTTCAGGCTTGAGGTTCTTTTTCGTGCCGTAAATGTACGACACGGGATCCACGGCTTTACTTCCCTTTCGAAGCAAGCCATATTTAGGATTTTTACGCCCGAAAAAATCCATCGGTCCTGGCCGGGTTCGAACCCGCGATCTTGGGTTTAGGAGGCCAGCATGGTAACCACTACACCACCAGGACCGACTATAATCCTGTATGGCAACCCTAATAGCTAAACTATAATTCTACAAATAAAGAGCAACGATAATGAATTCTCTGGGCTTTATTTAATTTTTGAATTAATTAAATTATTTTGGAGTTTGTGAAAGTGTGCGTGTTCAATTTTTCAAGTCAAATATTAAATTGTGGACGGAATATTTTGAGTTACTTTTCAGAAATTTTATATTTATCTTTCCTTTCATTTCAATTTATTGTATCTAAGTTCTTCCATTAGATATTTTCTTACAAGAATTTCAATATATCTGACGAAGTTTCATCACTAGGAAATTCATATGGAAAATTATTGACAGTAGTTGCATTTCATTTTCTGTATTAATCATAAATTCATTTTATTCCTTTTTCAGATTCAAGAATAAACTCCATAAACATTAATTTAGTGTTTTCATATATTGTGCAAACACAAACAAGCATAGTGTTTGGTATCAGGAACAGATAGGAAAAATTCCAGGTACTCGAACGACGGATGTTCAGCTTACCGTGCCGATGCACTTTCATATAATCTACCGTGCCCTGTCCTACCACAACCACGAATCTCCGCACCTTAATCTGATTAAAAATCTGATTTATACTGTAAATACGTGTGTGAAAATAAAACAAACACTATGAGAGTCTGGTTGCCCAGCCAAAACAAAATATTTTGGTCTCAGAGATGCAAATCACAAAACCTGGATTTAAGTATGAATATTTTAAATTATTAATCGAGTTTTCAGGTTAGCTAAAAGCAGACTCTTTTGTTTTTATCATTACTTCCTTCCAGAAAGATTTGGAGTATTTCATCCTTGGAGTTGTCCTACTTCTTGTAGGAAATGTGTTGCATGTGGGGAAGAGAAAGATATATAGAAATTTGTGATAAGGCAGGAAGGAAAGGACTGGTATGGTTTAGGACAGGAGTAATATACTTAAGTGGAATAAAAAATTGATACATTAAGGAGATACTCCTATGTGTGAAGAAGCAGATAGTACTTGACATTGTCTATTAGAATGTAAGCAAACCAAGTTTTGGAGGGAACAGTTGCTATTACGAAAGTGGAAAAATTTACCAAATGACATAAGAAGTGGTAGAATTTTAAATTTAAAATCAGACGAAAATGCTAAGGAACTGGGAAAGTACATAGGCAAGTTGAGACAAAAATATTTATGGAAGGTGGGTAAGATAAATGGAAATAACAATGCCAATAATTGCACTATTTGGGAATGAATATAGATCCCTGTTACATACTCAACCAGAGTTTAATTGTAATGGGGTACGGAAGGAATGTTACTGCATAAAGTCAGGGTAAGCAGGTGCGAAATTTATAAGTTTATTAACAGTAGTAAGTTTACATGAATTGAGCGCATAGAAAAGAATGTTGGTTACTTTGATTTTATTATGTTTAAGCGTATAAAATCCAAAAAATGAGCAACTCTCAATAATAGAAATTTAGCTGAATGGATATAATTGGAAGAGAAAGAAGGTTCATTATTGCATGAAATGTATAAATTATTTATAGTATTGTGTTCTTTGGTTGAATTGGAGCCTGGTCCCCTGGATATTCCAGTAGGTAGCTGCTGATGTACCGGGGATAGGGGGGCTGAGCCATTCAAATTGGAATAGATTGCAGTTAGTGCCTTCTGGAATTGTCTGGAATTGGTAAAGGAACTGATCGTATTAGTTATATTTAATAATAATGTTTTTCTATTTTTTGTTCATTTTGTTATAACAGGTTTTGTACCTTACTGTATGAGAAATAAAATTCATATTTATTCATTAAATACATTGGGGAGATTGGTTGAAATTTCCTATCTGGAAACTTTTATTTGTTTTGGTAACTTTTGCAGTATGTCCTTCATAAGGAAGACTGCGAATTCAGATATTCTGTAGTCATCCCAAAATTTGGAAGTCAAAATGAAAACATTGCTTTAAAAGATACTGGGAACTCTCCTATTGCTGCAAGAAGTTTTTCGTAATTACTTACATTTACATCTCCCTTACTCTCAATTGCGTATTCTTCACTTGGTTTTCCCGCCCCTATTTCTTGTTCGCTTATTGACCTACTGACCTCCATAGACATCAGTTCAGTTTTGAAATCCGAAGACGGCAGTGGTGGCGGTTCCCACCACCAATTATAAATGCGGGACATTTTTACACTATCAATTGTCACTTTTCTTTTACCAACTTGTGGAGTACTGTCCAAGTCCGAAAGTACAGAAATCCCTCTATTGTAAAATTTCTTAGTGTATTGAGCGAGTAACATTTCAGACTATCACATACCACATAGCACATCCTGTAAATGTAACAGAATATGAATATAATTATCTCGCCTTAAAGGGAAGAAAAGCATACTGGAAAGAATATTAAATTTGGAAAAATCATCATATTTTTAGTTCATGGTGAGATTTTAAGTATATTCATTGTGAAAATAACTAATAACTTAACAGAAACTTGAAGTATGAATTTTCATTGTTGATTAGAAAAGTTTTTATTTTGACACCAATGTCATATGATTTTGAAAATATTTTAAACTATTGCCTTGATGTATCAACCATCACTGCACTGAAACCAGTGATCATATCCATTTCACGTTTGGTTGTTTAACTAATTATTTAACTGTTACGTTAGAAAAGGACTAGCGAACGCCAAGGCAAGCTATAGGTTTGCAGCCCGCATCGCTTCATTTCCAACTGGCGGACATTAATCCAAAGTCGTCATAGCAACGCCATGGATCGATAACGTCTGCAGCCCTTCGCTAACTGTGCTTTGCGGACATAGTATAACTCGGATTTAACACGGCGCAACCATTCCGGCTTTAGAATATTTAAAATATCCACAAATTGAATTTTCAAAACTTGAAATGTTATATGAACTGATCAAGATGGTATTACTACTTATAATTTTATTAATAAATGTCTTCAAACGGCAAATGTTAAAGATAAAGGGCGAAGAAGGCGAACATTGCCCACAGAAAAACATAAAGATCATAGAAGTTGTCTAAAGTTCTTTGCTGTCTTTCCCAGCGAGAATTTTCTACATTTCCGTATAAGTGGCTAAAAAATTAAGGTAAAAGAACCTTATAAAATTACTGTAGTGCAATAGCTTAAATCTGTTGATTCTAGAGACAGGAGTAAATTTTATAAATTCCTTTTGACTCAAACACCTGACTGAGAATTTGATCCTGATATTTTGTTTTCTGACGAAGCTGTGTTTCATTTAAATCAATACCAAATTCACAAAACTGGTGATATTGGAGTTCCAGAGATCGAAATCTGCTTAATGAGTAATCCTTCCATGGTGTTCACTTATCCAGCGATGGCAGAATACTACCAATTTTTTTCTCTAAATGTTATTACTTTTTTTAGGTATTTACAAATCATTATGAAATAATTTTTCTTTGAATGAACAGCAAAGGAACATAATTTTTTGTTTTAACAGTAGAATTCGGCATCGGTACATATAGCCAATGTACCGATGATTCAGCAGGCTGTTTACGAAGTGTTCTGCATAAAAGTTAGAACTTATGGTCTGCTGGATTCCCTGTGTATCTCTCTGTGATTAACTCTGGAGAACATTAAAATATAGTGTACAAACAAATAAAAACCCTTAGACGACCTGTAGAGTAACACCCGTTTAAAGATTAATTCAGTTTAATCGAAACTAATTCTAGTCAGATTTCGATCTAAAGCTATTAAATCTTAACCCATATTTGCTGATAAATTAATGTCCGGATTTTTCAATTGTGTACTTTTAAGTAATGCTAAAAATCAAAGAAACCGAATTAAATTTAGCTTGCAGTCTATGCCTTTGTGCACTAGCGCAAACTGAGCGTTTTGTTCGAATCTGAATGACGATTGTTTCTTTGTTTGGACATAGCTCATTTTTCCGTAGAAGCAACCTGAAATAAACATGGCCCTTAGGTTAATTAGGGAGGTAAAGTGGCACTGGAAACGCCGGTTATCTGTGCTCAGGAGACCGAAACATAATACATGTACCAGGTGGGCAGCCTTTCTGTAATACTTGCATCAATCAAGTTGCGGACAGATGTCAGCACCGTGGGAATAGTAGTAGCAAGAATAGGAAGGACATAGTCTTCTACTTAATCCTTCTGTCTCTTTCCTTCCTCGCACGCACATTGGATATCAGTCTTTTGTTTTTTTTTTGTACAGTTCCTGTTCTCGTAGTGTTTCGGCAGAAACCACCCGACATCCTATCGTTATTAAAGGCTTAGGTATGCAGGAGAATCTTTTAATTAAAAGAAAGAAAATCTAGATAATTGGGACCGTTAGATTTAATGAAGTGAAGCCGAAAGCAATGCATTACCAAATGTAACTCTTTTCTGCAGCAAATTTGAGTACTGAACACTTTATCATTAAATCGATCACATTTGAATGTGTTAAAACAGCAATAGTCCCAGCAAAAGTAACTGTATTTATTTACTGCAAGAATAGCAATAAAGCTTATTCACACATTGTGCTTTGAATATGAAGGCCTTATAAATTTTCTAAGCAAACAAATAGCTCTCTCTAATATTCAATGTCGTTTCTTCCAATCCTTGAAATTTTGTTATATTGATTATTGATTGCTATAGCTATAGCAATTAATAGTAATAATAAGAAAGAATCAATTTCTCATTTAAAGGCTGAAGAATCTTATAATTATGGAAAGTCGTACATTATCTAATACGTTCATCATAAGTTCATGACATTTTTAATCGAATCATATGATATTGTTACTAATACTTATTTTTTAACAATACACTGAAATCTTCAATACTTTTTTTATTTTCAAAGCCATTTAAGAAATTTTCAACTAATTCGATATACGTTTTATACGATTATATTATATTTTAACAAATATTTTCTGAAAATTTTATTAAAGGAACTATATTTATGTACTTAACTTATTTACAAATGCAATTACGACGTAGCCCCCAACCGCCACGGGTGGCCGAGGTCGTTAAGGCACGGACTCGTGAGCGGGAGGTCTGCGGTTCGAATCCCGCCAGGACCGTCCTCCCTGACTGAGGTTTTTTCCAGGTTTTCCTCAGTCTTCATAACTGGCAAATGCCGGGGAGGTACCTAAACTTAGGCCTGGAACGCTTCCTTCCTTAAAAAAAAAAAAAAAAAATCCTTTCCCAATTTATCATTTCATTTCATGTATCATCAGTGTCCACCGCCTGTGGTGCCTCAGTAGTGAAAACGGGCGTTAAACACTACTCAAAAAAAAAAAAAAAAACGACGTAGCCCCTTGTTAAATCTTCGTTAGAACTGTAGAAAATAAGATACTTAAACTTTTAAGAACTTTGATAGATGTATAGTTTTGATAAATTTTCAGCTTTAAAGTTTATGATCTTTTATGTAAACGTTTAATTTTTAACATATTTTCTATTTTAAAGCTATAATAAAAAGGCAGCTAAGCGTAAATTGGCATTGTTTTCATAGCGTCATTAAATTATAATACAGAAATATCTGGTAAAGGAAAGCATCTTTCAGATCAATATTATAGCAAGCAATTGTTTCAAGAATTGGATTTCTGAATGATATTACTGAGCATTTGAAAAATTTTACATTTCAAATGTTAAGGGAAGCGAAGTTTCCTAATGAACTTACATTACTGCCAACATTTAAAAAGCAAGTTTGAATGGGAAAATTGAATGCTTATAGCTTGACTTATTTTCCTACCTGTCAAGATTACTAGAATGTGTAAAATGTCTCACATATCGATAGAATCGCTTCCAGTATAATAATTATTTGCTGAATTTTAAAAAAAGATTTTAAAATTTTCAAATCACCGCGATATGACGTTGTTTTATTTCACTTTAACGTTGAGAGTACAAAGACTTAACATTCTAATGGGATTAACCAATATACCTTAAAAATCTAGTTACAGTATTAACACTTCCTAGTTTTATTTATATGTATTAATTGACTGCTATGAAATGTGTAAGAATCTTAGCAACATGCACTTTGTAAATAAAGTATTTTCGGGCTAACAAACTTCTCACAGATCAAGAATAACTGACATTAACTTGAGATTAATATCAATACTAAATTAAAACCCTAAATTGAGAAACGTCTATCTTAGAAAAGTTATCATACCTGTTAAGAATAGTAGATTGTCTCATTGAGTGCAATTACTGTTGAATGTAAATAAATTACGTTTAAGTAAATATACAGTATATTCAGTACATAATGATACAGCTAAATACTGAAAAGTTCACTATTTATAATTTGGCGTTTTTTAAATATGTATAAATTTGGTTACCGACTAAAATGGATAGATAGGCTGGATTTTCGCAATGGTTTTTTCTTTTTCTTTTTTTTTTCCCCTTTTTTATCTTTCTTCTTCTTCTTTTTCATGGAAGAATATGGGCTACAAAAAAAAAATAAATAAATAAAGTACAGAAACTATACAGCGGCATGCGCCCGCGAACTAAGAGTTTTAAATGTCTGCATTAGAACAAGTTTCGTAACAAGAACGAAGTATGTCAACTTCGGTCAATCTCCTACCGCCACGGGTGGCCCAGGTCGTTAAGGCGCGAACTCGTGAGCGGGATATCTGGGTTCGAATAACACCAGGACCGTGCTCCCTGACTGAGGTTTTTCTCGGTCCTCATATATAGCAAATGTCAGAGAGTTACCCTAAACTTAGGCCTGGAATGTTTCCTTCCTAAAAAATCCTTTTCCAATATATCATTTCATCTTATGTATCAGTATGCATCGCCTGTGATGCCTCAGTAGTAAAAACGGGCGTTAAACATCATTAAGTATTCGGTTAATCTCCTATGTATTTCTATAAGTGTTGTGCATAAAAGTTACCTATTTTTATTAAAGTTAGAGTCAAAAATGCGATAGTATTATTATCTATAGTATACTTGGGTATAGAAAAAAGCACATTCCGTATTTGCATTATTAGTAATTTTTGCATAATTTACCATCTTACAAGAGTACAGCAATTTCTTATTTAATTTTAAGTGAATAAATGTAATTATCTATGGTTTATTTGTTGAAACTTTCAAAATAACTGACTTATCAGAGCAAAATGAAGCGTGAAAATCGCTATATGTATAAAATAAAGTAACAGACATTTATTATTTAAAGAATAAACATTCCTAAAATAGCTATTAATTTCCGAAAATATACGCATCCTTGTTGCATGAAAATGTCTCGTCACTTTACATGTTTAAAATGATTTTATCACAACAATGTGTTATGGGAAGTCATATTTTGGGTACTAAAGGCTATTTTTACCCCAATGATCAGAAAATCAGCTGCCATCTAACAATGAAGTATCAGGAGCAAATATCACATACACAATCCAGTGTTAGAAATATGTATTACGTCAAGTATACAAGAGATGGCGTCTCAAGAAATGCAAAAATATCGAAGGCCGAGTTAACCTGGGGTAGTAATTTTTTTTCAAAACCACTGTGCCAGAGCTATCTCGAGATAGTGCATTAGGCAATTAAGAAGCGATTTCTTAGAGATTAAGCAGTAGGAACAGAATTATGAACAAGGTATGTAAGGAATTGCTTCTGATGAGAGGGAGGCGAAATATTTGCTATACTTGTTTATAAATCAAAATGTAGTTGTGTAAATGAAATTTTAGCAATATTACTTTATATTCACATTTTCGTGTACTCTGGCAATCTCAGCTAAGATTTATTTTCATTATATATCAAGTCTAGAATCTGAATCTTCACGGTGGTCTAATTGAAGGTTTATGGAACATTAACTCAGTGGGTGATTAATAAAAATGAGCAATACATAATTAACGCCCTTCCCGACAGCTTTGAGAATGTTTCAGTTTATAATTTCTGTGTAACATTTATCGCACTTCTGAAAATAGGATGTCACTAATTTAAATGTAAAATTATTCCTAACGTGAAACTACTCATTAGTTCTACTCTAATACTCATTTAAATAAAAAAGTTTAGATATGTATTTGTTTATTCACTCATATTGATAGCTTTAGCTATAACAAATACCTAAAGATGAATGTTTTCAGTTCTGATTATAGCATTTCTTAACCTTTTAAAGCAGTCATAATGTCATTTTTAAGCTTTTTTCTTATTGAAACTTCATTTTTACCGGCTCTATTATTTAAAAAGATTTGCAATCATCTTGTACTTTTCTCTCTTGAATATTCTAATTCTATTTTTTTTTTTTTTTTTTTTTTAATGTACAGGGAATCTTAGAATGCGCTGCTGTCTGTAGCATTAGCGAAATGTTCAATTGGGTTTCTGTTCACGTTGATGTGACTATTTAAGTGTCGTTACCGTTTACATCTTGAGCCTTGCCGTGCGCAGGGGAACTTTAACCAGACATCTCTGTAGGTGTTCTGGCGAATAATGCTTTCAGCAATATTTGGAGTAGTATTTTAAGTATGTAGGAGCTTTTTTTATTCTTTTGTGGTTGGTATAGCCACAGTTGTTTTAATAAATTGCTTCTTTGTTTTCAGCATTTTTGGTGACTGCAAACTGCACAAAATGTAGCACATAGAACACGTGCATTCAAATAGATTTTATTATATCATATATTACTGCTGTTCTTAGACTATGGCCAGAGAATATTCATAAGTTTGCGGGAACTTCTCAGGGGGTCCATGAAGAATTAAGTAGTGCTAACAGAAATTATTTCCGAATGCATAGATACAAGCAATAAATTACAGGAAACTAACGACGATACAAGTTTACGATGCGTACTTGTTTGTTTAGGCACAGTAAATTGGAATCAAAATAAAGGGAGCCTTTTGTTTCGGAGAGCGCTTTCAAATCCTAGGCTGGGGCTCGTTTAAGCAGATTTTCTCTAACTATCAAAGAAAGCTATGAAAGGTATCTGTTTCTTTCATAACAACTCACATGTGTAAAAAATAATTCTCTGCACTCATTCGTCTAAAGAACAAATACAGAAGCCGTTTGAAAAAGTGTAATCAGAACTATATATTCAGATTTCTCCCATTAAGCCCAATATACCGCTACTTCTTGTGATATGCAGCATCACCCGTCTCATTCAGAAATAAAAATTATTTGCTATCATATATGGCTAATTGTTATTTTTGATGTGATATGAGTTTTATATACTTTTGATTGTAACATTATTTTCATGATTATTACTAATGTGTAAGAATACGCTACAATAAAAAGGCAAATGCTTAAACATTTTCATTTATTAGTTCGTTTATGTATTTCACTGTTATAAAAATATATAGGATGCAACTTTTGGATTTAAACTTTTAATTAAATTCTAAGGCTCCGGAGTCGAGGAAAGTTTGTGAACTGCTGGTCTGTTTTTTGATGGGCTGGTTCCCGGATTATTTTTACCATTGTATTATTTTTTATTTGTTACGGTGACATTTTGAATCTCACTTTATTTGTTGTTTAAGTTTCTTGTTGCGTGATTTAGTTGCAAATATATCATTTTAGGGTAATTATAATTGCACGTCTTCGAACTACTGCTGTTGTTCAGGCGACGTGAGCGTCAGATTATTGTCGACATTTGATGGTGTCAATATTGACTAAATATCGATGTTTGCTTGAATTTAATTATTTCTTATAGCTATTCAGTAGTGTTTACAAAAATGTGATCATGCTGTTTTTTTATTTTTTTGGACAGGATATTTTTCTTATAACTTTCGTAGAGAGAGAAAATAATAGATACTTTTCAAGAATGCTATTGGGAAATTTATTTTCAGTTTTAAAGGGCATATAAAGTAAGAACAATTTTCAGGCTGTTATTTCCTCCTTTCCACTATTATCAAGGAATACATTCCAACAGGACACCCCTTCAATCTGTGTTCATTAACATTTTAAACATTTGCATTCTAAAACACTTAAACACCTATTAGGCAGCTTGGCCTCTTAGTCCTATCTTTCTAGTTATATAGTAGTTAAAGCCCCAGAGAAAGGACCATTTCTGTGCTGTATAATTTGCTGCACAGGACGGAGTACAGTGAGGCTTTTTCGGCGAAGTGTGAAATTACATTAAACGTATTTCCAGCCCTCAATCCGTGCCCCTATTTATTACACGCCTGGAAGTGTTCAACATAATTATCTTCAAATAGTTGACAATCACCACCAGACACACCTGGTAGTTAGCCAAATATATTCACCCGAAAGAAACATAACTTTGTTATTGACGTTTAGAGATGGGCAGATAAGCAGTATTTTCGGTTATTGTGCCAATTGCTATGTGGAGGCACTTCGTAAATGTAAAAGCAAACGGAGCTAGACTATTAATCTGTAGCAAATGCTTCACAGACAATAATTTCTGAGTACTATATCATGTATCTTACCATAGACACATGAAATTAACAATCATGAGCAACTGGTGCTTAAAAAAATGAAATGTTAAGGGGTATGTTTTGCTCTCTTTACCTCTCCTATATGAATTTGCCTCAGCAGTACTAATATATGCAAAAAGAAGAAGAAAACAAAAATTAAGGTAGAAACGAAGTTTCAGGAAGAAGACACTGCCCAATGTTTGGTGGAGCACGAAACACCGGCCCGAGGGTGTAAGCCAGCCTCGAGTGTGCATCCAATCAAGGCCTCACCTTACCCCTAATGAACGCGATTGGATGGGGCGACTTTTCACACTTCTCTCAGCTACTTTGTCGAATTCAATAACGCTCCAAGAAGAGTAAACTGCAAGCAAAAGTTTCTAGGATCGCCCTACTCATCCACATGTGACCATCAATGGAAGGTTTTGAAGGGGACGGTATATGCAAGTAATCCGAGAACGCTGGAAGATATGAAGGATAATACATTAAGGTTATTTGAGTTGAGGGCTAACAAATCACGGCTGCGAGAAGCAAGTTGTAAAAGCCGTATGATATATGTGCAAGTAGCAGATTGCAGTTTGAAGGAAGATTTGTCAGCGAGTGGTTGTGCATTTGTGTTACTCGGTCCTTTCTTTGTGTGCAAATTTAGTGCTAATTGTTCATAGTTAGTAATATCTCTACATAAACATAGGTTTGTAAAACGGGATTTTAAGTACGGTGCATATGTGCAAAAGAATTCCTGCAGGGAAGTGCTAAGGCGGTTGGCAAGAAAATATCCTGGCAACCCTATTCCGGGTAGAGAGACTGCTCGTTAACTTAAGAGATCCAGGGTCTGTTAATAACAAGAAAGTATTTCAAACCGCCGTGTTCTTACGGAAGAAAAGTTGCCTGAAATACAAGAACTTCCTACACAGATGTGGGCAATTTATTTTCATTGAGGGGCGTCTTCAACATCTCTGACTATTATCAGTTTTTAAGTGCTTAATATGTGAATACCAAGAAGAACAATTGGAAAACTTTCAACGTTTGCATGAATTGTTTTTAGGGGCAGATGCTGGTATTCAATTCCTTTACCTAGGATTATTTTAATTAGTTGAGTATTGATATATATAAAAGACGGTGGGGGCAATTATCTTCTGCCTTTAAAAAGGAACACAAGTTGTTCGAAATAAAGCGACTATTTAAGTGTTTATCTATTTCTGCTTCACTAGTTCTTGTTATTTTAGTTACATTGTTCCAAAAGTTGCTTATTTTTCATTTTATTATATATTATTACTCGACGATATATAGAAAGTGAGTGATGCCCCACCGTGCATCAGGCACATTAGTCACCTTTGATAGAGGACATCTACACTTCTTTGTTGATTGTCTCCAGTGGCTGAGTCAAAGTTGGAAATGTCTGCTATTACCGGTGCGCCCATATGAAAAACTGCGAATGACAAAAATAAAAGCAAAATAATCAGACATATATTCAAAATCTTACCTTTGCTTAAATTAAAATCCTATTAAATACTTTAAAATTTTAATGCATAAAAGTTTAGTCTCTATTATAAAATTTTATAATTTTAATCCATCAAGAGATAGCAGTCAACACAACACACAAAAAAAGAAATATAGGGCAGGATGGACCGCCACAAATAATTATAATTACAAATCAAATGCATTTTTAAGTTTTCAAAATAAAACAATCTTCTATTGTCACTTAGCGTCGACTTGAATCGGGAAAACTCCGCTCAAAATCTCAGGATGTTATTGAAGCATATTTGAAATAAATAAAATCATTGCTGTTGAGTTCAGGCTCATCTTTATTAACTCTTACATTAAGAATCTCTTCCTATAAGTAATTCACAGAAAGAGAGAGAGAGAGAGAGAGAGAGAGAGAGAGAGAGAGATTGTTGGAATATATTTAAAAAAAGTTTTGTAAAATTATTAAAAAAATATGTGGTTGTGCAAAATGCTTCTCTGAGACGAGTATATGCAAATAAATGGAATTGGAATCATACATAACAAGAGCACCAATTTATGAAAATAAAAAAATACCGAAAAAAAACTAAAAAAAAGGTAAAAAATGCATTATTTGACATAATGTTTTTCATATAAGTTGGCATTATGCCTACTTTAAGTTTGTGATGGAAATGCCAAAAAAGGAATCAAGTGTGATGTCATAAACATCGGAGCCCTACTGATTATAAATGACAAATGAAAGCAAATACTGAAATAAATATTCCTTGCTGCAGTGAATTAACACAGATGAGGATATCAAATAAGAGAGAGGCTGAGGTCAATAAGACACGGACTCGTGAGCGAGAGACTTAGAGTTTAATTCTCGGCAGCATTGTCCTCCATGACTGAGGTTTTCCCAGATTTCCTTTAGTCCCCATAAATGGCAAATACCGATAAGGCGCCTTAAACTTAGTTTAGGAATGCTTCCTTCATTAAAAAAGGCATTTTTCCTATTTATAATTTCATTTTATGTATCACCCGTGTCTACCGGCTATGATGAGTTAGCAATAAAACCCGGCGTTACACGCTGTTAAAAATTAATAACACCCCTATCCTTATTTAAAATGCAAATTATAATATTAGTATTTATGAGGTGTTTTTGTTATTTGATACATTTTGTGTGCACTTAAAAGTAAAGATGTGAGATAAGTGCATACAATACCTATCTCCGAAAGTGACGAACAAATACTAACCTATTATTAAGAATATATTTTGGAATTTGTGTATGTTTACGGAATATTTTTTCTTTATTTATCTGCTGGGAAAATAAACATTTCTAAACATCACGAATATATATGTATATATATATATATATATATATATATATACACTAAGTATTTTAAGATGGGCTCTCGATACATTCGATACCTCGACATTCAAGTCATATCAATACATGACCACAATATTTTTTTGATACTTCATTAATCTAACAAGTTTTAATTAATATTGTTAAAATTAGCACATTCAAAAGTGTGTTCGTAAGAAAACGAGTCTCATTTATAAGCAGGTAGTAGTTATCAAGAAATTGGGTGTTTTAAGCTGACTACCGGTCCTATAATATATTCTGCCCCTTCCATATATGTTTGCACAGTCTAGCGAGATTATATCTGAGCTCAGCTTCAAGGAGTGAACACGTTTTTCGCCCAGCACTTTCAAATTTCTTTAAATAACTCTCAAAAGAAAATAATACGCTAAATTTCAGGTTGAAATGGATATATTCAATGTATTACTGCATTAATTTCTACCTTGATTTTAATTCATTGCTAATTTGAAAAATACAAAATACAGCTAATAAAATAAGCTCATGATTAAAAAAAATACCTTTAGCAAATATATCATATGATCTAAAAGATCTTTCTAACCACAAGTAACTTGTTTTAACAATATCGTACTTCCGCGTGTTTTTAGCATGAAAGCTGATTTTATATTACTAGCTAGTTGAAGAGAAATTTGTTAAAAGGACAGGTCACTTTTTTGTTTTGTATTTTTTCACTCATTATGAAACTAGAAGGGCAGATTTATTATTTAGGTTAAATGGATGGCAACATTTAAGTTATAATTTAATTTAAAATGCTATCAACTTATTGTTTTGAACATCTGCCTTTTCAACAAATTGATTGTACGGTTAAGTTGGCAGTACATGTCACCCGTTAGGGCAATGTCCAATAATGGAATTTGCATTGTAAATATTAAACCGTGGAAAGAATCAATAAGCCTCAAGAATTCTTCAGATGAAGATAAATGCTCTCTGGAGGAAAAGAAAAGTCAATCCTCAAAGTTATAAAAGAAATATCATAAAACAAACAGGTCTGAGAGGGGACGCCTACACAATTACTCTGGAAAGAGACAGTTGGTGTAGGTAATTTAATATAAAATAGCTTGGTTAATATATTTGGTGGTTTGATTTAAAACGAACTATATTAAAATGTCATCAATTGCACCATAAATATTGAGTATATATTGAAACTATATTATTTTATCATTATCACTATTAATGCATGCACCAAACAAAATATTTGTTATATAATATTACCGCTATTGTAGATGCAGGATGAAGTGCACTGAGTATATTAAAATAATAATTAATTGGAAATTTTCAAGTAAAGATTAAGCAAGGTATGACAAATTCCTGATTTTTACATGGGTTAATAGATGTAAAAGTCGGGACAAACCTTATTCCTGCCACGACTTCCGAGTATGTAGTGTTATCTCTTTCGTCTAAATAGTAATGCATTGTCACGGTCACATGGTAGTTTTCCAAAATTATTTTTCTGAGCGAACTCTGGTGCACATGTTTATCACGTATATCATATCGGTGGAATATAAATAGCTGTATAGCTGTAATCTTACCTCCAGATAAAGAGACCTTGTCCCGTACAATATGCCGAGGGAGCCAAAAAATGTGTACACACTTTCACAGTAGATATCTATTTGACATATTTCAAAGTTGGGCCGAAAAATGTCAATAATGTATAGTATGGTGTTTTGTAAACAGATGTGATCCACATACATTGTGGTGGCGTTGCTACGTGACAAGTAAATCAACAATGAACAAATGAAGCAAAGATTATTGCAACTCAACAATGAACAAATGAAGCCAAGATTACCGTATGATGTCCTGGAAACAGATGTGACTCACATCACGTTATGCTAGCGTTGCTACAACAAAATGGAGCCAAGATTATCGTTTGAACAGCTGAAAGCAATTTTGAAGAGATATTGGAAAACCGATAATGTGGTTGAAGTTCAAAGGCATTGGAGACGTGTGTACAGAACAGAACCGCCAACGAGAGTAATAAGTGCACGCAATTGAGACAAATTTGAGACTCATGGTGCGGTATGCGACGTTCACAAGGGCAGATCTGAGAGACTTCCTCAACCAAAGCCCCGGGTCCTCGGCCTGATGGCAATTTTCCTAGGTACTGGATAGGACGAAGAGGTCCGATTGGGTTTCCACCGCGTTCTGCGGATCTAACTCCGTTGAACTTCTACCTAGGGAACTCTTAAGGATGTTGTATGCCGTAGAAAACCAGCTACACTGTCAGCACTTCGGGAAGAAATTGAAACTGCATGTGCTCCAATCTTTGAGGATACTTTCGCAAACATTGCTCAATCAGTATTTCAACATACTCGGAAGTGTATCGACATCCATGGTGGGCATTTTGAGCAACTGTTGTAACTATAAATGTCTAAGATGATTAGTGCTGATTATTTTCTGTTTATGTGAATTTAGTTTTGTTCTGTTAACACGATTTTTTCTTTGCTCGAAATGTACATACATTTTTGGCACCCTCTGTATATATGATACATGCACGTCTACGACAAGGAGAAGGAAAAATTAGAACTAATTGTTTTATTTTTGGGTACTCAACGCATCAGGTACTGCCTATGATACCTCAGTAGTAAAAGGGGCATTAAAACTATTAAAAACGCATTCAAGTATATTTAAAGTAATTTCTTTCACTGTATGATGTGAGAACAAAGGTGTTAGATGCCTTAGAATTGTATAGTTGGATGGATAAAGCCCAACTGCAAGGTAAACATGGTATTTTCTCCTAGCCAATGGATTCAAAATTCATGAACAAATAAGCTCATTTTTTATTAAAGTAAAAACTACCGTACTTGAAGAGTAGATCGCTTTCTAAGTGCAGATTTAAATGTCGAAATGATACATAATTTGTTCAGGATAAAATACCCAGATAGAAGTTGTGCTATAGTGGCTTCTGTAACATTTTCAAGGAGAATTAAAATTATAATTTCAGTAAAATCACCATAAATCATCAAACTGATTGACTAAACGCTATCATATAGCAGACCTAGCTATGCATAATAATAGAAAAGTAAGAAGTTTTTGCTGCAATTAATGGAAATTTCCTGGATGAAATAAAAGAACTTATCAATAATGTACTTTTGTTATTCTTTCATTATATGAAGAAAATTTCATTTCCAAAAGTTATAGTCCAAGATATCGTTTACCTGTGGCACTTGACAGCAAATTATTTCTGTATGTATGATATAAAGAAAAATCAGATGTGTATTATTTATATTGTGAAGGAAAAAAGTCATATACAAAATTTCTGTTTTATGTGATTATTTACAATTTATTTATATAATCATATTGAAAAGATTCCGATAGTCCAACAACAATTATTGTGCTACACAGAATTAAAATATCCTATTTCTAGGTTTTCTCTAGCATTAAATGATACAGAAATATTTAAAAAGATTCAGCACATTCCCATAAGAAACATTTTTTGCTCTCCTGAATAGCGAGTTCAGCATTATGAAAGTAGATTAAGAAAGATTGAATTTCTATGGTAAATCAGTTAAAGAACTATTTATAGAAAGTAAGCACTACATAAAAGTTCACAGAGAAAGCAGTAGATGTTGCGGCATGCGCTAAATTTTTCTTTTTAACATTTATACTGCATTCTTCTTTTGGTGCTTGAGCATCGAATCTGATTTAGGAATTTGCTCGAAAAGGCACCCTGAGTGTGGTCGGGAAGGTAGTTTTATTTACTGGATAATAATTATAACAAGCATACATTGATTATAATAAGGAAATATTGAAACACCATACTCAATAGGAGTGTATGAAAGCTTAAGCAATAACAAGGCAATATTAAATATAGCAACATTTAAATATTATCCCCTGCTTTCCGCCAATTTGAACATCACAAAACTTTAATCACTCAGCAAATGGAAAGATAAATTAAACTAAGTGCTTTCCTTCCAATTATAAACATTTAACGTTTAAAAGTGCAATATATAACAAAGAAAACCCCCTAAAAGATAATATAATTATAATCCCTAATACATCCCTTACAGAAATGCCCTGCTAAGTGGGTGAGATGTGGAGAACGAGAACGATCTTAACAATTTGAAAATGTGGGCCAAAAAGTGTTCACCCCTCGAAGTTACCACTACTTATCTCTGTGTTCCCAGAGCAGGGATATGACAACATACTTGATGGTTCCTACCAGTCTAGATCAATGAAAGATAGGACACTGGGAGTCGGCTACCAAGTGGATGAAAGGAGGAAGAGAAACAGGGATTTGGCACAAACCAACTAATGAGTCCATGCAATTATTTACATTGAAATTTTAAATTTTATACTTTGGTGGACCAAAATCTATATAAGAACAGCTGTTTCGCTCAAAAATTTATCGAAACAGAGGATGAAAGGATCCATTTTCGCATTGTTGATTTGTTTTATTTACGGACGCTCTTTAACATCTCAGGTCATCAGAGTCCCATTCAATTCAGGGCATGAAAAGGCCGAGAAATTTTGCTCAGAAGCCTTTTCTTTCAGGCTTGAGGTCCTTTTTCGTGCCGTAAATGTACGACACGGGACCCACGGCTTTACTCCCCTCCCAAAGGAAGCCATACTTAGGATTTTTACGCCTCGAAAAAATCCACCGATCCTGGGTTTAGGAGGCAAGTATGAAGTATGGTTACCGCTAGACCACCTGGCCGACAACCATTTTGGCATGACTTTACTACATCATTTCATTTATAATTCCAATATTCCTGGGTATATTGTAGCCCTGCCGTTCACCAACGGCCTAAGTAACTTATTATTATTATTATTATTATTATTATTATTATTATTATTATTATTATTGGCCTAAATCCATATGCTCAGGTATTTAAAATGTAACCTATCCTAATGTAAAGTGGGGTTAAAACGGGAAATAAATAGAGAATCTTAAAAAAATTGTCCATTATGCGGATGATATCACCGGAAATTTTATATAGAGTTCTACAGAGTACTCTAGTTATTACTGAAGAAGTCTTTTGTTTGCAAAAATGAGTTCAGTTGACAATTACTGTCTCCCCCCACAATCTTATCAGGCATAGTTTGTATGTTTTAACTTCTATATTGTTCTTTTATGTACAGATAGATTACTTTTGCGTTTTTTCACCACTTCCTTGTTGTCACCAGAATATTCAATGTTGCACATTCAGAAGTACACTAATTAAGTACTAAAATAGACGAAAAAGCCAATAATTTAAAGTTTCAAGAATACAACACATCAAAGACATTCCATCTCAAATCGGACAAGACGTTTAAAAATGACCCCATACATTTTAAAGTCAATGATTCTTTTTATACGAAGCATTAAATAATTGTACAAAATATGATACCTCTGTTCCCTAAACATTTTTCTGTTTTAAGTGTTAAATATTTAGCATTAAAAATTGTGCCATTGAAAATAAATATACCTGAAACAATCAATTGCAGATACACAAATAAAAATTATACCTTACCTACTTTTTGAAGTTTTCTTAATAGAATATAGTCAACGTTTATTTATTTAACCAAAGAATTATTTCATTACAAATGTACTAGTATTTTAAAGACCTATGCTCACTTTAAAACATTGAAATATTCGTAATTTGTTTTACTTTAAAAAGGAATAATAGTACGTTTTCAAAAATATTATGTGCTATCAAAAAAGGTTACAAAATGTCAAACTCCTTATAAAATGCATTTTAGCGCAGGGTGGAGGGTTGCTGACATACGGCACATGCGCGGCCTTTCTTATTGAGAAATGGACTAGCATTTTAGTAACTGTTCAGCACGCTCCTGCTGTACGACCACATATCCCGCATTTGCTGAAGAAACTACGCGCGAGCGGAAGTGATTTGAATTGACCCCCATTTCGTTTCGGGTTTATTTTCTCCTTTCCTGTTAAAGATACAAGTTATCTGAAAAGTGCTATCTTGTTCTCTGTAAGTAAGGAATCAACATGGATTATAAAGATATTTTAAAGTGGCTGCACGATGCTAATTAATTCTTAAAGCAACCTCTTAGGATAAAACAGTATTAAATAAATAGTCATTTACAACAAATAGCTTATCAGATGCTTTTCCTAAATATTAATGTGGTTTGTATATTCGAAACACTTAGAACTATTTATTTCGAATGGTCAAAAATACTCTAAGTGAATAAACTTCTGGCATAGAAACTATTAGTATGATAATTTCCATATAAATACCCATATTTTGCATTAAACCCTACAAGTTTCTAGAAGTTCACAAAGTTTGAGTTAAATATAAACATAAAATGAGTTTGCCTATCCAGTTTCATATGAGTTAGCCAACAAATAATTCTAAGAAAACTTTTGGTTTATAATATTGCACTACACATGGTTGGCAACTTTGGATGCAGTCTAGTCCTGCATTCAACAGAAAAAGGACAGTAACATTTCATACATTAAAAGTGCCGATCTGGGATTCCATTGTTTGCCCACAGACATGTCTATTCCCAAGGGTTTTAACACTGGTCTTTAACAATTTCACAACAAAGCGGATTAAGTCCTTACTACAATAATCGATTAATGTGTGTGTGCGCGCATGAGTTTCCTTCTTTTTTGTTTCTTTGACAAGAAGCTTAATGAATATGGAGTTCATCATACCAGTTTACTATGTATTAGGTGTATAATTAATAAGAAATCACTGAATTATACCTATACAATAACTGTATAGTTGATGTGCTTGAACTGCTCTTCATTAGATAAATATAAGAAAGTATTGTTTTTCACTAGGACGTGCCCCTGCGCTATTTTGTAACGTCGACACTAAATGAACAATATCTTGGGTGTTGAACCGGTAGAGGAGTAATTAATTAGCTCTTCTACAAAACTCCTAAAGTCCTAACATGGGTTATCACTGCTGAGAGCATGTAATTATATGCATTTAGAGTCTTGGAATTCCCTGTCAGTAAGCTCCGAAGAAATGAAAGAAATAGTCCAGACTTGGGGTGTAAATGCTATGTAGAATGCCTGTTCATTTATACAGCGTTTTAACCTGAGAAGTTTGCTTACTGTTTCGGAATACATAATGTTTGAATAAATGTAAATAAATAATTAAATACCCATGTTACCCACTTATGTATTATATAACCATTAAACTTTTTCCTAAAGTCTTCAGTTTCAAGTGAAATTTCGTTTGCATATAGTGCAAAAGGATTCTGTTTCAAGAAACGTTTGGAAGATTCACCTTACCTGTTTTTCAAGCTGTGTTTTTCAACCATTTTCCAAAGTTCTTAGTAAACTACACTTGGACAACAGAATGAGCTGAAAGTTCTCTTTTAGACATGGACAGTATAGGTTTTAATCGTATACAACTATTTCATTATAAGCCATACTTGATAATAAACAAACTTAAGACACTAAAAGCTTATTTTAATTATTATTGTTAATGAAACGAGAGATATGCATGTACATTTCTTGATGGTAGCATAACATAAATATTCAAGAATGCTCAATATTTAAAATTGAGTTATAGATTAATGTTTGGGAAGATATCTAAAAATTTTATAATTTTACAGTAAAAAGCAATTAAAATGCTCAAACCAAAATGCACAAACCTAATAAATAGTCACCCTTCTGCAGAGTATAGGGACTTTTTTATCTTATAGTTTATTTTTATAATCCAAAAGAATAAAGCATTCTTCTAATACTGCCATAGATGCTGTAAATGGCTCAAATATTTGTAAGCAACAAAAAGAATCAAAAGAACAGTAAATGGTGCATTATTGGTAATTAAGTGTACATAAATTCAAAAAACTCGACCATTATTTAGATGAATTTTAACTAGAGAGGCAACAAGTGCTCCAAAAATAAATGTCAATATACAGTCAATTTACTTTTTATATATGTATAATTCAGATATATAAGTAAATTATTAAATTGAGTATTAGTGTGATGAATAGAACACCAGAACTGGGTGTACTTTTGTTCTAAGTTACGAAACTTTACCTGCATTGCGCATGGTTAGGAAAGTCGTTAGCGTTAGGCCTAAGCACTGGGCTAAAAGCTGTGTAAAACTGTGGTGAACGTTCAAAAAATAATGTCCCATGTTTTTTCCTCATAATGTATTTATTCAAAACTATTGAAATTTGGTGACAATATAAATGAATGTTTTATTACACGTACATTTTTCCACATAGTCTCCAACTTGTGCTCCCCTAATGCCACTATAGAATAATTGCATCAGTACCAGCACTTGGCCTGCGCATTTAATGATTTCCTCACTGCATCAATTACGCCATTATCCTCTTCAAAGTGAGTTCCATGCATCTTGAAGAGGCCAAAAAATGTGGAAGTGTGTGATCCGCATGAATAATGACATCAGCGCAGTTTGAATGTTGGCTGTGGCAGGAAGGCTAACATGCAGATCGGTTTTTGCACTTCCTGATGTTTTAATCCTTCGCTCAACAGTGCTTCAATGTAGTGCACAAAATGTTTATATGAATGTTCAAGACATTTTTATTTTCTTGAGCCTAGAAGTTAATTGAGAAGCCTCTTTCCAAACAGTGATATCCATAGAAAACATAATACTATTAATATAGGAAATGAAAGGAAATGTAATGAAAGTAGTGTTTTGAAACATTTTGCATATAGGGTTTTGAATAACATTTAATTTTTTTAAAAATACTGTAACGCTATTTGCATATTATTTTAATTTATTCAGAATTCACACAAAATGTGCATTCAATCAATAAAAAACCCAATTTACGGTTAAGCAAGAAGCATCAACAAATAAGCTTCTTTGAATACAGTAATTAAATTCTCAAATCGTTCTTGTCTCGGTCGCTCACAAACGAGGCTGTCTGTGTGCTGTCTTCGTTGTTATCTTCAGTCATAACACCGTTGTAATTTTGAAAACCATCTTTGTTTAACAGCTTTTCAACAACTTGTCAGTATCTTTTACATTTTCCGCTTTACCGTAACACCAAGTGACAAAGTCGGGTCTGGTGGTGTAGTGGTAACCATACTTGCCTCGTAAACCCAAAATCGCAGGTTCAATCCCGATCAGGGTCGATGGATTTCTTCGGGTGTAAAAATTCTAAGTATGGCTGCCTTTGGAAGGGAAGTAAAGCCGTCAGTCCCATGTCGTACATTTACGGCACGTAACAGAACCTCAAGCCTGAAAAAAGAGGCCTTTGAGCTAAATTTGTCGGTTGTTTCACGCCTTGAATTGAATGAGACGCAGATGACCTGAGATGTTAAAGAGCGTCCGTAAATAAATCAAATGAAAAACCAAGTTACAGCTGGATGTAATTTGAATATATTAGTGTTTTCGTATTCTTCGTTATTTCTCTAAAGTCAATTAAGTTAATTTTATAATTTTACTCTCCACGATCGATAACAGAGGATTTTTCTTTTTAAAAAATAATTATTTTGTAAGACTGAAATACCATGACCCTGGTATTTTTAAAGTAGATGAACGCTTTTTTCCTATCATATACAGAATAATCAACTTTAACTATATTCATTGTGCTGAATTTTTCATACATATATTTGTATTTACAAGGATTCTGTCAGTTTCCTTTTTATATTCTTCAAAAAGCCCTATTAGTAGGAATGAAAGAATAGGTAACAATTTGTACTTATTTAATTTAATTTTGTTAATCATTTAAAATCAATGTGAAATCTTTCCAATTAGGTATGGTTTTTATTCTGACCCCCATATACATCGAAAATCAGATAACTTACTGCCACGTCTGTAAGACATTTGATTCAAGTCAGTTGTGTCGAATGTCATTTCATTAGACTCTTTGGAGTGACAAAATTTGTTCTGTTTTGTTTAGCTCTCATGAGATTGTCGCTACAGCCCACGGTTAGCCTTGGCATGCCGCAGCGACCTGTACATTCTCTAACTCCGTCTCACGACTTCATTGATAAAGGGAAGATTGCAGGGGGGCATGTGATTAGCATGCTAGGCACCCCGCCGCCTGCCCATCACGCGGTTCCCTAGGTCGAAGAATGCAACGCTAACCACTAGACCAAGGAGACGGTCCATGAGCTGATCCTATATTGACTAAAATTGTACATTTGCTATTGTCCGGTAATTTTTGACATGGTAAACATTTTGGTATTCATAGCTTAAAACAGCTCAATATTTGTTTTTGTGTTCTGAAAATGTAGTATAACGCTTGCCTCTTAATCTGTGTGCTCTTAAATGTGCTATGATGTAATTTGTTGTCTAGGAATATGTGCAATAAAATGTATATCGGCAAAGATATACCAGCTTCCATATCAAAGTCGTCGTACTTTAGATATTAAGGTAGATGTTGAATTCTTGAAATAGCTTCAAGAAATAATTATTGATTTTTAAACCACAGATATCCGCATTTGGAAGATATGACGACATTAATTTCAAGTGTGTATGCAGGAAATATATTATAAGGGAAAAACTCATTTTTGGAGATGAATGTCATGTCGCCCTTTGGAACTATACACTTGCAGATTATTGTCTGTAACGGGAGTCAACAACAGACGCTAATTAAACAACTCACCACAGCTCCGCCATCTGTCGGAATGACATGAAAATCGGTATATGGGAAAAAAATTGGAATTTAAGGCATGCAAAGTACTCTTTGACAAAAATTTAGGGCATGTTTTTAAGAATCCCCATACGAGTGATTCATAGGGATTTTCGTTATGGCCAAGAATGCCGTTAATTGTTTAAAATTTCAACTTCTCTCCTAAATAAAAGTCACATACTCTCCGAGTGCCATTCCTGTGTCTCTCTGCATTGTTATTATTCTCAAAAAAGATAGACCCGTATTATTTTGTATCAGTTAACTATACACCATACCCGGATTTTCTCGTCGTGGATAGCAGTTTCACGTATAAATCGCGTTTTTCTGTACTCCAATACCTTTTACTTTGCGTCGAAAGATGTCCGCGTCAATAGAATTATACTTCATCAGTAAAGAATATAAAATTATTCTTACCATTAATTTTCGTAACATCCATTTACAGAAATTTACCCGAATACCAGCATCACCTGTCTGCAGTTTGTGGACAACAGTGATGTTGTATGTTTTGAAGTAAAAATTTACTCATTATCAAACATGAATTGTTGAGTGTGAATGACAATTTTATAATTTCCACATTTAGGGGAAAACATTTCCAACATCTCCCATGATAAAGTACATTCTATTTTCATTGTAATTTTAATTGTAAATGCGAGAAACTGAATCAGTTGCGCCAATATTGCACTTGCTTCGCCGGGAGTTACAGCTTTGAATGCCGACCCGCCAGCTGCCGTGAAATGGGTGACAAAACCATGGAAGTCTCCCATACCCATCTATTTGTTTTAGGAAAAGAGACGAAATTGCTCCTTCTCATTGCCAGCATAAGTTTCACACATCAACCACTCGCTGCAATGTTCGTTAGGAAATATTTTCATTCTTCTTACGGATGTAAAGTTCTAAAATTTATGAATTTGTTTTACTTCTCATTTAAATCACCATAGGATAAAATTCACAGTATCACGTCTGGGATCAACTTTTTATTAATAACTCTGCCCTTCTCGAATGATTTAATTCAATTCATAGAAATGTCAGCTCATAGACTGTTGCACAGTTCCGTTGAGAACTATGGGTGGATGCTGTATGTACCTTTGACACCAAAATCGGGTATTTAGATTATCAATGTTTCTAAAAGATTTGAACAAATATTTTGTTAAATTCCTTAATAATAAAATACAACTAATTCTGTAATAAATAGCATAAATAATAAATTTTAGCATAAGAGTTACAAATTTTACCCTTATAATGCTACTAAAATAAGCTGAGTTTAAATGGTAAGTTTGAACTTCTCTCTCTCCCTTTTCTTCTTTCTTTCTTGGCATTAACGTAGCATATATACTTAGGCCCTTGTTGTCGGTAAGCCAAGTCTCGCTCAACTGACGCGAGTAAATCCCACGCGTTTTGAGTCCATCCGAACCACCTGCAATTGGCCTTAAGAGAGGATGGCAAACACGCTTTTGTAATTAACTCTTTTTATGTTAGAGGTTACGAGATTTGTATCGGAGCACTGCAATCGGCAAGTGAAACTAGTGCTCTCACAGCCCACCACCTGCGCGCTAAACGGGTAACTCATGTTGCTATAATTCACGTGCTTTCGTTAATGTTTCCAGATTGTGAAACTTCTTCAGTGCAATTCAAAGGAAATTACCAAGTTCGTCGTATTAATATCACGTAATGACGTTAAGATGATAGATTCTAATAGAGAGCAAAATTTAATCACAAGTTTAATCTGCTTACTAAAATTCAATGCCAGATGGTAGCAAAATTGCATTCAAACAGATGAAGAAGTGTATAATTTACAAAAATCATTCGACGCCAGTGATAAATGTGTAAGCTGCGATGACATGATCTATGTGGATTTGCGAGCCCTGGCGCTAATCTAAATGGGGCTACTATTAAATTCAATATTTTATTTTGTAATGCATGCTGAATCCATCATTTTACTATTCAAACGTACACATTCTTCAATATCCATCTTCCTATTTGACATTTCCTTAATATTAATAAAAATAAGACTTCCTCTCCAGTAAGCTATAGTTAATAATTTATTAATGGCGCTGCTAAACATTATGGGGCTCAAAACGAATGAAAAAGAATGACATCTAATAGGAAGGCCTTAAACTATTCCTTGAACAAACTTTTTGAAGTCTATATTTTATTACCATCACTCGCCGTTTGTTCCTTAAGTCTGGATTTACTGGTGAGAATAGCTGTGTTCTCTTATAGCATAAAATACTTAATAACAAATATCCATAAGTGCTAGAAAGGAGAGTGTAGCGGCTATATCAGAAAAAGTGGGGAAAAATGTATAATTTTCATATACTCGAGAGAATGTCTCAGAATCATGTTTGGGCACTACAAACACAGCGGCAAGCTCAGGAAATCACTATGAAGGCATTGCTATTTGCTAAAATAATTTAATTAATTATATTAGAGCGATTCTTCCTAAAGCAGTCTTGTTGTGTGCCAAGATACCTCTTCATGACTCGCACAATATCTTTCAACTGATACAGGTCATGACAATTATAAAAGTTGCACTAATAGTAAAGTAGCATGTGTAATAGAAGTGTACAAAATGTAAGCTCTCCAACTTTTGTGGTTTCCGAGAATAATCTACCTGAGTGTGCAGAAATTAAAATTTGAGAAAAATAACTTTAATATGATACTTAAAATTTTGATCTCATCGATTTCTTCCAAAGTCATAATAAACAGCAGCGTCATTCCTGCTATCTCCTCTTTGCTCCCTTTCAGCTTTTCTCCTCTTTGTTCCAGCTTCTTTGGTTGAAGACTGGGCAGTAATTTGGACTTTATACAACCGATTGTTGTGAACAAGACGCATAGATTTTTTTTATATTATACCAGCTACATGCCCCATTTCTTTGCACCTGTTACACAAGTATCCCTTGGCTCTTGTAGTTTTTGTAAAAATATACCGTGTGTGTCTACTCACATGAAGTGAGTAGATCTCAGAACAAAGTCATCTCCTACAGTTAGTAGTTTCTTCAAAAGAGGGCTATTTTTTCAATGTGCATACATTGCATTCTTATTATCAAAACTAGAAAGTAGCTTTACATAATAATATTACCATTATGTGCAATAGTTTTATATACATCACTATGTACAATTATGTCATTTATTTCCATTTAAGGAACTTTTTGTTGGTTGAAATCACAATACTTTCATTTTCAAAACACGGTTTTTCAGGTAGGGATTAGTTATGTTTTCCAATTATCTTTTAGTATTATATTGATTTCCTTGAATTTTTTTCTTAAACACCTTCTTATTCCCTTATTCTAGACATGTTAAGGTACGAAAGAATAGTTGTAAACACACAAAATACACAACGAACTTCTTTTTCACGCTATAATCACAAAATCTAGCAAAGTAAACAAGCATCATGGTGTTGCAGTGCAGCCAATACCTTCAAAGGCACGAAAGAAAATTCCCAAAGGTTCTATCTCATTAGAAATGAAAGATTCGCAATTATGATAGATATGAAAAGGGGGCATTGCACTTCTGAATTAAAAGGTATAAGCAGCATTTAAGGGTTTTATACTATTATACTGCTATAAAAGTAGACATTTTTAAAACTAGGAACCTCAGATAATTTTTAGTGCTAAAGCAAAAATAAAAAGGAATTTTTAATCATTTTAGAATACCTTGTCCCCCAAACTATAAGTAAAACTTATTAGTTGCCGACATGTTACTATCTTCCCACATATTTTTTCACTTAAAAGAATGTTAGAGATCGACTGAACCAGCCAAGCATCAACAGAGAAAGAGAGGGAGGAATCTGAGCAACAATTATAGCCATAGAGTCGGCTTCTAAGCCGGATTTAATACTGGAGGTATTCAAGAGATACAATCCAATCAGGTGTTAGTACTTACCCCCTCCCGAAACTGAAGGGAAGAGCAAAAAGATTCTGAACAAATAATATACTCAGAGACAATATTTGGATATTATGTTCACAGAGGAAAAGTTGCAAATGAGCAATCAGACTTGTAACACTAGAGTCACGGCCGAGATTCGAACCACGGATCTTCACCCTTCGAAAATGGGCTCACTATTACAGGAAAATGCATTTGTGTCAACATCATTCTACCTTAATAGACTGGTAGATTTGGTGAAGTTGGCATTACCTATATATCGCTTCTAAAAATGTGATCATTTAAACCGATGAAAATAGTAGCAGGTGTTACAAGAAGCAATTAAGTAAACAAGGTTGTGGCAACCCAACTCTTAGGTTATCTATTTCATCTGTATCAGGTATGGTGTTGTGACCTGAAGAGTATTCCCTAGCAAAAAGACTACATAACTCTTCAGCTAGTAAATAGGTCATACACTTTTTTAGTATATCTTATTTACCTTCATCAGAAAAAGGTAACGATTTTGAATTTGATATGGCTGAGGATATTACCAAAAATAACACTTTTTTGTGATTATCTTGTAGATTATTTTATCTTTGATTTTATTCCCTTCTACAAATGGACTGAAAACACCCAATTCCAACACTTGCAAGGTAGCTAAGTAAAGAGTTTATTTTTACAGTTCACTTTCTGATATAAAACTATTATAGCACTAAATTATATTAAATAACAAACTTTCAATAAAACTAATGGGATGCATATGCCAAGTAAGAAGAGAAGGAAAACTGAAAGCAGACAATCAGATAGAAAACCATATAAAAAGTACAAGTGAAAATACAATATCTCTCCTGGATTATGTAAAGCGTTTCTTATTTAAACAGACCCTTCTAATGATAGTCTTTAGTTTCAAATATGTTACTTCAAATATCGACATTTGTACGTTAGTAATATATTAGTGTTAGAACACAGTTTTAATAACACCAGTTTAATTATCAGTCCGCAGTCTGAAAATAGTGCCCTGAGGTTTTCACATCCTGCCAAAATAAAAATATAATTATATTTTACAAGTCATTTTTCAGTGAGTGGCGCTATCACATTGCGGCGTTAAAGCAGATTTGACTCTTAGCGTTATTACATTGTCCCAAGAGGTTAAGTGACGCATGCGTGGTGGCCCGATTTATCAAAAGCACAGCGTTAATCACTAGCAATAGTTTACAGTTGCATCTACCGTATGCTAAGCATGGAGGAAGAAAACTTTGTGATTAGATGGGTATGTTCCGGCGAGGCAACCTTCCACTCGGTGGGCGAGTGAATGCCCATAACGCAATCATATGGACAGCTGAAAGCCTGTATGTTTCCTCGGAATTGTAAAGGAGTAGAAAACTTCCCAAAGTAAATACTGTATGACCGATAAGTCGAAAAAATATTCTCTATGGAACATTCATATTCGCAAAGGGGTTTGTTGAACATGTAAAACTTTCTCGCACATCAGCTGCTGCAGAAAAACAGTTATTATGTTCCACAGATGGTACACCACTTATTGGGTGACATACGTTCGAAATTAGCTTGATGACGTATTTGGTAACAACCACTGCAGTAACCGTGGGCCAATTTAATGCTCTCTAAATTTTCAATATGTCACATTACCCGATTTCTTTCTTTGGAGTATTGTATGAATGAATAAATTGATTGATAACTATTACTTCAAATAATACATCACTTTTAAAAGTATAAATTTTAGCAAATTATTTTAGCATTGGGCATAAAAAATAGAAAACGTACCTACATATATAAATTTGTAAATTACATTAAAAATAATTTGAAATGATAATCTACAAAATAAGATAAAAGCCTATACCCAAGTTGCCTTCCTGGTCCCTATGTTGTTCAACAAACCCTGACTCCAGTTTTTTTACTACTGAGGCACCATAGGCTGTACTTCAGGTGGTTGTCTGTATTAATGAAGCCAGTATTTCCTTGACTTTATTTGTAAACTCTCTTGAACCATGCAGTACAATAACCCTCTTTGGTTATTCTTATTTATGATTAATATATTCATCAAATCTATAAAATGTTGCCTTTCTCACTAATTTCTTTTCTATATTCCCCTTTTCATTTTTAATTATTTTATACTTTTAGCACTGTTTTCTATTATGTCTCTTCCTTAGGATTATCTACTTCCTCGACCATATCTTTTGTTTCCACCTCTTAGTTTCTTCCAGTACAGAATGTTGCTATTTATTTCTCCACTCATAGGGCATATATCTAAATTACCTCTCTCTTCAGTCTCTTAAATGAATAACTTTTGTTCTTACCGATGCACCTTCTTCTCAACACAAATTTATATTTTTACCTCTTCCCCATTCTGTTAAAAGATTTAGGGTCAAACTGCTTTATGATTGGCATATTTACTATCAATTAAGCTACGGGTGTACCAGATACGTTTTTGATGAGGAAAAAGCTACCAGCACCTACTTTCGTGCTTTACAGGAAAACAAACCTCGAGCAATGTGGAGAGTATGTTGCGTGCTACACGCTCTAATGGGTTGGATATTTATAACTCGCACCAGTAGGAAATTACTTTCACTTCCTGTTTTCCCGTGTGCTGCATTAGCAAACAGCACCAAAAACAATGTGACTGCTTACAGAGATTCATGTTGATTATAAGCATATAATCGTTTTCAGACTAATCCGAGTGGATCCTGGCGGTGTAGTGGTAACCATGCTTGTCTCCTAAACCCAAGATCGCGGGTTCGATCCCGACCAGAACCGATGGATTTTTTTCGGGTTAAAATCCTAAGTATGGCTTCCTTCGGAAGGGAAGTAAAGCCGTGGGTCCCGTGTCGTACATTTACGGCACGATACAGAATCTCAAGCCTGAAAGAAGAGGCCCCTGAGCAAAATTTGTCGGCAGTTTTACGCATGAATTGAATGGGACGCTGATGACCTGAGATGTTAAAGAGCGTCCGTAAATAAATAAAAAAAGGACTAATCTGAATAGTGACGGGGGATATGTGGCTTTAGGGGGATAAAATATTATTATTTTGTTAGTATCTTGAATAACCGCGATCTGCTGCAAATTGAAGCCTAATGGAAACATTGATATTATTTTTTTTATCTAATCGCATTCTGGTTCTACTGTTGCTTACTGCCACTTAAAGTACTAAATAAAAATTGAAAAGTTTACAGGATCCGTGGAAACGCGTGTATGTGGGGTTTACTAAAGGAGATGTGGGATTTAGCAATATTAAATAATTGGTTTCACCCCCTTTATTATAGCAATTAATGGTCAAAAATTCTGAATTGGAAATTATATGTTAAGGTAAACTTGATACAAAGTTAACTTTTGCACCGCAGATAAAGTTATTTAAGTTTTACTTGCCACAATTTAAGAAAAATTAAAGCAATAAATAATAACTGTTAATTATTAAAGTTTTAAAATGTTCTTCAAAAGAGTCCCATATCTGCACCAAAATTGTTTTAAAATGGGAGAAAAAGAACAATTCCTAACTGTGGTGACAAAATTTAAATTCACCTCATAGCAGGCAAAATTACATAATACAATTAAGCAGATAACAAACAACTCTTGTAACACGTAAATAGTTTTCTGACACCAATTCTCTATAACATTAAAGCCCAGTAACTGCAAAAGAAAAATGACATAAATTCTCTAAGGAAAGTTTATACTGAAACCTTTTATAATTTACATTATAAATATATAAAATAATCCTGACAACCATACAAAAACCTGGGTCACCAAAGCAGGTAAGAAGCAGCATTGAAGTTCTAGCAAAAGCCGAGTCAAAGCTCCATTTTCCGGAAACTTCTTACCTACGTCCTATCACTTCTGCAGGTCAGAGGAGAAGATTGCTTTCACAGTCCTCGGGGCGAGTTATTAATGCCGGAACATTGAAGACAAGGGAAATGTTGATCAGTGAAATTAAATTTTAAAATCACGTCACCACGCTCACGTGATAGCACCAAGTAAAGAGATGAGTCCTAAAATATCGATCGGCAGTTTTCTTTTGTGCAAATACGGCTAGGATATCAAACATTGCTTTTCATAAAGGCATTTAATGCATATTTTCTATAAATGCTTAATTTAGACTCTTTGTTAAATTACTAACTACATTTTTAGATGTACATTATTTATGTTCTCATTATCTATTAATCTGAGATTTCTAAATAGCTTTGTCACATGTTTCTGTCAATAAGGAAACTTTAAAATAAACTTTGTAAACGCCCTTCACAATTATGATAAAACCCCAAAGAGATTTTCAAATTGTTGAAACGTACCGCCACGAGTGGCCGAGGTCGTTAAGGCGCGGACTCGTGAGCGGGAGGTCCGGGGTTCGAATCCCGCCAGGACCGTCCTCCCTGACTGAGGTTTTGTCCAGGCTTTCCTTAGTCCTCATAAATGGTAAATGCCAGGGAGGTACCCTAAAATTAGGCCTGGAACGTTTCCTTCCTTATAAACAAATCCTTTCCCAATATATCATTTCATCCCTTGCATCATCAATGTCCACCGCCTGTGGTGCCTCAGTAATAAAAACGGGCGTTAAACACTATTCAAAAAAATTGTTGAACCAAATATTTCAATGAAATTTATTTACCGCAATGAAAAGAAAATAAATTTACCTGCTTTATTTTACTGAGTGTGAAATGCGGAAACTCATTCAGAAGCATGTTCAATAATGATCAAGTAATTATCCTCTTTACTGATGAAAATCTTTCGCGTTAAAGGGAAAATAAAATAATATAACGGTAATATATATATATATATATATATATATATATATATATATATAATGGGGAGAGTATCAAACTAGCAGCTACTATCTCTTCATTTCTGTTTACAGTGGAAAAAACAAGGAAGTATCCTGAAAATTCAGACTCTTGAGCGCGGCATTGTTCGGTTGAAGATATTGTATCCTTCAACAAGATGCAGTTCCGACTTACAAGGCACGAACAATTCAATATGACTCAGAATAATATTCCAGAAAGTTTCAAAAAACTTTACTTAAATAAGGCATAAAATGCTAACGAAATATGTGCATAACTCTGAGATGATCAACACTTGTGCATTTTTTATTTAATTATGTCCTCTATATTCACCAATGACTCGTCAGCAAAGTCAAGCACTGGGACTCGTATTCAGGAGGTTCCAGGTTCGAATCACTTGGGACCGGCCATTCTGACCTTGGACTTTTTCATGATTTTTCCCTTTTAGCAAAATTTCCGCTATCCTATTTCATATAATTTCATTCGTACATGTATAAACAGCCAAAAGCGTGAGATACGTCCATTGTTTCCTCTTTGGAAAGCATTTTTGACCAGGCATCAAAAGCGGTCCTTCTGAGGGGCTCAAAACTCCTTGGGGGAGGGGAGCACCGCCGACGCGACGTCGGGTTGCCCTGTTTGGAAACACTGTTAGGAGTTCCGTCTATGTCGTACGTCACGGCACTGTATTCTGGCCGCCCGTTGTCTTCTTCACATTATGCCTTCCTTCCGGAGATGCCTCCATAGGGGACGTAGGCACAAACGGCCAGACTTGAGCACGGCTAAGGTACTTAAAAATTCCTCTTCCGTGCCTACCAATGAATTCAATAACCATCAGTAAAATAAATATAGTTTTTTTTTAACGGAATTCTATGGGAGTACTTCAGTATAACAATTTACCCTCTGTTTTGCATTTTACTTCGTGTCAACAATAAATTATATTTTAATAAGCTCCCTATAATGAGTTATGATCAGGACTCAGATGTTAATCATCTAAAAATGCCTTGAAACGACATATAAAATTACCTTAAAATTGTAAATAATGACCCAAGAATTATCCAAAATTTTCAAAATGAATGTAAAACATTTGCGTCTATATTGCTTTATTAAACGTAAGATATTAACGTTTCTAAAAGCATATGTTCTACATTCACTTGCAAAAGACAAAAATGAAATGAAAAATTACTCTGTAAAAATGTAGCCACCTTATTCTACATTGCGGAAAATTAGTTTACATGTGCAGATTCTCAAATTTAAAGAGACGCCGATTATCCGCAAGAACATTTTTACATTTTGAAAAATCCTTCACGTCATGGGCACTTAACATTAGAAGCATGTTTCAGATATGCTAAGTCACACTAAGTGTCAGTTCTTCGAGATCGAATTTGTTGAAGTTATCACCTGTTAGCTCTTCAGAAACCAAGCACATGGAGCGGTATCCCGGATTTTTATCTAGCACACTTTTCATTTTATTTTTCAACATTTTGCCAACTTCACCATATACATCACCAAGCACAACTTGAATTACATTGACAAGTCCAATGATATTTTACAGCTTGGAGGTGTTTGTAAGGCGTTTAACGCCTGCTTTACAACTGGCACCATGGGCGGTGGACATTGATGATACACGAGATGAAATTATAAATTTAAAAATTATTTTTTTTTTAAAGTAAGCATTCCGGGCTTCTTAAGTTTTAGCCTACCTCCACTGCGTTTGCCATTTATGCGGATGACATAACCCTCAGTCAGTAAGAGCGGTCCTGCCAGAATCGAACCCCATTCCTCCCGCTCACGAGTCCGTGCCTTAACGACATCGGTAGCTACCTAATTATTGAATAGCTAACTGCTTCCAAAGCTTTGGTGTTCAGCAGAAATACTTGACCCAAGCTGTTGATTTCCATAGTCCCCACAATGACGTGGGCTACAGAGGAGTCTTTAATGTCTCTAGCTTCGTGAATATAGACAAAGATCTTGTTAGCTTCGATCGTTCCTATGATGTCCTCATAGCAATGACAATTTTAATTCACTCTTAAAGCTGTGAAATGATTGGCCACTGTAGCGTTGCGTTTCTTACAATTAGTTTTGCTTGCTGCTGCATATGTTAATATTAATTGTGCTGAAGTTTTCCTTTTGGCACAATTCTCCAGAGCATGTACGTGTTTGACATGCGGTTGTATTGTGAATCTCTTCTCTGCTGTCACAAACCATGCTCAGTAATATCAAACCCATCAATCTTATGTGCATTTTAGACAATTTCAGCAACAATTTGATTTAAGTGATACTGTTACATGACTTTACTTTCTAGAGCGCACGCAACTGGACTGCAACTAAAACGGATTCCTCTGGACCAGCTATTTGTAGGCCACCACAGTAACTGTTTTCCTAGGTTTGCTATTTACCTGAAAAGGTGCCTGGAATATATTAAACCACAATCATCTGCGTAATATAACTTATACATCGGCAGTAACTTGAACCAATGGTTGCGTGATGAGAGGCTCTGGTTGTTAATTCTGTTAAGTCTTATTCTTTAATTCCGAGAATGTGTTTGACTGTTTAAATAAATCTTGGCAAGTTGCTAGGAAGTTGTGAACTTAATACGTAAGGCTGTCTTAATGAATGAATATTCATTTCATTAATGACATTTACACATAATTTACACGTTAGTTTGAATTACAAAGTATGTATAAACTTATTACTATTTATTAATATAATTTATATTTTCCACTTTATAATGCTCAATTTACGGAGTTGCCTTTCTTCCGAACCCATTACAATTAACACCAGGTTCAGTACGTAATAGGGATGTATGTTCACTCCTAAACAGTATCAACATTGTTATTTCCATTTGTATGGGACACTTTCCATGACTATTTTTGTCTCATCCTCCCGGTGTATTTTCCATGTTCTTTTACATTTTCATCTGATCTTTACTTTAAAAATGTGCCTTTGATTTCATTTGATAACTTTTCCAACTTTCTTAAAATGAACTGTTCCCTCCAAAATTTGGTTTCTTTACATTCTAAAATAAAATGCCAAATGCTATCTGTTTCTTTAAACAATGACATTTCCCTTATTATATATATTCCTTATTCCACTTAAGCACATTACTCTTGTTCTAAACCATGTTTAGAACAACCAACATTTCTCTGGGAATCCATCTATTCCATATGCCTTATTAAGATTTAACTTTTTTTTTTTCAGTGCTTCAGTCATTTTGCCATCCAAAACGTCACAATTTTCCATGGGTTATTGTTAATCAAGTTGTCTTGTATAACCAAAGGTTTTACTTCCAAAAGACCCTGAAAAACTTACACCATGTTATTTGTGATATGATATCACATCCCTTTCTTTTGTGCATTTTGCTTACAAATGCCCAAATTGTCACCAAATCTGTAATTCAGAAACTTGTGGACATCATTCCTTGACTGGTTTAATCTTGGGTACATTTTCTCTGAATGTTCCCTTTTCAAAACTGATTGGCAATATTTAGAAGCCTCATCTAATGTATAAATTGGCTCCATTTTACAACAACATTAACCTTTCCTGTCTTTTCTGATTTCTTTAACACGATCTTCGTCATATCCCAAATACTAACCAGCTTTTTAGCACATTAGATAAACACTTAAATTCCCGAACAATCTAATTTTTACCCAATACATGGATAGTGCCTACTTTTCCATAAATTTCGTGGCACTCTTCTGGTGCTTTTATTTCAGACATCAATCGTAACTCTTTTTCTGTAACTCCGAACATTCCACCTGGGTACAGAAATGAATAACTTCTGAATAGAAAAATGAAAAGTTATTTATCTTTGGAGGAGAATATTTCAAAAGTGACCATAAAAAGCATGGACAGCGTGACTGTTCCAGTTTTGTCCACTACACCCATCACAGAAATGTCTTAAAATTGAAGTAGAAGCACCAAATTGGAATTTACTGAGGAAATCAGTTAGAACAGAAGACTCTTCAACAGCCTCACGAACATCCTGGTTTTCTGTCCAGTAATAGAAGAGTGGACATTTATTTTCTAAGTCAGTTATGCAAAGAGCATAAAATGAAATCTGCCGTGAATAGTAAGCCGCTCCTATCAAAAGTATAGGGAGAGGGTGAACTTGTTGGAGATTAAAGGAGAACGAGACGCTGTTCATAAGGTTCTCCTTCACAATTTTATGGAAGGTTTTTGCCCTTAAGCTGCTCTAAGTTCAGCTTTTTGTTTTCATCATTGGTGGATTTCAGTAGATGGGACATTCGTGCACAGTGGGTACAAGCATCTGTTGGAGAGCCAAATCCCAGATTGAAATTGTTCGATAAAATATTCTGGAAAAACCACTTTTTACTTTGAGGTGATCTGGAACTCTGTCATTATACATCTTTAATAACTTATTAATATTGAGTTCTGAACCTCTTACCTTTTTGGCGTGCCCAACGACTTTCTCGTGCTTCCAAATTTGATAGGAACCTAACCACAGACTTTTTCTTTTCATTAAAAACTTTCTCTAGCGATCACCTCCTCTTCGCTCAGCAATGGGACTCCCTGCTTTTTCCCTGACCACTACAGTGTTGAGCCGACTCTGCGCGAAACCGTAGACAACATGGAAAAAGGTTGCATATATTGAGACTTCTTTACTACGAGTTCTTATTTAAAATGGAAATAATAATAATAATAATAATAATAATAATAATAATGATAATAATAATAATATGTCACGGTATTGTAATAAAAATCAATTAAGTAAAATAAAAACTATAAAATTAACTGGCCTCACACCTCACAATCCTCCTTCCGTTTATTCAAAGGATTCCTCTTCCTATTCCTGGATCCTGTAGATTTCTCTCCAACAAGACAGCCACCTTCTATCCTCTTTAAGCACATGTGTTAGCACACCAGGAGATTTTCTCATATTGAATAAATGACAACGCATTTTAATTGTTGAATTCTCTAACTTTTGTATACATTACATGAAAAGAGCACTGAAAACAGCATTTCTTGGACGGACTACATTCTGTTCCGACAACTGAATTGACTAAATGCATTCTGCACCAAATGTGCACTTTGAGGTCTATATTTTATACATAAAGAAGTCGTTTTAAAGAGGAAAGACGTTGTAGCACTATGCAAGGCATTACTGAGAGTAAGAAATCGCATCAAACAGAATTTTGTCCACCGATGAACAAACTGCTTTATGACACGATACTCCTAATTTTGTTTGTTAAATTAAACTGAACTAATCAAAAAATTAACATTTATTCGATTCAAAATAGTACAGAAAAAGTGTGAAAATGAAAAAGAAAGTAACTAGTTAAAAATTAATATTTTAGAGTAACATTTCTTTTTATGTTCTATTCTTTTACACTTAAACTAAACTAACCTAACCTAATCTAATGTATGAAAAAATAACATTTATTCCATTAAAGATAGTGCAAAAGTGTTATAATGGAGTAATATTATTTTTTATGTTATGTTATTTTTTTAAACTTGAATTGAACTAACCTAACCTATGAAAAAAGTACAATTTACTCCATTTAAGAATAGTGTAGGAAAAATATGAAAATTAAAAAAAAATATTTATTCTGAAAGAAAAAAGCAAGTAAGAAAAAATACTTGTCAACGGGGAATCGAACCCACAAAATTCACTTCAGTAGCACGACGCTCTAGTCTGCTGACCTAACAGGGCCTCATGGTATGACAGACCCACGCATGCGCAGGAGAAATGACTTTAGATAATGTAAATAGTAGAAGGCTTATATAGCTTATAGTAACCTACTGGGACATCTCCTGTATTGCTAAGATGTATTCATGGCTACCTGGACGATTGACTCTAATCACAATAGGGAAAAACTTGCCTTTCGTCATCCTTTGTGTTTCTTCTGCTGGTAATGGCTAGAGCGATGGGTCTGTCTACTATAACGAAGCTAAGTACTTGCAGGTGGTCGAACAATAGATCCTTTTGTATCTTAGTTGCTGAAGATGCTTCAAAATTCGTTGAAGATAGAAGGGGGAACGGGTGTCGGCGATAACGTCATCGCGTCGTATGATGAACTCTCCAATTAAGTGCCAGAAAGGCGATATATTTAAAATATGCGCATTTGGCAGTTGAAGAACTCACCAATTATATTCAAATATTTCAAAGGCTCAGGGAAGCAGTGGGTACTCTGCTGTAGACCCCACGTGAAGCTTAGAAACCACATGGCGACTTTTGGATTTCATATGTAAGTAGAAACAATCTAGCAAAAAGGCACGTTTTGTATTTACTGGATCGTTTTTACCAGATGGCAGCCGCAGTTCAGATCAGGAAGTTAAGGCAGTACAACGCATTACCAGATCGTTTTACCAGTGGCAGTAGAGGAGAGGCACACAGATGCAGCGTACTTAGCACGCGTCATCAAAGTCATAGATATAACGAACCAGGTGGCCGATAACTAGTGTAGTGTGATTAAATATTTAAATACGTTTAAATGCAGCAAGGTCGTGTGATTTAAACCACCCCTCTCCAAATCCCTCCTCCGGTGATCAATAAAACACGAAAGGCGACTTCGGACCCCTGAACGACCCGGGGTATGAATTGGGACCCTCGGTACAACGACTACATCAACATCGGCATATAAAAACCGCTTCAAATCAGTACATCCAACGTGGAACTCCCCTGTAAAAACTCCTTCATTGGTCAAAGCGGAAATTATTTACGTAAAGTACTTCTTCTACTTCTAAAATCCTAAGCAGTCGGCAGTCTTCACTACCGTTCGGCACTGCAGCCTGAATTACCTTCTCCATGTAAGGATTAGTACAATCTCTCCTCTTTATTCCAAGCGACTCTCCTCGTTTCTACTTGCACAATACTTCCTCCAGGCTTGGGGACTACGCGCAAGCCTGCCTCTCTCTATATGCATGCATTATTATAATATCAATTCTAGTTTTGCTTAAACTATAATAGAAAAAATGTATTTGAATCCAAAAATAAATTAAGAATGTTGCTAAAATTTAAAAATATGATCAATAATAGACTTAAACTGTACCTAAAATAAAGGGAAAATATCAGAAAGGACAAAAATTGGTATTAAAATGCTCGCTTTACATTCAAAATTCCACGTTCATATATATAGCATTACCTACTACATTTTAGGTATAAGATGACATAATCATCAACATATGGGCCTATCCATGTAATTACGTTTGGCGGGAGTAAACAGTGTGATATAGGCAAATATGGGCAAGAAATTTTAATTACGGCCAAACATTACTTCAGAATTTACAGTGTTTTCTTCCAATTGTTATTTGTTTGTATTAATTTTATGTTTAAAAGGTTTCCTTGTGTTTTATAAATCGTCGAGTAACTAGTTAAACTGTTAAATTTACTAAGTCTGTTTCCATTTTTACTGACAACTGCTCAAAAGTACTGTGCATGCATTTAATTTATGACATCGAAACATGTAATTGCAATCTTCTATTAATATAACTCAAGGATTTTAGTTGTATATTTTACCCCTTTTGTTCAGCATTTTATTCTTATTTTTCACCATCCGGAACAGGTTTTACAGGTTTAAACATCGATAACATTTATCAGACCCATGCACCTTGTATTCAGAATAACATGAATTATGTTACAACTGAAAATAGATTTAAACATTCTAAATAATAACTGTAGTACAATAAATAGGCAATACATTAAAAATAAATGTAAATTAAGCTTTATGTTTAGAATGTATAAATTTTCATATTTTATCCATGTTTAAAATATATTTTAAAAAAAGTTTTGGTAATAATGCCTATTTCACACAAAACAGTTAACATTATATATAAATTTAACTTGCACATGCATAGAGTGAGATATGTAATAACATTTCCTAAATATGGGACCTTTATCAAATAAATTTGCAAATATTTATGGTTGTTTTTAAAATACTGTTTTCCACTCCAAAATATGTGTTTTAACATTAGTTGACATTTTAATTTCCAAAAGAGACTTTCAAAAATGGTAATAAGTGGTATTTTTCTAATGTCCTATTCAACTCATTTTAGATTCATTTTTATGAAAATTGTTTGTGAACGATTAATGGATTGAATTTGAGCTGGAAACGAGCTTGGAGTTTAAAGCTGCTTGACATTCTGGTTTTAGGTGAGGAAAAACTTCGTAAAAACAAAACAAAACAAAAAAGGCAGCTTGATCAAAGCAAGGTTCATAACTTTGCCTTCTCTTTTTGCAGATAGTTCAGACTAATGTCGTAGGTAAATGAGTGTGGGAGATAGTTCTCGGCTCATGAGTTTCCTTTGTAACTTTCAAACTAATGGAAGCAGTTCAGTGAAAGTTGAAATAGCAATTTCTTATTGCATGAAACGTATAGTTTTGGAAGGATATGAGTGGCGGCTCTAATCTCTAGTACGTGTGTCGCACATAATCGTGAACATTATTGCGTATTCGCTATCCTTGGCAGTAAAGTGACGCATGGTTGTAACGGAATTGTCAAGAGTCAGCGTGTTTTTGTGTTACATACGTACAATACAGTATGAATCGATGCACAAGGGAAGAACGTTTGTTCATTTTCCGCACTTAATGCCAAAGTAACCTTGATGCTAACCACAGACACTTTCAACATTTATTATATAATGTTTCTCGTCCATCAAGATACAACTGTGCGGTATGTAACTGAATTACATTAATTAGCTTTAATTGTTATAAAAGACCGAGAGTAACACGCCATATATTAAACGAATCCAATATATACTTTTAACGAATGTACTTCGATGCCAATAGTCTCAAGGTAACCAATGGTCGCCAGTATTAGACATTTTGTATCACTTCAAAATCCCCCCCCCCAAAACTTTAATAACAGTTATTACATTACTTATGTAAACAGTGTAACGGCATAATTACATGCACAATGGGAGAGAGCAGTTTCCTCCTTGGTTGTAGAGTTAAGATTATAGGAAATATGTATTTAAGCACATATATGTATAGGATGCTTAAATAAAATCGTGGTTTTCACAATAGGAGAAATTGGCCAAAACTAGCAAACGTTCTCGTGAACATAAAGTATACCTTTCTTAAGATATAACCCATTCTTTATTCAGCCAGATTCTAGTAAACAAGTATCCAGGATAATTTAGCTTTCTTGTGTGATGTGATGCGATCTTTCCTTTTCGGCCAGTTGTTCTTCTTTATTTGTTGTATTACCTCTGCAGTGCACATACAGATGTGCATAAGTCATTCGTAAACTAGTTATTTGAACTTGTAGATGTACAAGTCAACGTATGTGATACATGGCATGATGAAGTATCGCCTCATTTTTTCCGCACCTAACCAGACCTTTGGTGGGAGATGGACTGATCGAGGAGGTCTAGTAACGGATAGAGGGAAGGATTTGAAAAAAGGAAAATTAATTTGATAGGTTTTTGGGCGTAATCTCAGGGGTAAACAATTCCTTCCTCTCCGAAGATGGTTTCCGCTGACTTACAGTTTTGCCACAGCTGTTGAGACTCTGACCATGGGGGAAGGAGTCCTGGAGGTTAATAAGATTTTTTCGTTAATGGAAGATGACACAATTTATTGTTCATACACCATTGCACATAAGATGTACTGCACTTAACTAATAAAGCTTATCCACTTAATACTCTTCCAATACTAACTACCGCTTTCACTAGGACTAAATTTAAATAACGAATGGAAGAAAAATTTTAAATAGCTGTGGCCTTCGACAAAACGTTTCCTCAAAAAATAGTTTTGTGCCTTGTTATTCTTGCTCTAATGCATTGGAATTCATTTATTCTGATTGCGGTGTCCTTCATGCTGTATGTACCTCTCGCCTTTCCAGAGAATTAAAATGCATAAACATTCACTGTATACTAGTCGAAGATCTTGAAAAGACCATTGTAGCAGCAGCACGTAATTAAGCAATTAAGCAGTGATTACACTTTAATTTGTTCACATCGTCGTTGAGTGACTGATTCGGTCACACGTGATTGCCGGAGCAAGAAACCCACGTTCAACCTTCATTAGTTCTGTTTCACTGGTTCTTTTCTATACTGTATTTTATTGTTAAATTTGTACTCAATTGTAGATTCTCTGCGGTTCCCTCTCTAATTAGCAAATACTCTACTGATGGCAAGCTTTACTTCTTTAAAATTTATGTTGAATTCCGTTAGGAGCATATGCAGTTGGAAATAATGTTTAACACTCCAGGTGTATAACATTAGAAAAAAACATTTATGTTTTAATATACTTTTTATTTTTTATTTATTTGTTTGTTTTTGTCACCTTTTTAACCGCTTAATGCATAATGTGTTCAAGAAGAGATAGCTTCATATAGATGCATAAAAAGTAAAATAGACTCAAGCTTTTCTTGAGAGAGGACCCCATTTAAAGATTTTTTACTTTAAAGATTTTTTTACTCCCAGAACCCCAAATTTTTAACTTAAAGTTTAAAATTGAAAAAATATATAATATGTGTGCTTGTGTTTTAAAGTTGTTCATCTCTGGTTTACAAATATTAAAGGCGTAAGCAAAAAAAAAAAATGCACTTTTATTCAATATTTCCCTTTTAATTATACTGTATCCTTAAATAATAGTAATAATAATAATAATAATAATAATAATAAGTATTGTGATGCTACAATATAACTGGTTAATTTTAATTTCTGAATGAGAGAATCATGCTGTATTTTAATTTAAAGACGTGATATAACGTTCGTAATAGGAGAAATTTGTATTTCGGGATCCGATTCTACAATTCCTACACTATTTCTATACGTTTTTTAGGTAAATGAATGATGAAATTTATTTTTCATAGAAGTGAGTAGTTACAAAACACATCTGTATATTAATGGTCTTCTTTGATGGCCATGAAAAATTTGGCCTATTCACTTCGCTGCCGAAAGATGTGTGCTATTGCCAGGGACATAAGTGTTCTGCCTGGTCCACGTTATCGACTTACCTCTTTGAAAGTATTTTCCGGAACAAATTGTCGCCTTGAATTTAATTTAAGTTTACTTTATCTCAATAAATAAACGCTGTACGGTCGTTTTCTCGTAATCGTTCTTTATATCTATACATTGGAAAAAATGCAACGTTAAAGAATATTCCTAATGTTCGCTATACCCCTGAAAGGACCAAGAGTCCGCGGACCACAGTTTGAGAACCGGTTAACTAGACCATTGATCTCGTTAATAATTTATTTTATTTCATATTTTTAATATCCTATCTACCCTTCTAAATGCCTCATAGCCGTATGTCACTGAAACTTTTTTTTTCAAAACTTTTTTCAGTCTTAATTCTTATCCTTGATTTTTAAAATCGTGCTCTTTATGGATTAGAACCATTTTACATTAAGAAATTGAAAGTGTCTACTTGTTCCAAAATAAAAATATTGATATAAATATTCTTCTGTTATTTTAACTGTACATTTATATGATATGTAAGCTATTTTGGGAACAATTATTTACCAGGTCTGTTCAATAACGAGTGATAATAAAATTTTCAGTAATAATTTAAATTTTTTTTCAATATTTTACAAACGTAATGGGTAACAGCCCATGTGGTACTAGTTTTGTTGTCACTTCCGGCTTCCGCCTATGGTAGGTGTGCAAGTCGAGACATGTTCAGTTCCGCCAACAGTAAAATGGAGGTGACACGCTACGAACAAACTGCTGCTCTGAAATTATGCTTTCGTGTCAACAAAACTTCAGCTGAGGCCTATGGAGAGTTAGTTCTTCCCTATAAAACGACTGTCTCTCTCTCTTTCTAACATTTCGGGTCATCAGTGTCTCATTCAACTCAGGGCGTGAAACGGCCGATAAATTTTACTCAAAAGTCTCTTCTTTCACGCTTGAGGTTCTTTTACATGCCGCAAATCTACGACACGGGATCCATGGCTTTACTTCTCTTCCGAAGGAAGGCAGCATACTCAGGATTTTTACGCCCGAAAAAATCAATCGATCCTGGCCGGAATTGAACCCGCGATCTTAAGTTTAGAAGGCAAGTATGATTACCGCTACACCACCAGGACCGACAGGAATCACAGAAATAAACGCAAGAACGGCACACCTGTTAACTTCGTTGGCATACATCTTCTACTCGAAGATGGTTTAAAATATTTAAAGAGTCGGGGCAATCAATTTCAAAGGTGGACATGAGTTCCAGTTTAAGTTCTAAAGATACCGCTGCCATCATTGTGAGAGAGCATCGTCGAATTACATTGCATTAAGAGCACTGTTCTGAAAATTTAACTGGGTGTCACACACACGTTGCACATGAGATGTGTTTGCGCACGGTGGGTTCCAATACTGATGAAGCCAAAACAAAAAGTTGTTTCCGTACAGGTTCGTATGAAGATGAAGATGATGTTACAGGAAGAGGTGCAGCTTCTTTCAAAGATAATCGCTCCTGAGGATTGGTTACACCATTTCACTCCTGAGAACAAACGCTGCAAGTATAATTATTATTTAGATGAAGAAGCCATATTTAGGATTTTTACGCCCAAAGCGTTTAGAATACGTATGATCAGCCGACCTTGCATTCCTCATAAAGATAAGACCGAGGTAGGTCGTGATGAAGCAAAGCCGCGCTGCTAACTCCAGAACGGCAGCATTTACCTGAAAAAATAAAAGCTCTCCTTCACTTTCTACACTAAATAGTGACATATATCTATATATGTATAGCTACGTATTTATACCACACATACTCGTAACGATCAGCCTATGATAGGTGTCCAAGTTGAGACGTATTCAGTTCCGCAAACAGCAAAATGTATATGACACGCGACGAACATATTGCTGCTCTGAAATTCTGCTTTCGCATCAACAAATCTTCAGCTGAGGCAGGATGTCAAAGCATTAAATGTAATATTTAAGGTATTTTATAGCTATTTAAATTATGTATTGCTGAGATATGGTTACACCATTTGCATTTTAAAGTTAATTTCTTTATTACCACATTTTTATTCTAAATTTAAAGCTGTATTTCGTGCTTATTAATATTGCGCAAATGTTGCATTTCTCACTGTTATAAAATGTAAATTATTATTCTTTTTTCCGAATTGTAAAGTTTTCTTTCTTAAGCCATATACAGGGAATTTTCCTTCCAGCATACTCCTGAAGTTAAAATTCTCAACTGGAAGGTGTTTATATATATATATATATATATATATATATATATATTTATATACATATATACATGGCGTACAAGAGACACGAAGTGACTGTTTTTAATTAATTTTTTTTAATGGTGTTGAACGCCCGTTTTTACTACTAAGGTAACACAGGCGGTGAACACTGATAATACATGAAATGAAATTATATATTGGGAAAGGTTTTTTTTTTTTTAAGGAAGGAAACATGTCAGGTCTAAGTTTAGGCTACCTCCCCGGCATTTGCCATTTATGAGAACTGAGGAAAACCTGGAAAAAACCTCAGTCAGGAAGGACGGTCCTGGCGGGATTCGAACCCTAGACATCTCGCTTACGAGTCCACCCCTGGCGTTTCACGAGGTGACTGTCAATGGCTATAGAAATCGCTTGGAATTATGATTTATATTTATGATGAAAGTGTTAAAAAAGAACTAATATATTAAAATATGTTTCATCACGTGCATCATGCACTATTTTTGGATAGCCCTTATTATTTATAAATAATTAGTAATTATAAATTAAATTTATTACTTCATTCCTAAACGTTTCTTGTTCCAAAAAAAAAAATAGTTCACCTATTTTTCAGTGGAGGAGCATGAAAAAAATTGTACCTAAATATCTGCGTGGTACCAATATCGTAACGTTGATAATTGGGGTTTTTCAACCTACTTTCAAGAGGTAAAATTACAACTTAAGTTATTTTATTATTATTATTATTATTATTAATATTATTATATTTTATTTTAATATTATAGTAAATTGGTGATTAAAATACAAATTCCTTACGCTGAAAGGAGCTAATTGTATGCACTTTGCCATGATTAATAATGGGATCATTGTTATAGATCTTCTTACTGCCTGGTACATTACCAAACTTGCAATTTGCAAGAAAATAAATTTATATCGTTAGTTGCTCTATAGCCTGATTTTGAAACCGCCACGGGGAATGTAAAAATTGAAAAACATGTAATATTTATTAAGTATGTAATATATCTGCAAATATAATATCAAATCTCATTTCCTATTAAACCAAAATTGGTAACACTACAGTGTTATAAAATGCAATTTGTATTGCCTTGTGTTTAAAAGCGCTACTCTTAGTGCGAGGTGTCGAAATAGTTCTAAAGTATAATTTTTTTGAACGAGTGCGAAGCCATAGATAATAATTTTATGAGTGTGTATCGTGCTGTTTTTTATACGATGCACCAAATTTATATTAAATAAGTATTTAAAGATGAGGAGATTATAAGATCACGATTCATGGCAGTTAAACGGACCAAAGCATTTAAGCAAAGCTGAATGCTGCATGTTAAATTTGATACTTATTTATGTTAAGTGCTATATATTTTATGTAAGATTGCGGTACATAATTACTTTCTTACTGAATGAAGTTTTTACTTTGAAAATAGCAATTCTTCTCCATGTGTAAACTGATTATTACATTTGTAACAAATAAATTTCTTTAGATACAAAAGTTTTAAACACTCACCTTAGGCACTAACAATATTTGGGTGAATTTGAACTTTACGCACTGTCGTGGAAAAAATCCATTAGAAAACTGGCAATCCAACCATGTAAATTGATTCACTCTTTACTATTCTAACGTGGGAGTAGCAAATTATTTTCATAAAGATAAGAACCAGGTGCAAAATATTTTAAAATAAGTGTTTCCTGGGATGTAATAAGTAATAAACGATGAAATGGCCTGTGAAAACTATTTCAGTTTGTACTTTAGTTTTCCTTTACGTTTGTCTTATTCCTGTGATAAATATGGAAATTATTAACCTTGTCAGATAAAAGCATCGCGCTATCAGGACAGCTGTGGGCAGCTAGTAAGTGTAAGTAATATGCCTATTGTATGAGGAAAATTCCACCTATTATCACTCCAAATGCGTAGGTTTTGTGCGATTATTCTCCTTCTGTTGTTTGAAGTAAAAACCAGAAAAGAAAACAGAATTTTAAACTTTGTTTAAATGCTTTTTTCAGCTTTTAATTTCTATTTACAAATTTCGCGAAAATTAAGTGATATTTCAACACTGCTTGATCTTTCGAAGCGTATTTACCATATTTATTTACTTTCACAGTTGATCAAAAGAAATCAGATTGTAATAGAGATTTCATTTGTAATATATAGAAATGTGAAATAGATTTAAACTACAAAAATACAATTATATTTTTAAAAAGTTACGACACGACATTCCGCTATGTATATTTTCATATAAACATGCATTAAGAAACAAGTATACTCCATAATAATAATAATAATAATAATAATAATAATAATAAATATAATAAATATAAAGTTAAGTGTGGGATTCAGGATTAATAGCTGTGAAAGCGATAAAAAAAAAGTGTTCAAAATAAATGGTTCTCAATAGTGCAAATGTTTCAATAAGGCATTAGTTGATGCATTTAAATACTCTTATGAAAACTGAGGCTAAATGTCATAGCCTGTTCTTCCCAACACTTCAACTAACAAGGAACTCAAAGGGTGTCTAGGCCGGACATGCATTCATTTTTTTATTGCTTTTATATCTATTTCAATGCCTGCCTCTTTCCTTCGCTCCGTATATGTAGACGTATGACATACATAAAATAATCAGGTATTATGCATTGAAGTTAAAATGTCTACAACCATTAATGCTCTTGCGACAGAAATGTCTCTCTCCGTACGCTATGTTGTTTTAACGCACACTTATCAACTTCCTACTTTTCTGTGGCTAACCGTTCATTGAGACATAATTTACAGTACTTACCCAGGGTATTCTTTGAGCAGAGCATATCAGCGTGTCTTTACTCATACGGGTTATCAGCAGCTCATGGCGTGTGGACCTCTGATTTTAAAAGAAAATGCGTTCTCTTGTTAGCTATACCTGTGCCTAAGATTGAATGTTTTGTTTTTGTTTTTGTTCCCCCCCCCCCCAAGCTTTCAGTACACTAAGTTCCAGATTTCATTGTACGCAGCAGCAATGTGGACGCAGTATTCCAACATTTTTAAGTGGTATGTGGTCGAATTTTGTAGAAATGTACATTGATAGCTCCAAAACAGTCGAACGAGTTGCATACATTTATTTTTGCCCATCCACAATGAATGTGAACAGAATTCACGTCTGAAGAATCGTCCATCTGCATGACTAAAACCCTCGGCATTCGCGCTGCTGTTGAGTACGGAATATTCTGTCAATTTAGTAATATTATGATGCTTACCGAAACTGAAATCCCTGCAGAGATTACAACATCCATTATGCAGGAACAAAATGCACCAATATCTCTATGACATCCTCCGAAAGGTGTCTGAAGCCACTAAAACAGGTACATAGGTACACTTTCTGTGGATCAAAGGCCTCGCTGGTATTTGTAATAATATAACTGTACACCTGCTTGCAAAATGCAGCATCACCAAAGGACAATTCAAAGGTCCCCTGCTACCTAATCAATATTTAATCGTAAGGCTGCCAACTTTGGACCGATGACCTGTCTCGCACCCAACTCAGCAAAGGCAGACCCTATAGATCCACACGTCAGATATACTACGGTGACATTTAGTACACTCATCCGAATACGATTGGGTGATAGATCATCTGCATCACTTCTCGCTGGCAGTATGCAGTGTTCCCATATGACCCACGTGACATTTCTGATTTGTACTGTATTCTGTTCAGTGGCAACCATCCCCAAACAGTATTTTCCAATCGTCTACAGTATCTGTCGTTTCAGTTTTCTCTTAGAGTCAGTACTCTCATACATGGCTACAATAAATCAGCTGACACTCGTCCGTTTTTTCCAATATGCATATACCGTTGTGATTTCGTCAGTTTTACTTGGTTGCCTACACTACATTTTCTCTATTAACTATTTCTACCTAGCTGGCTGAATGGTCTCATACGAAAGGACAAAAATAAAATTAAAAAAAAAACATAGATATAATACAAATGACTGCATATATCGCCCTGTAATGTCCCAGCAGTGAAAACGGGTGATAAACGCTTGCAGAACTTTGGTTCATTAGCATCTTATACCTACTAGCGTAACAATAAGATAGATTTGCGACGCTGGTACAAGTTTAGAACAGTTGATATTGCATCAACATCATCTGTAGCAAGAGTGATGTTTACAAAATAAGGCTAAATTTCAAAATTAATCCCTAATCTTTGTAATATTTTAATTCATTTCTTTTTTCCTAACGGAAAATTAAAACACGGCAAAGTTATTAATTTATCTCTAATGCAGATTCCATTCCTCATGAATATGCACTTATTATAAAACAACCAAGGCCTAGGATTGTTTGCTTAAACAACACCATTAATGCTCAAATTGATGAAGAGCAGTCACTTAAGCTAAACGAAGAATAACAGGTAAATATTTTTTCCTTTCCGTTTTCTCACAGATCCTTATTTAATACATTTAAACTTATGATGAGTTTCTCTATATTTTGAGATTCCTTCTATGTTCCACCATATGGGCACACAAGAAGATATAAAGTTATTTAGTTCAAGATTTAGATAATCTAATTACAAGTATTTAACGCTTATCCCTTTTAATGGAATTAACAATTCTGAAGGGTTCGGTTGCATGCGTATGTAAGCTTCACTTTAAACATATGAGGAACAATATGCACAAAATAGACTTTTTATTCGCTAATTTCCTCATAAAACTAGAAGAATATGTCACTTGGATTGTCATTTGCCACTGAGAGTTAACAGGCAGATTCTATCATAATTTTGTTTTCGTGTCTAAGATAGCCTGCGTTCAAAGACGATTGAACATTAATGTAACTTCTGATTTATTTCTACTAAAATAAGCAATACCCCTTATTGAAATTAATGGTTCATATTTAATAGTTTTTTTGTTTATTATGTATATGTATTTACATGTTTACCAAACACCATTTCTCCCTATTTCGATGTTATTATTCGGCATTTATATTAATAAAAGCTTATGGATATACCAATCGTAAACAACCATTGCAACACACATGAGGGGTGGAATACATCCAGCTTTTTTTTTTTTTTTTTTTTTTTTTTGACGCTCTTTAACATCACAGGTCATCAGCGTCCCATTCAATTCAGGGAGTAAAACAGCAGATAAATTTTGCTCGAGCTCTCTTCTTTCAGACTTGACTCGCTCCCTAAATGTATGACACGGGACCCACGGCTTTACTTCCCTTGCGAAGGAGCAAGGATTTGGATTTTTACGCCCGAAAAAATACATCGATCCTGGCCGGAATCCAACCCTCGAACTTGGGTTTAGGAGGCAAGTATGGTTACCACTACACCACCAGGCACTGCTCATCCAGATTATTATCGATTGTTGTTAAATGTATATCACCATTCATGATGAAAATCGTAATGATAATAGAACAAAGACTGTCCGTGGCACCAAGTATGCGGCAGCATGACTCATTGTAGCAATGCAAGGTTACGCTTGGATCTTATCTTCCGTATTATGCAATGCAAAAAGTTCGCCATTAAGGTGACACACTTGTTACATTATGACGAATTTTCATGAAAAGTAACATCCATATATCGTGTGAGTCTTCTCATCCTGAGGAGTGGGAAGTTATACAGTCCCGGTGTTTTACATACTACCGTAAACGTTCTCCCTTACGTCGTATCGATTTCGGCCGAATTGGGTGTGCCTCTCGGCGAGTTCTGGCACTTTGCATGCGCTGGGCTTTAGCAGTGACAGTCTGGGGTTGCAAGTACTGGCTTATGAATTTATCCCATTTTTGTTTTGTTTTAGAAATAATGCTTATGCTATGATAAATGTAAAAATCTTAATTATGTATATTTTAATTAAATCACAATTTACAATAAGAATATATTTTATTGAACATAATAAGTAAATGCACATAACTTTACATTCATATGAAATGGCGAACATAAGACATTGAATGATATTTTACTCTTTATAGGAATTATTGCCAACAAAATAATAGGAGTAGATCTCGAGCAATATGTAGGCAGAAGATAAAGGTAAACTCCCTTATAGGACGGTCTGGTAAATGCGGAGGGTAACTTCATAGCACCTGCATTTCCCAACGACTGTAAAATGCAGGTTTGCCTAGTTACCAAGCAGGATAAAAAGACTAAGTCAAAGTGGTCTATTTTGACATTTTACTCGTAATATCAGCTGATATTTAAAGTCTGCGCAGTAGGCAATACCCTGTGCTGGAGATTACAGCGCTTTATTGCACATTTATTCACTTTTCCCTTCTAATTTGTCACTTTTTAGAACATCCACACCCCATAAAATGGAAATCTCTACCAGAGTATAGCATATATTCTGTTGAAACATTTTTAAATAGTTTTATAAAACAAAATATTCTCTGATTGTTTTTATAGCTGTTATGTACTATAATGGTAATATCGGTTTGGTCCGTATGAAATAGCTATATTATTTTGACATTTCAGTGATAAACAGTACTCTTTGAGTGCAATATGTTTGAGATATTAGTTTATAGGTTTATAGGTTTGGGCTTCCGATACAAATCAATAATATCGTATGAGAATGTAAAAACCTATAACTATATGAAATCATTGAATATGCATGGCACACAAGCAATTGGAAAAAAAGAATGTGTGAACGACGAAGTCAAGGGATTAGGTGATGGATTGAAGAAATTAGTAGGAGAACATAATAAGATGAGTGTAGCTCTTAGTGGGGTGCAAAAAGGAAGTCTGAGACCAAAACCATACAAAACGTACAACGTTACTATAGAAACATCATTATACAAAATGTTTTGCTTTTGTTTTGTTTTGAATGATGTTTAACGCCTGTTTTTACTACTGAGGCACCACAGGCGGTGGACACTGATCACACATGTGATGAAATGATAAACTGGGAAAGGATTTTTAAGGAAGGAAACGTGCCAGGCCTAAGTTTAGGGTGCCTTTCGACCTTTACCATTTATGAGGACTGAGGAAAAAACTAAAAAAACCCAATCAGAAAGGACGGTTCTAGTGGAGAATCGAACCCCGGACCTCTAGCTCACGAGTCCGCGCCTTAAATACCTCCGCCACCCGTGGTGGTAAGTGCAGGGTATGAAATATATATCTCACTACATATATCATTGCTCAATAGACACAAATTCTGAGCATATGAAGCGCCCTACAGTTGCAGACAGCTGGTGCTTCTACAACAGAACAATTTCAAAGGACGTGAATTCTGGAGAACATGATTGTGTACATACATCACTCAACAAAACGTACTGAAATAATTACTTTATACAGACGATTGGCACATGAATCTTTTCTTTACAGGTGTACAGGAGGAGACACACAAAATTCAAATGAGTCGGTACTTGCTCAAAGTGTCCGACGACTACAATTATTCATAGTCATCGAATTAAGTTAGCACTCCGAAGCGCAATGGCAAAAAATAAATCTGAACTACACTTGCCCCAAAAAAAAAAAAAAAAAAAAAAAAAATGTACGGAGGAGAATTAAAAGGAGAACCAACTGAAGTTTAGACAGATCGTCAGATCGGCACAATCAAAAACTGAACAGAAGAAAACTTAGAAAGAGGGGACCACATATAGTGCTGCAGGCTCTAGAACACTGCAGGACAGCAGCAGATCTGAAGTTAAAAAATTAATCACTTATCTTGTTATAAAAAAAGCATGTATAATTTTGACTTCATTTCTTTCCATAATGCAAATTTACTATATTAATGAAGTTCTCCCCTGGATAACTCTGAAGCTGTTTTAGATACAGAGCTGAAAGCTTCAGAATAATTATGTTTATCATTCTCTTATCTGCATTTTGGGGTATGATGAATGTTATTACGGATAGTTTTAGAGTGTAAATTAATAATTTGCCTGTAATTGTGTAACATTCTGTTAATTTGTATTTATTTATAGCAAATTTGAATGTTATTAACTATTATTTGTTATTGTGTGAACACTTCAGTACATGATGAGAAAGTTTCACAATTTTAAATGCAAAAGTTGTGAATTTGAAATTTGACCACCATGTCCCCTTAAGAACATAGAAAATAAAATTAACATTTTAGTAGTCCCGGTTTTTGCAGCCGTGGTTGCTTTAAGAAGACCGAAGTGCAATAATGGCATTTCTAGGTGCCTTGTTCTTTTTAAGTTTATTTTATCGTATTTTGTTTTTCCATGATTTTATAGTGCGTAAGTTCTTTTTTTTTTTTTTTTTTTTGTTTTCTCATAAACATTCTCGAAACTTGCTATTTTAGTTAAACACCATTCCTATGGGACATACTTAAGAATTTCGTTGCCCTATCAACTTTTTTCACCTTTCATTATTCCCATTTATATAATGTATTTAAATAAGTATTTTTAAACTCTCTGGCAAAGAGTTCGCATATATTATTTGCTCAGCATTCAGCCTAGACTATCAAAGATCGTTTGCTTGGGGATGGTGAAAAGGTCTTAAAATTCAACATGATTTGTGTTGATGATAAATATCGGAGCTTTGAAAATATTGTGGCTTTTTCACCATCGTTTAGTTATAAAACGGGATGCTTGCCACTCACATTTGGGAGGTTCCGGGTTCAATTCTTTTTGTGACCGGTCGTGATGTATAAGAAGGATTTCCCTTTCCACGGATTTTCCAACTCCCATCTCATATCATTTTATTCCCTTGGTTTTGTTACATGAATAAAAGTACCAGGGCGAAGTGGGTTGCTGTGTCGTGCGCCTTGGAAAGATTTCTACCACGGCATCTGGCATGAAAACGACCTTTCAGAGGCATTCGAGCTCCTCGGAAGGGGCTTCGCCGGTGCCGGGGTGTTCAATCGGAAAAATAATGTTAGGTTCACCGTCTATTTCAGTGCCTTGTCGCCTTGAACCCTGGCTGCCTGGTGTCCCATTCACCTCTTCTTTCCGTCGATGTAGACTGCTTATTGGTTACTGGAATTCCCAGATCGAAGTTTCTGGTACTTTGTTTTAATCCAGTCTTCTTACTGGGTACAAGACTTTAACAGATCGATACTTCGGGAACTCTAGTATGAGTTCAGGCCTCTAAATGGTTACTAGAGCCTTTTTTATATTTCTCCTCGTCTTAAAAGCACGAAACCTGTGTGTTAATTTGTGGGCGTTAACTTTTTAAACGGTTCCGATCCATTTAAACCTTACGCTCTGTTTACTCTCTCACGCAAGAACCGTTTTCACGACTTTTTACCCTTTAAGAATCAAACAATGCATGAGTTTCCAATTATACACAAAGGAAAACCTTGGTTCGTCCTTTTCCTACTATGAGAGGCGCTTTGCTGGTGTACCGGTATCAGGCATTTTTGCTACGATACACAAACTTCCTCGTATTTTAACATTACGTATAAAATATATTATTAGGTTTTCATATTATATGCCTGTTAATCATACAGATGTGCTAGTTTATTACTAGCAATAGTTCTGGAATTCTTATGTACAAATGAAGCATATATGATTGTTAATGTTAATTAAAAAATACACGATTATATTAACTGTAATTATTAGTGCTATGAGAATTGAAGTCCGAAATACCGCTTCACTGTTTAAAAAATGGAATAAAAGTTGACTATAGTTTGGAGAAAAGGCAACGTAATGTAAAATAAGCAACAATGAAAGTGATAGTTATAGCTTGTTACTGTTGGCGTTAACAGTTCATTTGGATGTGTAGATTTATATTCATGTTTTTCTTTATTACATTTTGTCTATATTTTCTTTCCCTGGTGTGATTAAAATTATTTAATTCATTACTTTGTGTAATTAAAGAAGACATAAATATAGATTGTGTTGTATCTGATTCATTAATGCATTTATTTAAAACTTCTAAATTCTATTTAACTGCCCCTTCAGTTTTCTTGAATACTCATCGACTATGTACTAGCTGTCAAGCTGCATGCAGACACTAGCAAATCTCTGAAAACTTTTTACGTGTTATTTTAGTTCATTTTTGTTGTGGTCTAAAATTTCCTATCCCTGTTTTACAACCCATATCACTGATTGTCTACCTTTTGTTTAGGGGCTGATTACGAGTGTGGTTTTCGAAGCTTACAGTAATATAACGCTTAACAAGCAAAGGATATCATAATTTTTTTCCGCACTCTGTGACAGTTAAGAACCTAGTGACTATGAACCTTCAAGACTGAAGCTGTTTCATGGAAACAAATGATTTCGCATTAAACTTAACGAGAGAATAATTTCTATTGTAATAAAAAGTTGAAATAAATTATCACGTGAAATTTACTTGTGTAAAAATAAACCTAAATTAATTCAGTTTCCTCAGAGCTCGTAACGCCCTCATGCAGCAGCGGCTGACTAAGTTAGACATTTCACGGTATTCGTTCAATCTGTGAAAATGTCATTGTTAACTATCGTACAATAATTGAGAAAACCCATTTATTAAATAGTTAGTATTATAAAGACTACTGGAGACTTTAGCACCAAAGTATTTGTTCTGCGACATATTCGAGCAGATAATAGACCATTTATCATCCGCCGAGGGGACCCGAGTTACGTTCCAATGGCCATAAATCAAGTATGCAGCGTAGATACAGACTCTCCGAGTACCCGGGTTACCCCTGATTCCATCGTCACTCTCATTTTAGGCCACTGCCGTCTATGTTGGAACTCAATGCCGAATTGGGAATCAATAATTAGCAATTATCACCATCATCATCAGGAAAGGATTTGAAAGATTCGTCGTGTTTTGCCTGTCGTCATGTTAGTCGTTAATATTCACGATAATTAGTCAAACGTATTCATCAAATGTAGAATTTAAGTAATTTGCGAAAATTTCTTAAGTTGTAAAATTCCAAGTACTTTTCTCAGCATTCTTCCCGGCGGCCCACGAAGCATTTATTCAATGTATAGGTACAAGCAACGAATTAAAAGAAAATTATATATAATGCAACATTTATATGTGTGTATGTGTATTTATTGTGGTAAATTAAACTGAAGGCAAATATCTTTTCCGGATAGGGATAAGCTGAAATCTTCCATCAGGCAGAACACTGAATATGTCGTCCATCATCCCTGGCAACAGCACACATCTTTCGGCAGTGAACTGCGTGAACTGGGGCCCGCCTAACTAATTTCCCCGTACTATCAAAGAACACCATGAAAGTATCAATGCCTTTCACAACAACTTAATTGTATAAAAATAATTTTCTGCGCTCATTTACCCAAAATCTACAGTATAGAAATTGTTTGGAAAACGTAGAATCATAGCTCAAAAAACAAATTTCTTCTAATATCTCCAGTAAATCAAGGCTAGTGAGTGAAATGCAGCAACGTCCCTCCCATTTAGGTTTTAAAATTAACGAGTTATGTTGTGGCATCTATATTAATGTTTTATACGTTTTGTTTTATGCCATATTATTGTAATTACTGTTATTTATTTAGGGATACATTACAATTAAAAGGCAAATGTTTGTGTTTGTATTTTGTAAAGCAATGATGGAAAGCTTTAAAAAATATAGGATGCAAATTTAAGAAGTTAACAAGTTTACTGGTTCAGGACGGCGCGGGGTCTTTAAACAGCGTCCGCGGTCAAGTTTCAGATCTACTGCTATAGGTAACAAAGTTCGGACTGCTTCCATGTAAACTTACATGTCTAAAAGTAAAATGATGTTCTGGGAGTTCCTGTTCACAATGAGCAAAGCTGTCTGGCAGAAATAAAGTAGCAGAAATTAGTGATCAATCTAAAGTAGACTTTAAATTTATCAGTATAGTATTCCTGTCTTATCTCTATTTGTTTTGACTTCTGAACTTTTCTTCTATTTTATTTTGTTAGAAGTAAAGCTCTCATAAATATGAAATAATATGAAATTAATGCTTCCGTTATCCTACTTACTTTCAAGATCTTCTACTTGCAATATTTTTTAAGTTTTGCGTTCAATGCTTAGTCACTTCTCTAAAAATGATCCCACAGGGTGAATGACTTTTGGTAGGGAAAAGCAAATAAAAAAATAAAGTAATTTTTCAGAATCTTAAAAAATAATCCAGTCCCTGCTAAATGTATTCTCTTATTGAATATTTAAAAAAAAATCAGGGAGAAATTGGCGGTAAAAGCTGTAAAGTTGTGTTTGGGGAAACTGCAAGGAATACAAATTAAATGGTTAGAGAGAGTTGAGGCAAAAATGCTAAATTTGGTAGAGATTTTGGATATACGAGAGTTGGAAAATGGTTTATTTGATCTACAGATGTTTCTGTAAACAAAGTTTATATGTACCGAAGGCATTGCCCAAAGGGGTAATTCAATCAAAGTTAGAACGAATATGGAATAAGGGGAAGCTAATGGAAAGAACATTAAGGTATTTGCTCAGGATCAACAGGCTGGAGGAAGAAAATGTTTTAAGACATGCTTAATTTTACTAGAATGGATAAACATAAATGCCTGTGTTATTACAGCTGAGGCCTTTATGAAAGGATTGGTATGGTAGAGATACGGAAAGACAAATAAAAGAGAAAAGTTTTTGGAAAGAAATTAAGCTAAGAATTGAAGATGTTGAAGTGCAAGAAATGTTTGCGTCTTTAATAGTAAAAAAATCCTTAAATTTATTTAGGTGCATGAAAAATTCTTTGGAAGGAGAAAAATACGTTGAATGTTCCAATAAGAAGGGCAGAGAAGTTTATACATGGGTTATAACTGAATCTGTAATGTTTTAACGAGTAGGTGTATGGTTCGATATACAGATACGTCCAATAATGGAGAGAAGGATAATATTTGGCACATTTTATTGTAATGTAAAGAACGGGGCAATTGAGAGAGAAATCACTGTCGGAGAAATGAATTATTCTTCCAGTAGGAGTGGCTAGAGTAAGATTATGAATTTAAGCAAAGAGAAAAACATAAGAAAATAGTAAATTGTTTAGGAAAAGTGAGGAATAAATAATGGACAGGGATTAAAATAAAATAAATGAATAGTAAATTATTAGATGTTACAATTTTTAATTATGTGAATGAATTCAATTTCCAAATAACCATAGTATTGTGGATGTTGGATTGATAGGTCAGTCAGCAAATAAATTTAAGTAAAATATTAGTAGATACATTTATAATTAATTATTACAAAATTGTTTAGGAATTACTATATAATTCTGTACATTGCATTACTCTTTGTATTTATCATATACGTATTGAATAAATATTCATATTCACCTTCATATTTAATTTTCATCATACATTCAAGTACTACTGCATGAAAACAGTGTTTATGTACGTTTGTATTTCCATTCATAAATATAATTCATTCATTCATTATCTAGAACTACCGTTCTCTCTGGAAAACCGACACGGGGGCCGAGGTCGTTAAGGTGCGGCCTCTTGAGCGGAAGGTCTGGGATTCGACTCCCGCCAGGAGCGCCCTCCCTGATTGAGGATTTTCCAGGTTTTCCTCAGTCCCCATGAATGGCAAATGCCGGGAATTATCCTAAACTTAGGCTTGGAACGTTTTCTTCCCCCCCCTCCAAAATACGTTCCCAATATATCATTTCATCTCGTGTATCATCAGTATCCACCGGCTGTGATGTCTCAGTTGTAAAAACGGGCGTTGAACACCAATAAAAACAAATTGTTGGAAGTTGGAAAAGAAAGGGCAGGGTACATGAATATCAACAGGAAACCATTCTGATGTTGTAATTTACATATGCTGAATATAATGTAACTAAGATGGGTTCAAAATAATAAGTACAGAGAGACGCTTTTAAAAACATCGGTCTGCAAGTTAGCCGGCTAGCGGTACGATCCCCACGATACTGCATTTATTTCTTTTAGTGAACTCGCTACGCTCCAGCTCTTATAAATTTTAGACACTACTTATTAAATATCAAAATTCGATAGAACCTCTCACATTTGCTAATAATTTTAAAAGTGTCTCTCTGTATATCCCATACATTATGGCTACTTGGCAACATTTTTTTTTAATTTGACGTAACAGAAGCATTATTATGTTTTACGATAAATTCATGTTAACTTGTGTCGTTCAGTTGCGGCCTAATTTTGAAATTACGTTGAAAGTACGGCTCGATCGTTTGAGAGCTACGAGTTCCATCCAACTAATCAGTTAGTGTTACTTAATCGTCAAATTTTGAAGCGGTTTGGTCTTGGAATGTTGTGGACGTTGTTGTTGGCCCCGCGCTGGGCGCCAAATTATGAGAAGTTTGTCGGCTCCGGCTACTTGTCTCAGGTTGGGTACCAATCTGGAAGCAATTTTTATTTGACGTCGAGCGGTCTCATGTTGTGATGCAAATTTTTGAAGCCGGTTTAGTAGGCTGATTTTTGGTCGCTTCGGCGTTGTTGCCTACGCTTCAACGACAACAATTTCTCAGGGTGAAATCTGCTATTTTGTTGATTGGGACCTAACAAGACCAGGAGAGAAGTTCAATAGTGTAGATGGGCAAGTGATGCGACATAATATATGTTAGTATTTTATATGTTCAAATCTTTCGCGACCTCTGGTGTTTTGCGTATTATAGACTTGGCTATGTTGAATAGAAGCTTAGTTGTTGCGTGTGAAACTTACAGATGAGTGCCGCGGCGCATGAAACTGAAAGTCGTACTTATAACGAGTTCTGCGAACTGCGTGTATTTTGCCGCCTGTGGAACTGGCGACTGAGAATTGACGAATGAACTGAACTGAACTGAACTGAACCGAATGCATCTTGCCGCGTGTAAATCTTCAAACTTAGTGCCACAGTCGAGCAAACTTTCTCTTATATATTAATTTCAAATCAAAAAACTTTGACTACGAGAAGCCAAAAGGTACTCCCAAGCCTCGCGTCTTTCTATAAAAATTCAAATACACATTCTCCATTGGCTGGTTCAAATTCATCTATTACACCTACCATTCGCTATTTTTTTAAATGTTTAAAATATTTTGTTGACATTGGCTGGTATTGGCTATTTTTAAAGGGCTAACAGTACCACGGCCGGTCGAGGTCAAAGACCCAAACGGTTTAAAATCCTTCACTTTATTAAATTTGCAAATGCAGGCCATTTAAAAAGAAGAAAGGGGCTTCACACACGCAAACTCTCATCCGTTGTATGGTTTTATAATCCAAGCTACTGCAAGGGAAAACAACAAACTTTCTATTTTGCATAATTCTTGCATAGAAGTTAAATCTTATGAGCTTATGACACACGTATATACATAATAATTGTATTGATAATTACAATGCCAAAATAAGATTACTGAACTTACATAAATATATGTATTATAATTATATTTCAGTGTGGGTGGGCTGTAAGGACTGCTTCAACTTGTCCTGTTGCTGCCTAATTTTGAAACTACGTGAAAGTGCGGGTATGAGAGGAATGAGATAGGTTCAATAATCAACAGTTCATGTCAACCTGTTAGTATTACTCAGGAGACAGCACAGGTAGGCTGGCTGATTAATCTCTCAAATGGTTAGCTCTTTATTTTAAATTTTAGGTATAAAGTATCATCGTCACATTTTCCTCATAGTACTCAAGCTTCGTCAGCTTAACAATTTTACTAAAAAAATTAACGAAGTCGAATCGTCCTATTTCTTTTGTTCATGCTTTGCCATTTGTTACTGCATTAGGAATGCCTCTTTTTCACTCGAGTTTTTATCCTCCTTAAGCCCTTAATCTTGCTTTTAGAATCAGAAATTATCTTAAGTAGGAAATTTCCCGGAACCCCAGTACAAGCAATGATGTTGAACGTGTCCAAGAAGCATTATTGCGCACTCCAGGGAAATATGTGAAATCAGATGCAAAATAATTGAATATGCCAGTTTTAATTGTAGAAGGAAAACATACGGAAAACATACGACTGTTATTTTTATAAGGTGATAAGCCTAAGGGAATGACTTTTGCAAAATCTGTTAGTAAGAATAGATGACGAAGAATGGCTTCTTTGATACATTTAGTACTCTGATGAATCTTACTTCCACATTTCAGAAACTGAGTCGCTATAATAGATGCATTTGGGAACCACCATAAGTACTGTGAAATGACGAGAGATATTCGCATAATGAATGTATGGTGATAGCATGTTATGCATGATCGCATTGTTGGCTTTCTTTTTAGTCGAAAAGACAGTCACGCCTGTCTATTGCTTAAGCATATTAGTAAGTTTTGTACCCCAACAACTCGGAGAGCTTCAGTGCGACATTCTGCAACAGGATGGCGCACCTCTCATTGGATGTTTGCGATGTTTCGGACCTACAATTTCTAGGGAAATATTGGATGGCCTAATTTCTTGAACACTAGCGTCACCTACATAAACACCCTGGATTTTCTCTGAGTATGTGTAAAAGACAAAAGTGAAACACTGATGAACCGAAAGATAGGATAAGAAACACGATAGACATCACGAATGTCGAATTGCCCAATTAACTTGGCAAGAAGTCAATTTTCGTCGTTATATTCTTCTTTCTGCAAAGCGAGTGCATGTCCAAAGGATATATTCTGTTTTATTAAATATTGAAATGTGTCTGATCTTTACTAGACACCCTACAAATGTTTTCTTATATGAAGATAGGTAAATAAAATGAGTGCTGCTTAGAGAGTGCAGATCTTTTACACAAACATCCTGTGCGAGATCAAATATTTTAATTTTTTCCTTATTGATTAGACACTCCATCTTTTCGCTAGCTAAATCTGAGCAATTTAGACCACCAGTCTTTCATTTAAAACGCAGGTTCACACATTACTGCCTCTTTTGTAATAAATACCACAATACAACTTGAAACGGTTTTATGTTGTTGAAGTTGTTGCTTGCCTCAGCCTGTTGTCTACGCTTTTGAACAACAGAATCTCATGGGTGTCTTTCGCTTTGTTTTGTTGAGCCCAGCTCAACAGGATGGGAGAGGATACTGTTCCTTTAAATGACTGTACGACGTAACTATTTACACTACGCAGTTTATTGGTCGTAACTTGTTAACATTAGCAGGTAAGTGATTCTGAAAAATACCGGGCTCTGTGCAATGGCTTTGACCTACATTCGATCCCCGTGAAATCACCTTGCGAGATGATCAGATCTGGCTTAGATCTTAGGACTGTCTGCATCTGACCTCACTTTCAGGTCACCGGCTTTATAATTACTATACGTGAAACTTTCCACATCTCACTCGACACGAGACATTTCTGTATCTATTTACCTAAACGAACGAGCCATCACCAACTTATCACTTTAATATCTACCATGTAGCTCGCGCACCCGTAGATCGAGTGAACAGTAGGCAGATTACTTCGAAAGGGATGTTGATACGAGGTGAAATACCTCTTTATATACTCTCATGAAAAATCACTTCCACGTGGTTTTCTGATACCGACGGGGTGCAAAAAATTTACACGCACGCAACCCACGACACTTTAAAACGTTCAAAGATATAGAAAGAATTGCCTCACTCAAAACTAAATTACGTCATAAGGCGCGAAAAATCAGCGTCCTGACACATCCAAAGTTTAAATCATAAGTACCCATCACTCACAGTCAGGGTCATTAAAAATACATAAGGCTTGTCTTTCGTGTTCACCTTTAGTAACATTTTAGTATTTCATCATCTAAAACTTTTTCCTGCTAGCGTTGAGCTATACAGTAGTATCGTATGAAAATGTTTTATCCTAGAATTATACATTAGAATGTATGCGTAATATTATCACTATCCATTAAACGATATAATCTATATATATATATATATATATATATATATATATATATATATATATATATATATATATTATCACGAAGTCATGCAATAAACATTGTTTCAAACTTTGGCATGAGTTTCATCCATGAATACATTTTTCCAATTTCAAATAAATACCTGGGGAAGTATTGGTTTCTATCGAAATATAAAACTAAATCGTTTGCTTCCGAAGGAGGAAGCTACCGGTGACTTGGCGAGGTCAAAATTGCCAAGCTCATTAGTAGTGGCGATGGAGAAGGCGAGGTAATAGCATATAGCTTTTCATTTAGATTCTGCAGCACAGAATGAGCCACAAGACTGTTACAGATGTTATGAGTTGTGCTTATAAATAATGAAACAAATAGAGAAATTAGGAGGGAGAAAAAGACACTCAATGATTTTAAATGCACATTTAGCTAGAAAGCCAAAGCATTAAAAAACACAAAAGAAGATTAAATGTAAAATTAAATATAAATGAAAACTTCGCTGCTTTTGACTAGTATGAAAACTGAAAGATTTATAAAGCAGCTACAGAAATTGTAGGAACGAAAACGAAAGATAATAAGATAGCAGATCGTATGACACAAGAAACTTTACTGGGCATAGAAGGAAGAAAATGACTTAATAACAATAGGTGCGTTCCAAAAATACTTATTTGGAAAGATGCCAAAAGACAAGCAAAGGAGATGATAAGGAAATTTCAAAAAGGTAATTAGGAAAGGATATGCTATAAAATAGAACACACAATAGGATATGAAAATACTAGATAAAGTTGCAAAACCGTTAAAAAGTTCGTGTACAAAATGTGTAGAAAATTAATTTGATCCTTATATATAATGTAACAAATTAACAGTAATAATAAAAGTAGATAAGGATAAAACACTGAGTAAAAGTCACACTTGAAATTGCTATATTTCGAACTACTGCGAGTTCTTCTTGCCATTGAAGAACTCGCAGTAGTTCTAAATATAGTAATTTCAAGTGTGACTTTTTCTCAGTGTTTTATCCTTATCTACTTTTATTATTACTGTTAATTTGTTACATTGTTAATAGTGTTATTTTATTTTTATTTTTCATTTATATTATATATATATATATATATATATATATAAAAGAGAATGGAGAAATTACTCTATTGGTTTATTAACTGAAATAAAGAGGCATAGGAATCATATAGAAGATGAATTGTAAATGAATCAATTATAGAGGAGGTGATAAATGTACTCAAAGCAACAAATAATTGGAAGGTTGGAACAGCAGGAGGGATACATATATAATTATGAAAATATGGAGAATATTCCATAATTAGACTGAGTTAAATTATTTAATCAAGATTTTGGAATATGAGGATATTCCTAATGAGTGGAATTTGTCATACATCAAAACAATCTATAAAAAGGAAATGAAATGATTAATTATAGAGGCTTTAGTTTAATGCTTTTATTTACTAGACTTTTTAGTACTATAATTAAAAATCGACTAGAAAATTTGTTTATGAAACGTATTTCAGATCAACAAAATGGATTTACGGCACGGATAATATATTCATTCTGCGTAAATTTCAAAAATAATTGTATCAAAAAATCAAGAACTACATTTAATTTTTATAGATTTGGGGAAGGCTTGTGATTCTGTACCCATCTTCTAAATATGGAAATCTCTCGATATTATACTACTCATTAATCTTATTGCGAGAATATACAACTCTGCTCGGACAATGATAAAATTTGGAATAAAGTATCGTATGTTTGTGAGCAACTAAGTGACTGAGACAAAGGTGTGGAATGTCATAATTATTTAGAAACAACTTTAATAAACTAGAACTTGTAGTATGAGTGATTGGGTATTGTATAAACTCGTTATTCTTTGCTAATGATCAGCTAATAATTGCTCAAGATCGACCTGATACCAAATACATGGGTAAAAACCACTTTCAAGCTTAAGACTGTGGTGCATTAAATTTTTCTCTCTCAGAAAAACGGAATATTTAGTTATACGAGGAGCGGGGTATGATTTAGATATACCAGAAGTTGAACTAATACAATCGCAAGAACAGTTAAACTCTCTGGGGTCACTTATTGATAAATCAGAAACCTGTGAAAAAGATGAGAATAGGAAAATAAATCAGGCTAGATGTATGGATGTGAAAACTGATCATTGATACAACGGAAGATTTGCTATAAATAGGTATATAGGCTTGAGTTAAAGAGAAATAATGAAATAAGAAACTTAATGCACCAATTAGAAACTATAGTTAGACACAAGGGCATTGAAATGATACGACAATATCAGAAGAATGTCAGCTACAAGATAGACGAGAAAGTTTCGGTTTCCCCAGGAAGATCAAAACGGGGCACTATAAAAATTACTTGGAAAAAATACATGTTTCAAAATATAAGGGAAAGGTACACAAATTACAGTTTATGGACCTGCAGCCAGTTTATAAGGGGCCGCTGACGAGCAAATGCCAAAGTAGAAGTAAGTAAATAGAGTAGTTGAGATTTTAACAGCAACTATGTATATCTATGTATCAATTTGGTTGTAACACAAACTTGGTACGACATTAAAAATCCGCCACTGGTCTCCACACACCTAAGCTGTTACTTGGGCGGAAAAAATGAATAACAAGCTGTGTAGGACCCTAGTGTAATTAGCTGGGAGTTCTGTAGCAAAATGAGGACAGTTAATGGCCATTGCCGATGCAACAACCGTCTGGAAAGATCTTTATGTTATTATAATCCTTATTAGAAGAACTGCCAAGGTTACTACCGAAATTAATTTCCTGCCAATATACTTGTCCCACGCAAACTACCCGATAATTGCTTAATTCCAAAGGGCCAAAACTGGAATTTTCTAAACTTGTTTCACACGTGTTCTTTGCTGATAATAATAATGAAGTCAATAGAAGGTATCAATTAGACAGGCGGCACCAAACAGCCTATCGAATTAATTACTCGTCTGAAATTTTTCTCAGTTCAGTGCACAGCTGTTACGAAATCCTGTGTGTATACCTAACGGTGGAAAGTGGCCGGGCACTAAGCTAATCTTTTACTAAGATCAAGAACATTTACATGCTAAATAGTAGGGGGTCCAGTCAAGCGAACCTAGATGAATAGAAAAATTCGAAAATATTCGGCAGAAAATTGTTGGTTTTGTTAAGTTAATTTGTTTGTAACTACTACTGCAATCTGTATGTTACTCAGAGAACTGTTCAAAGACCCTGGTATCTAATTTAAGTAAAATAATCGTTATTGCTATTCTAAAATCGACCTAACCTAGCTCCATATTCACTGCCACTTATTTCACATTGACTTGTGCCTTGTATAAATTAGTATTTTATCTGTAATAGATATACTTAGACTAATTATTTGCGTTTCAATGTTGCATACTGGTAGATTTATATTTCTTTGTGCTGTGAGTGTCCTACTCTGCTCCATTTAATCTTGATTTCATCAGTCCATTCTTGCGCGTTCAATGTTGCTACAACTGAATTCTTGGTCGCGCCATGTTGGATGAATTGATTCGTAACACGTCCTCACCAATACCAGTTAAGTCTTCGAGCTCTTTATTATGTCGTGAAATCCACTCTTCCTTAATTTCGTATTTTTAAAGTGTTATCTAGGCCCCTTACTGTACTAGTGATATTCGTTTGTCTGCATACCTCTTCATTCGACCGTTAGAAGCCGACTCCACCCCTTAACAATTAAACAAACCCAACAATCTACAAATATGGACAAACTATAGACGGACATTTCTTCAGGCAAGAGAAAAATGAACTTTATTAAATAAAATCCAGCAGTTTACATTCAATTGCATGACAGATTCTTTATCGTGAAATTACATTGTCATCTGCTATCACTTATAGACTAACACTCGTTACGCATGTTAGGTTGCTGGGCTATGATAACAAGTGACATCGACACTAGCATTCAGCACTGGTATCACAGAATGTGTGAACTTACTCTTTTATCTGTGCATTTTGTAGTCGTGCTTATAGCTTTGAGCATTTTATTGTTAATTCTCACTTGCATATTTTATAATTGAGATCTGATTTACTCTTCCTTTTACAATAACTTCTTCAGTGAATTCTAGTGAGCATTTGCCGAGTTTTGCAGAAAAACGACACTCTCTAGCACATTGCATACGGTTCTACAAAGGTGTATAATGTTCTAACACAAGGGTTTTCTTTGTAAGTCGAAGAGAGCTAAAAACCTATAATCTAATACTATGTCTCAACATTTTATCGTTCATATTCTCCAGGAAAGCTATCTTTTGCAGTTATGAGGTATAAGTAATAAAGCTCAAACCGCGCATTATAGGCCACAGTCTAACTTATTACTTTTACCAAGTTGTGGTTGAAACGTAATTGGAACTTCATGTATATACTTAGATAGCTAACAAGTGTAACAGAGAAAGTGTACTTTCAAAATTCTCACGATCTTTAAAAAGTGTAAAATGAAAATCAAGAGCAACGGCTTAGAATTAAAGCAGGAAAAGTGTCGATAGATAAAGACAGAAAACTGTAGAAAAACATTAAAACGCAAAATAAAATAGGAATGTTGAATTTAAGACTTGCTTTTTATTTACCTATAGATGTTCTTTCAATGTTGTTATCTTTTAGTATTTTCACCCATGTAGGGAATCATCAGGTCATAATTGTTACATCGCAGTAGATTTACGTGCGGTTTTAACTTCCTAGCCCTTCCATTGATAACCATATCAAACACCGTTTGTTACCAGCCACCTTATGAGACATTAACAAAGAATTAGGTCTTTCACTCGGCATTTCTCAACAATTCCATAGCCTCGGGATACTCTCTCGGTAGAAATCACAAGCTATCCTTTAAAAAGAAAAGTTGCTCAAAATTACAGCAAATCAGTACAATTTTTATAACAGCGCGGTAATATGAATCGAACTTTAAATATTTTACTGTGTAATGTTCTGGTCAATTTGAAAATGTTTGGTTATGTATCCCGGATTACTAATGAGGCGAGCGCATTAAAATGAAATCATGCAACATGTTATCCGCACGTATTGCCGTTGTTTACGTGCGCTGTCAACATATCTGTTATACTTTAAATCAGGTTGAAGTTTCATTGAGAACAAATGGCAACTCTAGTTTGTCCAAATATGTTGGTACGGAAAAGTAACTTGCTGACAATTGAACGCAATGCTCTCAACCTTTTATTTGTAAGCGCCTAATGTTCCAAGCCAACGTCCGATGTCTCGGAGACGGATGAAATGAGCAAACCATAAATTAACCATCAATCGCTAACGATTACATTTCCCTCTTCAGTCTAAGGGAAACCACACAAAAAGCGGACAACTTGCCCCTGGAATACAGACCAGCTAGTTGGCAAGCTGATACGATGAACCGTCTGTGCTGAAATGGTGCATAAAATGTTCATATAGCCATGAAATTACGCTTCTGGGTTCGTGAGTGTACTTAATCTGGCTCGCAGAGTCATAAAATAATAAACACTTTTGCCTATATGAATGCATTGAGTTCATTATTTTAGCTCTGAAATAATAAGGCACATTTTAAAGACAGTGTGTCAGACTAATAGCATATTGTTCTGTTTTCTATAGTTTTTGGTGACTATGGTTATCAAGTAAGAAATGAACAGGCATTATTTTTTCATGCATATTGAACATATTTAAGAAAGTTTAGGGAATAGTTTATAAATTATAAACACATATGGCATGGGATTTTCCGGCTTGGGCTACAAAATTAAGGTTCAACCTGAATGCAATCTTATCAGAGATTTTATCTCGTGCACAACAAGGTTAAGCACCACTTTGTGGTTCGGTCAGTTACATTTTAAATCTGGAAAATTTTCTAAAGCACGTATGAAAATTGCATTTATATGCAAAGAATAATAGTAAGTCTTGAAGTTGCAGTTGGAGTCCGTCGGCATCTAAAGTTACCTTGCATTCGGGGCCTCAGAACGAGGCAAACTACATAAGAACTTCAGTCAGCGTTATGCAATTAAGAAAAATGGTTCGGACCCGCCAGTTGAAAATATGACTTAACTGAGCCACATGATGAATGTAAGGAACACGTTTGAGTAAATTTGCCTTTCTTTCTATTCCATTCTGTATCAGTAAAAGATTGAACGCTATATACAAATGAAGCATATGCGAGTATAATTTTAAATATCTCCTAAACAAGTGTTAACCTGCTTTCACAAGACTGAAGAATCCATAAATTGACCAGTGGTGTATTATTGTAATAATGGTTTACCATATGTATAAATGAAGTACTTATCTAACACACGAAAGTTTATTTTTTCCGTAATTCTCATACATACAACGGAAACGTATGGTTTGAGCAAGAAGAATTTTTAACCCTGGTCTATTCATAATGAAACTTTAAAAAATTAAAACAACAATGATGTTTGCCAAGTGTTTCTAATTCAAATATCGAGTTATCCAATTATCTTAGGATCGATGCGGTGACTCGTGATTGCATCGATTATTAAAATTAGGATGTCCGCGATTTCGATTTAGCTACAACGCCCATTATGTTAGGGTTACATTTTGTAAGCCTATTTTGAAAATATAGTTAATACATTTATTTCACTAACACTATGAATAAAAAATTGACCCACATTTTCAACAGTCCAACATTATAATTAACAATACTAAATGAAATAAAGAGAAAGGTGGTATTTACAGGAATAAATTTTGGCTTTTACATAGGTAACGCATGATTTTGAAGACAATATTAATTTTTATATAGTAGTTGGTGATGTATATATAAGCTATCTAAGTTCTCAAAATCACACACATTTGGCACAGATATATTGCACTTTCATGGTACCCTTCTCACTTGCAACATTTACTAGTACATTATTTTCCTTATAGAAACGTTTTATTTCACATCGCCAAAAAAATTTGCTGGTTCTAATATTCAGAACTGTCAAGTTCCTTCCTTTGGGATCGGGTTTTCAGGCATTCAGCTCTAAGCTTTTTTGCAAGTTGTTGAATATAATCTTTCCGTGTAATATTTCTCCCTATCTCTGAATACAACAACTGTATTTATTGCTGCTAAATCAAGGATATTGTAGAATGTGTGTACAGGCCACCTTCTGCAAGAAGCCTTACCTGAGTACTGTTTACACATTTTGTCTACAATGTCTTCTATTATAACTTATAAGAAGGTATCTTTTCATTTGTTTTGATATTGACTGTGAAATGGAGGGAGCTCATTACTGGTACTTTTCTTTTGCCCTTTTCCTTTGATACACAATCAAGGTAACATCACCATGTTTCAGTATTGTGGTATTATGCAATGGAGTTTTTATGATTTTGATAAGTTTGGTTACTTCTCTTCTGACTCTTGATTACTGTAATCAGAATAATTATCAATTATTACATTTATGCATGGCTCCATAAGTTTCATCACAACATAATCAGACACCCGTGCATCCTCAGGTCGAACATTGTTCTTTACCAGATATGGGAGGTCATTTAGAATGTATTTCGAATCAACATCCACAGCGAGTCAAAACTTTTGACCATTCTTGTCAGGCTTAGAAGCCAGGAACTGAGTAAATGGGCACTTAGCTTTAGCGGGAAATAATTGCTTGTTCCAGGTTTGAAATAGAGTTTACAATTCTCTATTAATTCGTTTCACATTTCAGCAATTAGTGCGCGTATGTTTACCTGCTTTCGAATAGATTTTACATCAAATCTAAAAAATCACATTATCTCGCAAAATCTGTTCCTTCTCATGGACTCTTTAAAGAAAGGCAGACTCCAAGAATTTGACCATAAGCTTTGGAGCTCTGCGTTCTTACAATCACTGATACCTCTGGTATACATAATGGCAATTAGTTCTTCCAAATGTTTAAGTGTTAAGTACCAATTATTATTCTCCGACAATCTGTGTAGTTCAGTTACAGCACATATCTGAGCATGTTGCAGCTTCGACCTAGATATAAATAAACGCCAAGCACTAGCCACACTCTCATTACTTACATTTCTTTCGTCATGAGGTGTTGGACCTGACCAGAGGATTCCCTCAGAACATTTTGATTAGAACGTCTTCCAGGTAGATTTATATTCGGCTGTTGTTCTATTCAATTGTGCCATCAGGAGCTGAGATAAAGAAGATCCAGGAGTACCTCTGCTAGGACTTGTCTGGTTAGTAGCAATATCTCCAGTGCAGGTCTAGCACCTGTAAATTTTGCTGCAGTGAAAATGAAATGCTGTACTGCTATTGTGAATAATTATCATTTATATAATTACTGTAATTCATATTATAATAAATTGAAGTAAGAAAATAAACACTTAACCCGACTCATTATTTATCGCCAGGGTGGCCGAGATCGTTAAGGTAAGGACTCGTGAGCGGGAAGTCTGGGTTCGAATATCGCCAGGACCGTCCTTCCTGGCTGAGGTTTTTTCTAGGTTTTCCTCAGTCCTCATAAATGGAAAATGCCGGGGAGGCACCCTAAACTTAGGCCTGGAACGGAACGATTCCTTCCTTAAAAACAAATCCTTTGCCATTATATCATTTCATCTCAAGTATCATCAGTGTCCATCGCCTGTGGTGCCTCTGTAGCAAAAACGGGCGTTAAACACTATTCATTCCGACTCATATTTTCAATATCTCCAACTTCAACATCATTATTTGCACATTCATGAGATGATTGATCCAATAATTCATTTGATGAAGGTACATACTGCTCATCTGATTCATCAGAAAATATATCTCCACTATCAGACTCTTCTTCCATAATCATCATGAGCTCGTGCAGAAACTCATCTTAACGTACGAGCTCATTTCTACGAGCCATTCTCTGTCACTATATACAAACTGAGGTAAATACTACACTCACTTCTTCCTTTATTGTTAGACATTGTACATTGCTGTTGTTTGCACAATGTTGCACAATGCCGAACAAAGAATTGCACTGTTGTTCAAAAGCATGAAAATAAAAATATGGAATCAGAACGTTAACAGCACAGCATTACCTATGTATGAGTCAAAATGACCCAGTGGGCTTTCTAGACAAAATATTTCATATTCTAAAAAAGTAATGAGTTTATAGCTCTGATTTTTATGCAGAGTAAAATTCATAAGAGTTAAAGTTTCTATAACCCTTTTAAGTAATGAAAATATACGCCACAACATATGACCAGGTCAAGTTGACTCGGTTTGGGGGTCCTAGTGTTAAGTTATTTCTCAAAGCCAGCCGGGCTAAGCAAGTCAGGGTACGCGGCCGAGATTTACCGAACTGCTACGTTTACCGTGAGTCTCAAACCATTCAGCGAAAGAAACAACACTAATCCTAGAGTAATGTATGTTAACAATACTAAATTTCAAATAATAGGCGTAATTAATCTATTTCACAATGAGCATTTATTTATGATTCTTAGGTGGTTCGTACCAAGTTCTTTTGTGCTGTCAGGAGATTATTTAAAGAGAAATTTTCAGTGCTACGTCATAATGCGATTCATAAATTACTAGTATCACGCTTTAGACCAATTAAAGCATACCATCTGTCAATAAATAAATATATTTCTCAAACATAATTAAGAAGGGTAGTGGGTAAATTGATAATCAGATGTCAGAAATGAGTGGAAAATTGAGGCAGTCATTTCCAGCATCTCCTTGCTTGTAATGAGAAGACAAAAATTTTAAGTGCATTAGAAATTATTAGATTGTTACTCTAATGTTTCTACCACCGACTCTTGTGTTGTACCGCTCGCACCGACTGTATGGTGATAGTGAGCGTCGGCCTATGCAGTCTCTGCCGCCACTCCAGTAATCAGATAAATGGGTGACCTGATAGTTTATGGGATATTGCAAGTATAATTATTAAAATGTATGCATATAAACGGGAGAGTGTGATAATGATGTTGGAAATACGGATATTAAATGCTTTAAAAATTTGTTAATACAAGACCCTTATTACAATTAACTAGTGATAACGAACAAAATTATTATAATGAAAACTTTTGCTACATGATACCTGTTTCAAGATTTTTTTATATGCTTGTCTTTTTTATAATGCCCTCTCAATGGTGAAGACTCCTACTCATAGTAATTTGCAGCATAATTTGCAAGGCAAGGCGATTTTTCTTTAAGCCAGATGTGTTGTGTTAAATCTTATTTCACTGTCTTGTAATTTCATTATTATGCTGGTAGCTCTAAAGAAGTTTAAAAACCAAATTAAAGGCAGTAATACTAATAATGTAAATGTTTTCTTCTTACAGCTTCTTATGTGCGCGTATAAATAGGCACATATACTTTCTGGGTTGCTTTAAACCATTCTCAGAAAGTTATAAGTAAAACAGCTAGTAAATTTTAATGAAAAGTAGAAAAGTAGGCAATTACTACTGCAGAAACATCCAGATATTCAATTTAAAATGTTAAAAAAACATTCAAAATCAGTATTTATCACATTAATCACGATTACACTTATTCAAACACACAGATATGTTTAGTTTATAATGAAATTAAATAAATTTTAAATGATTTGATTTATTTCAGATATAGTACATTTGGCTACACACGTTTATTAAAAAGCTGCATAAACTCAGAAATTTAGATATATGTTGAACTCTAAGACCTTTTAACTGATCAGTTGTTTAACTTGTGTGTTACTCAAAAGCAGGTAGCTTGTAAAGTTGTATTACGAGGAACAAGGATGGAAAGATGATGAACGGAGGTCATTATCCACTTCCTCGCAACAGCACGAAGAGTTCTGGCGTTCGTCCCATTCACCTATCCTGTTCTCTGGACCGGAACTCATGATCCTTGTTCCATCTCACTGCTTGCCTCCACCGAAATGCTTCCAGAGTGGCGACAAAACGGTCTTACATTCCTATGCATGATGAAGATGGGCATTAAATTGGTACGTTAACTAGTGTTGCAAGAAAAAAAAATTACTGCTGAAATTGTACAACTTGGTTTTAATTATGACTATAATATTGAAGAAAAGCTAGTAACTTAATTACTTGAAATTACGACACATTTAATTTCTTGGAGAGTGCATCAACATAAACACATAGTTTCATATCGTTAATTGCTGGACAATTCAGTGCTTTAAATGTTCAATTTCTTACAAAATATGAATGCAATTCTTCCTTCCCAAAGAAAACATTTAAATTTCAACTTTGTTGGAAACACTTTGATACAGTGTTTTTACATGCTGAAGTGCGTTTTGAGCCATCACAAGAACTTATCATAATCTATAAATATGGTACACTTGTAAGCTAGATATGCTGTATCTAAGTTCAGCGTTATAATAAATGTACATCTCCTCTCTGAGATTCTGATTTCTACTTCACTCGTACAATTGAAAGCTAGTATAATATTTATTTCTAGAGATGGATTCTGGCTACTCGATGCCCTCGGTATTCAAGGAGTATTGATATCGAGCAACATTCCGTAAACAGCTCAATATTTTTTCTACTTTGTTAATCACACAAATTTTAAGTAATACATTCAGAAGTAGCACAATAGTCTAGCGACAGTATATCTGAACTACATACTTTCTTTGAAATCACATATCAGATCAATGAAACGTGCTAAATTGCAGTTTGCAATAGATGATTTTTAATGTATTATTGTATTAATTTTGGCAAATTTTTTCACTTTCACAAAATAACCTTAGTTTTATCTTGCCAATGATGAAAGGAGCGTTGGGAAATAAATAATGTTACTGTTAAACTATCTAATCACAATAACATTATAACAGTGAGCTACTGATAATATTGCTGTATTTTATATGTTAACTCGGTTCTCGGTAAGTTTAAACAATATGTCAAATGATATTGAAATGCTAACAGAATACATAATACATATTAGGCAAACAGTTTGTGCAAATAGCGAAAAATGAATGAAAAACAACAGATTATTAAAACGTTTACGTATTTAAGTTTAATTATTGATAGCATATTGACTTGACCGTATTAAACATATGAGGAAATTTTCTCAATATTGAGAACTATTAATATTCCAAAAGAGGTGAAACCTGTTGAACATACCAATAGTATATATTATATTCTGATAGTTTCCCAACTTAAATGCATGAACTGTATTTAGGTTATATGTAATAAGCAATATATGGAAAGAATAGAATTTCTGCAACGAAGAGGCATTAAAATAATGCATGAACTACCATATTTTACACAAAAAATTCTGTTACACATACAAAAATACTGCCATTAAAACTATTTATAAAGAAATCAATGTATAAATATATAAATAATATGATAAATTTTAACTATATATTAAAAATAATTCCAACGTTCATTGCAGTAAAACAAAATCAATATATAAAATAGATTTAAAAAGACCTAATACAACAAATTTTGGACCCAGGTTTTTCTATTGCGTATCATCTATTGTGCACTACTAGAAAGCATAAAATAAATTAATAAGTTTGAAACTTTGAAGGAAAATTATCAAATTCTTAAGGGATGAATACATTAAAATTTCAATTATGTTAAATATATGACTACAGCCGTAGATCGAATAAGATAAAATAAAAAGTGATTTTAATCTTAATTTCTGATTTTGGCTCTTATAACCATTTAGGGATATGAAAATTTTAATACCTATATCATTATAATATTAGACGCTTGTAAATAGCAATGTTAATATGTATGAGATAGTTCATATTTTTGTACCTAAAATAATTTAGGACTAACTACATGCAATAACGTGTACATACAAGTGCAGTATGTTTCAGGTAATTGTAAAACTATTAATTGGCACTGTGTTTAATATTGCAAGATTTGCATGTTCAAAATAAGTGCACTGTCCTTGTTTGATTGATTTGCTTTATTTACGGACGCTCTTTAACATCTCAGGTCATCAGCGTCCCATTCAATTCAGGGCGTGAAATGTTCGATAAATTTTGCTCACAGGCCTCTCTTTCAGGCTTGAGGTTCTTTTTCGTGTCGTAAATGTACAACACGGGCCACACGGCTTTACTTCCTTTCCGAAGGATTTTTACGCCCGAAAAAATCCATCGGTCCTGGCCGGGATCGAACCCTCGATCTTGGGTTTAGAAGGAAAGTATGGTTACCACTACACCACCAGGACCGACTACTGCCTTTGTGAAAAGCATATACTCCAGAGGTGTATATTAATAAATAAACAAATTAATAATTCATCTTAAGCACGAAACTGGTTTTATTTTATACTAGCTCTTATTTTCAAGCCAGTTGTTAGATTGAAGTGACAGACGGTGCGTTTCGTATGAGTGACGTTTGAAACAATTATAATTTGCATCTATAAGTGATAATTGATCATTTACAAAAATTGTTTTTCGCTAGCTGAATAATTTCACAATTCTATAAAACATAAAGAAACATGTTACATCAGTTCAAAATTTTGTGCTTATTGAACATCTGTCCCCCCCCCCCAAAATGTTGTAACAGCGAAAGTTGTTCAGTAGTAAATGAGATTGTGCTTCTTCTTTGGATGTCTTCGTCAACATCATAATGCTAGTCGAATGCGGGTGAATCTACACTTATACAGTAAGTTCATATTTAAGCCAGAAGATAATTGAAGTTAATAACAGGAAAATAGCACACATGACATGCAAAGACAACTTACCGATTAACGTTGCGAAGACGATTGATTTGAGAAGTTGCAGACATTGAACCATTTGAGAGATAAAAAATGAGATAATCATATTATAATAAAAATTCACTTGGAAAATTAGGAATTCAGATCTGTTTTATATATTAATACTCTCAAAATAATAAAGTGAAAATTTTGTATTTATTTTGTGTGATAAAGTATATAAAATACCCAGTATCAAAGTATCCAGAATAAAACATTTATAGATATCAAGTACAGAGTATCAAGAAAATTTGGTCTCTTGTTATTTGAAGGATTTATTCCAGGGCATCTTGAAGTCGATTTTTAATGGAAATATTTATTAATCGTTACAATGGGAAAGAGTGTTTTAGTTTCAGAGTATGTCCTTATTATAATAAAACAATAATCTGGTCAGTAATATAAATAATTTATAAGTCTAAATATGGGGACAATTTCTTTGTAGAACATTAAAGTATAGCTCGTTTCTACATTTAAGTAAATTGAAGTTTCACGGACGAAAGGCTCTGAGATACCGATAAATGTGAAATTTTCTGGTTTTGTAAATGATTAATTGCTTATTATTAAAGTGTGTGAGTATATATATTAAGTAAATGTTCTCTAAGCGAGTTAACACATTTCGAATATACAAAGGTTAAAAAATTAATGTTTTATTTTTAGAATAAAATAAAATACTATTCTCTGTTGCATTTAAGGATAATGTTAGTATAGTTCACTTTTCTCGAAAAAAAAAATGACCCAAAATGGCCGGCTTCCTCTTGGGAGTTATTTATTACCTTACTACTCACCTATTGTGACTGTGCGAGTACACACCATATTGTCTGGAACCATCCATGCTTCTTATACACGTGGTTTTGTTATCAGGTATTCATTTTGTATCAGGTATTCATATTACAGTTTAAAAGTAGATTTTCACAATACATGCTAAACTGTACAACACATTATTGTCAACTGACATTTAGTGAAAAATAATGTGCGTCACTTCATTTAAACAATGGAGTGAAATGTTATTTTTCAGGGAAATCTTATACAATGTCAAATATTTTAACACCAAATATACCACATTATATGGATCTATTTATACAAAACCTCTCGAAGTATATCCTAAAATTCTTGTCCAGACTTAAATAATAGAATAATGATTAGTGATTAGTGATGGAGCAAATTCTACCATAGAAATGATAAGAGTATGATTGAGCACATTAACTATACGTTGTAGCTGAGTCTCATTGACTAGAGTTCCGAAGTATACAACCGCATATTTCTGCATCCAGTCACAAACTATAATTCTCTCCTCGACGTCATGTATGCATTACTTACGTCAAGCTTTCGCTGATATCTCGTTAGCAAAGGAATTGTTCCATCTTTAACACGAACCTTTAGGGGCTACGTCCTTTATTCCACGCTACTTAAAACTACTACAGTTGTATATCCGCTAGGCATACACTTGGTGATCAAATTTGTTCGGATTTTACCGCAATTCAATTTGAATAGATGACATAATTGCTAACCAGCGCAACTTGCGTTAAATGGTTGGGGAAATGATACCGGGTTTGAAAGTACGATACTGTGCAAATTAGCGAGTCGTTAAAGGATTTAACACTGCCGCAAAATAACTTAATGTTTGTTTATTTAATGTTTGCCGATGACCAATGAATTATCGTTGTTTTGAGCTGAGTGCTGCCGACAACACACGAGGCGAACGTTATCGATCTTGGTTGACACCAAGTGAGGAAGAAGGGAGGGTTATATCTGCTTAATCTGATCCGTAAATGATGATAGCTTTAGTTTCCCTTATGTCTGTTAACAATGCAGTCTGCAATAGTTGTTTCTGCTCTTGTGCCTTTTAGTTAACATTCCTAAACGTTTGCACAGGGTCATGTCAGTACAGTGGGGAAGGAACGAACAGCAGCGAATTCTCTAACTACATAAACAGCTGACTTGACTATGATGACAGAAACTCTTAACAGTGGCGCCATTCATGTCAAATGACTCGTGGAAAGTACGAATAAAACTGTTCAAAAAAATATACTACATACTTTTAACTTTGAGAATTTATTTCAAAAAGTAAACTGCACATGTACATTAAATACTATTGATTTTTTCTTATAATTATATCGCACTTCCCATAAAGTTATGATATTATGGTGTAATGAATGTAAAGGAATATTCTCGTGGAATTTTTAGAATTCACAAGGTGTAATATTGAAACATATCAATGTCTTCACACTTTAAAAAACTTTAGTTTCTAAAGAAAGGCTAACTCACGATGTAACAGGTTCTTCACACCTATCAAATACTCTCAGGGAGAAAGTGGGGGAGATCTGCTTATTGTCAGCATGTATTATTATTCTGCTTCTGCTGTAAGCAAACACGTGATTCACAGTGGAAAATTTATACAAGAACATTTTTTTCCCCTTTAAAGCACAGTACTATAAACTAGTAAATGTTAATATAGCTGTAAATGAGAAAGGTGATGCACACATGTAATATATACAAGTTTAACAAAAAGGCCAAACGTTATTCAAATATACAGGATAAAAAATATAATATGAACATAGTGCGGAATTACTTTATTTCCTTGTTAGAGCCCTTTTTCTACACCATACAGAAGAATATTGAAAAACAGAACTGTGAAAAACAGAAAATCATATGAAATGTTCAAAATGTCCTCCGTTAGCACGGATACATCCATCAACTCGCATGGGCTCCTTGATGCGCTGATATATCCCCGGAGTATTTCGTATTGTCTGGTAGCCTTGAGTACGAGGACTCTCTACACCTTCGGCTAATCCATAGATCATATGAGCATCTGCCAATTCTGAATTTGAGTACCTCATTTTATTGTACCTAGATTGAAGTCCGTAAACACACAAAACTGACACTACGTTGGAACGGTTATTATTTTGAGGGTTCCACTATAGTTCGTTTAATTTGTAGTAGATTAATATAGTCGTTCCAATGTAGGGGGGATTGATGGGTTCTCAGGGTAAATTTGGACTGTTTTTAACGACTTGAAAGTCGTTAGGGGGGGAAGGAGATTGTTCGCTGTATTAATAAGTCCGGCACTGTTTGAACATTTACTTTATTTAATAACTTGGCAGGTTACTTCCTGACGGCTCGTAGCTGACCTCACTACACACTTACACTGACTTTAGAAAATGATTTACACTGCCCTCAACTGAACTTTAGAAATGATCTAGACTGATTACTTTCGGATGACTCAGACTGCCTGATTCCGTATATTTCTTTCGCGTCTCTCGTATGATGTCCCTGTTTCTCTTGAATGTCTGAATCTCAATCTGCGAAGGTCTGAATGTGCGAGAGAATGTCTCCGTGAATGTCTGAATGTATGACTATGTGTCTACTGAGTGCGAATGCCCCTCTGACTTCTGTATTCTAGTTTTTCTACTACATCGCCACGCCTTTCGCTAAATTAAATTCCCTCGTATTTTATCTATTTCTGTGTTACATGTTCGCCATTGGCTATCCTAAAATTATTTATTGGTATCTAAGTTCTCCTGATTCGTTAACTTTTATTCGAAGACCATTGGCTAGAATTATTCTTTCCCCCCTGATCTAATGTCTTCCCACGAACTTGAATTTTCCCAGAACAACCTGTCGTAAATTTCGGCCCTTTCCTTACATTCTGATTTCAATTGATAATCTTTTGCCTTCCTTAGTTTGTAGATTTCTAAATGTTCTCGGAGATAACGCACGTGTTGATGGGCTATTTTTCGGCTTTCCTGTAATAAAACATTTTCGTCTCCGTTCTGACATTTTCATTTTCTCTTAAATTATTGCTACCTCTGACTTTGTTAAATACTGTCCCGTTACGGCCACATGTTTCTCTTATTGTCAACTCCTAAGTATTTCCTGGGTAGAAGGTTCGTGACCTAACAAAAGATAGTTTACCCTTTCCTCAGCCTTGTCTAAGGAGTGGTCAGTGGAGAGTCGTCAGGTATACATCTGTCTCTTTCTAACATATTTTACACAAAATGTATACAAAACCCTTTTGTAAGTTACAAATTATTTCTATTTTTGTTCTACCTATCTTTAAATGATTTTCTTATACATATACATAACAATTATCCTTATCAAATCTAATGCCTTTATAAATATAACTCTGCAGCCTTTTAATTAAATTAATAAAGGCAGCCATATTTCCGGCTTCAACGTGCTCGGTACTACGTCAAGGAATGAAGTGAAGTAGTTAACAAGCGGACTGTATGGTATAGAATAATCATAACAACGGTGAATCTAGGAACTAAGAGTAGTTAAAACACCACCATTCAATTTAACCAGAGGTAAAAGCGAATATTAATTTACTGTGCGTATTAAGAAACTATTACGTTGTGGGGTTATTGCCACAGGACAGCTAGCTTGCTAGCTAGCATTCTAGCTTGAATATCAGCCGCGTAAAAGGAGTTGTAGACAAAGGGCTCTAACAAGGAAATAAAACATTTCCGGATCCATGCTCATATAACATTTTTGCACCCTCTGTATGCAAGGAATGTTTCTCCAAAGTTTTTAAATATTTTTTTGTTGCATCTTGTATATGCCTATGTGGAAAAACACTGGAAATGTATTTATAGAGATCAACAGTGGAACATAATTAAATGAATAGATAAACACAAAACATTTGGCTCATTGAGTAGGTATACCCAGCTGGGGGTATAAACATCTTGTAGACGGCAGAAAGGACGGATAAGCATAGAAAGTACAGTGGAAATAACGAGGAAACGCACCGATATCTAACTTGTGAAACGGTAGCACCGCTAGAAAAATACCTGCTATCTGCTTGCTAAAAATCTATTAATTTCGTCACAGCATTCAGAGAATGACTAAGTATTTTTTATGTACAGTGCGGTTAATTAAGTTATGAGCTGGCAGAGCGCGGCTGCGTACTGGGAGAAACCACTCGTCTTGGCAGTATAATGCAACCGCAGTAAAGAGCTTGCAGTTAGGTCGAGGAAGACTAGTGGTTTTGCGTTCGTGTTACTCGGTACTTTCATTATGTGTAAATTGCGTGCTGATTGTTTTCAGTTAGTAATGCCTCTATACAAATTTAGTCTTGAAGGACATGTTTTTATGTACGATACACATGTGAAGACCAGTTCTTGCAGAGAAGTGATAAAGCCATTTGCAATAAAATATCCTGGCAATCGTGTTGCAGGTAGAAAAACTGTTCCTACGCCTGTTAAATTATTACGAGAAACAGGGTCTCTAAATGGCAAGAAACTTGATCCGAACTGCCTTGTTCCTACATGTATATGAATGTGCTACGCAGATGCCTACAATGTATTGTCGCTGAGGGGCATGTTTTTAACACCTGTTATAGCAAGATTAGTGATTATTATTATTATTATTATTATTATTATTATTATTATTATTATTATTATTATTATTATTATTATTATTATTATTATTATTATCGTTATCATTATCATTATTATCATTATCATCATTATTATCATTATCATCATCATAGTTTCATTATATGCTTTCTTTGAAAACACAAACACTAAAATAAAAAATTCTAATTTTATGTGCGGCAATTCTTTCCTTTCCCCTTGCGCAACTGCACTTCCCCAGTAAGCAGCCGCTCTTACGCCTTAGTGTCAATTAAATGTATAGATATGGTCTGAAGTACTAGCCGTAAATATTGGCAAGATATATTGCCCAAGTCGTGCAACACTTATTAGTGAAATGAACAAAAATAAAAATGTATTATTATATTGAGCACCACGCACATTACGTATAAAAAGATAAAAAGATAAATAACAATAAAATAATACAGATTACAAGAAGGATGATCCATATATAAAGACAAATAACGATAAAAGGGTACAGGTTACAAGAAGGATGATCAATAAATATATATATATATACATACACAACATATGATTGTGGAGCCATATTGAATGCAACATTGGTCTCTCTGATTGGAAAAAAACATTTTCAGACACATACAGACACTGAGTATTTTGTGCCAGATGGAAAAAGATTCTGGTGTGGTTCTATCATTTGTTATATGGAAAGGGTATTATTCCGCAGCTGATCTGAAGATATTTGCCCAGTCACTTGGAATTTCCGCTTTTTCTCTCTGAATAGTGAGTGTCGTATTTCATTCCTAACAGGTTCCTTAAGATCCCCCCCCCCAAATAAAATATGGATCCCCTACTTTCACGTGCAAGTATTTATAAGCAAAGCAATGAAGAATATAAAATATAGTCATAAATTTGTTCTTTTGTGTGTATAGATATAAAACACGCTTGCCTCGGATGGTAATAGGTGGATATTTATAATGAACACTGATAACTGCCTTCCGTAATAAATAAGTCTCATTAGTATTAATGATAGGGACAAAACTGTTTTTATGGTTTCCTTGGTTTCATCTTTTCTCCTTAAAATTCTTGCTGCCCCTTTTAAATTCCTGGGTTTCATTTTGTGCACTAAACTTTCTGCTTCAAGGATCTGTATTACTTTTTTATTTCATTGACAGACAAATCTCTTGATTGGAACTAATTATTAATTTCTGCTTTCAATCCCTTTATTTTTATATGATGCTCATCACATGAACAAGTAGCAGTTCAGGGATACCCGAAAGAAATATTAAACTGTTTTATAAAGATATGTCATATGGAACTGGATTTGTAGTATACTTTTGGCAGCACATATTTTGTATTTTCTTAATACTCTAATTCCCAGGTAAATAAATTTTTAGAAATCATGTAGGTTATAGTGAGTATTTCTATTTTTCAATAACTGAATATGCTCCATTGATTCTTTTGTTTTCTCGGAAAGATTATTTGCTCTACAGTCATTGCTAGCTGTTTAAGGCGCTCTCTATAGTACTTCAAGTTTTTTGTATTGTATTCCAAGAATAGATAGAAATGCTCTAACATACTTGCATTTCTTTAACAATGTATTCAGAATTTAAATATCTGAATAATACATGTGATGAAATTAGGTATCGTCCTCGTTTTGCCTCCCTGAATTCCTTGTAATCATATAAAGCCGTTCATCTATCTTCCCATTAAATTAAAAAAATTCAAAATGTGTTTCTGGAAGACTATGAACACTTTTAGAAGCATTTCAGTATTTTACAGAGGCTAGCTGAGCCAAGTATATGACTTTAAATATTATACTGTTTACTTACATTGGACATTCTTCCAGTATTTTTATTTTTATTCTTTTCCAACTACACATCTCAGTTCCTAGTTCAGCAAGTTCTTCATACTATTTTCAACAGCAAACACATTCTTGTATACAGTGTGTCTCGCTTGTAGGTTTAACATTACAAACGTTTATGTCTTCCTTTTTATTATATTTCAATTAGAAGTCCTTGGGCAAATTGCAATTATATCTGTGACAATTAATGAAAAATACCACACCGAGGTGCGGTGTAGCGCGCACAATCATAATGTACAAAGATGACGATGTAAACGCTTCAACAGAAGGTGTTCTGCATTCTTAAGCTGGATGGAGCGAAATGCGTGAAGTGTGTACTACTAAAATTGAGTGAGTTTAACCTTGGACTTCACAACGATACTCCTTCCTATGTGAGAATTGTTGTATGACACAAACATTTATGAGAAGTTGGTAGTCATGTGTCTAGTCGTGGGAAATAATTCTTTTAAGTGCAGAACTTCAACCACATAAGTGAAAAAATAAATGTATTTTCAATTCGCATTAAACAAGCTTCATTCTAGATTTATTTTTGCATAAATACTTTTAAATGTTTTACAAATGTTAACCTCTCACTGTTTTAAATTAGTAAATGTTGACGTTTCATTTATCTACAAGCTATAAACAGTCAGCATTGTTGGCTGCGACTTAGGGGGTAGAGGGGTGTTCCGGGATACCCAGTACCTACTGGAAAATTTTCTAGGTCCTGATATGGAATCCACCCAGCCTTGTGATGATAACTGAGCAGCTGCCTTTGTAGAGGTGGCATCCTTTCGATCTGTAAAGCCGCGAGATATCGCGAGATGCGGTTTGCTGATTGCAGGCAGTGATCACAGTGGTCGCCGCGGCTGGCTCTAGCACTTTGTGTTGGAAGGAATGTAGAAAAAAAATTGTAATGCAAGTAATAATTTCATATTTAGTTCGAGAAAAGAGCAGCTAAACATAAACCAAAACATTTTCCTGTAGGGCAAAATATATAACATGTATCTACCAAAGTATGTTGAAAATTAAAATTATATTGTTTCATAATCTCCGAATACAGTTTTGTTTACCACATTCCTAGCAAATTACAACATTGTTATGGTGCTAAAAAAATCATAGTTTTAACAAAAAGTAAAATTATTGTTTTTTTTTTTTCCTTTTTCTTTTTCCCCTTTCTTTTTTCGTTCTTCTCTCTCTCTCTCTCTCTCTCTCTCTCTCTTTTACAAAACACTCAGACACGACTAGTTTTATGTTCTGAAAGAACAGCAATTTAAATGAAAACAGAACAAGATCATGTTTGCATGTGTTTTGGCTTAATAGACTACATTTTAAACATAAATGCATTATTTATTTCATATTTTCTGAATAAGAATACTCTCCTCTTAAACACTGTTTTAAGGAAGTTTATGGCAACATATTTGTTGAACGCTTAGTTATTTTATTATAATATTATATTGTTAAAATTCACATAAACTTTTAATTGATCACTTACTTGGTCTGGTGGTTAATGTTGCTGACTGCTGGCTGGGAGAACTCGTTTTCGATTTCTGGTACCTACTTAGGAATTTTTAAGTTAAGCAATTATGGAACGGGGTTCACCCAACCTAATGAGAATAATTTGGGAGCTGCCCAGTGAAGAGATGACGTTCTTTGATCTAGAAAGCCGCGTGATAAGCCCCAGGTGGGGTACCAACATGCTGATCACTTGCCCTCCTGTAATACTGTCATCTATCATTGAAGCCATAAGACGGAAGTAGAGAAAGCAGAGGTTGCTGCGGCAGGCTATGGCCCAATCTCGGGTTGTAGCGCCATAGAAGAAGAATGTTTTAATAGAAAGTTGAAAAATTGAGAATATTATAATGATGATCACGAAAACCTCCTATAAATTTTAGGCAAATGTTGTCAATAGTAATGAAATTATACAAAAGAAGAAAGAAGTTTTTACCTCCTTGATTGTAAATGGACAACACTCTAAAATTTTAATTAAGTATAATTGTAATTTTAAAAACATTTGTTGCATTTGTCTACAAACAAGTAAATGTTGTTTCACTGGATTTCTAAAATGACAGTTTAAGTCATTATTTATTTGCGCCGAAAACTGTGACATGTGATGATTTTGTTCAGAACTTAAAATGTTTTACAGAAATGGCAAATTAATTTAAAGAAACAAGATCTTCCAAGAAGGTATATATAAAGACGCTATCTTTCAAATGATTGGAAACAAGAATATTGTTAAAGATTGTCGGTTTTCAAATACATTTCAAAATGTAAGACTACATATGTTACAGTTTTCTCAAAAAATTATAGTTTTATTTTAATTGAAATGTTACGCTATTTTTAAAAATTCTTTTTGATCAAACACCTTGAACAGCAGTAGCAGGAAAAAATCGGAAGTAGGAGTTAATGTGCAGTGTAGCTTGCCACAAAATTGTTTTAGCCCTTTCGCAACCTAATCAGTCATATGTAGCAAACTTGAGTGCCCTTGAACAGACAGAGTAGGGAATATACATTGAGCGGGTATCCGTACACCGCTCCACATAAACCTCTCAAAGCAAATCGCCCACTTGTTTTACCAATGACTTTGGTAGTAAAAACACAGTTGTTATTTATATGGTGCTTTGTGTACATGTATTCAACAATGTATGTTACGCATAAAGTTGTACTATTTATTACGATTTTTATGTAAAAACATAGTGAATACTGTACAGCGTAGTAGAAAGCTAATTTTGGAGACCTTGATTAGCTTGTGCTAACAATGGTAGTGTAAACTACAATTTATATGCCGAAAAGGAAGTTTGTACTTCTGCTTCTAAGTATAAACTAAGATATATCCTAGTTTAAGACTTAGTTAACAAAAATATGCTAGGATAGGGGAGAACCGCCAGAAAGTGATCACAGATTTAATCAGTACAAAATGAGATAGTTAAGTGATCATTTCATTGCAAAGAATTAAGAAACCCGTGACGAAGCCTTATCCTTGGAGCAGAAAATGAGGATATTTCGACCTATCCAGGTTTCCAGATAAAAATTGGGGAAGATACTGGAGACATCAGAGTACTTTTTCAAGATTCGTTAAATTTATCATTAAAAATATTATAGAGAAGGTAAATATCTGGATACGTTTTACACCATCTAATGAAGAAATGATGCTTTGGAAGCAGCCTTTCGGATTTCCAATTGCTATTGGTGCCTTGTATTGCATTCATGTCAGAACCCAACCAAAACCTCGTTCACTTGAAAATGAATTTCTGAATCGCAAAGGATATCTTTTCATTTTGACTTCGAGTTGGTTTACTTTTCATGTTATTTGTTATTATTTTCTTGTTCCACTTTGTAAACTCCAATCTCGTGTTCATTACCTGGATGGTTTTCTCTTTATCACTTCTAGCAAAAGTGCAGCATTCTACTGCTTATACCCTTTTTACGTATGTTTCTGAAACAGACTTCAACACTTGATTTACGAGTTCACCCTCTCTTTCTTTCACCACATATCTTCAAGTCATGGTCTCCATCTAGGCAAAAGCTTACATAACTAAGTAAAATTAGGTTTATTGGGGAAAGAATGAGGAACTCGATCCTTTTCTTTCATTAAATAAAAGTGAAATGAAATACTTAATTTACTCTTTTCTTCAATCGGGAGGATTTTACATAGTAGAACTAATTTGCTTACATTGTGTTTCAAATAATGTCTTCTTCAATACTCCTTCAATAGACTCACAAATAGCAATAGTTCTTCTCTTGGTAGTCATACTACTTTGCATTTATGCAAACAAAACTTTTGCTTCAAGTTTCTTCAATAGTCAAACCAATGTATAATACACATACGACACATTAACTGTGAAAACCCTAGTATTTCACTGGTAGAACGAATGAACATTTTACTATCTGATTAAGAGATTAATTCCTTTTCTGCATGAGTAATTGTGGTGTTGGCATTTAGTCAACCTGTTGCAGATTTAGACCCCAGTGAGCGGAATGGAAAGAGAATTTATATGTCTGTATTAATAGGTTCCGTCCATTTTTTACGTAGGACTTTCATTCCTAGTCCCGTGAACTCACTTCAGAACTTAATGGGCTATTACTGAAACTGTCCTTGCCCTCGCCAAAATACAAACATAACATAATATAATATGTATGTTACAAACTTAATCATAATATTTTATGTTTTGTAATTATGTAGATATCTTGTATGTATATGTTTATAATACGGAATAGCTGTAACATGTATATTGTATATCAACAAAAGATCAAATCTCTGGTGTTAACTGCCTTAGGTACCTTGGAGGCTGAGAGGACCGTATAAAAACTTTACAATAAGGAGAATGAACCTGAGGGTGGAATGTAACACCACTTTTTAAAAGGACTTTATCGTTAAAGGGCTCTGGCCCCGACCAGTGGCTGCATAGCTTGCCTATTAAACTGGCCAATATCGACAAAAATTTTAAACTTTCAAATAATAACAAATTGTACTTACGACAGGTGAACTTTAACAAGCCAATGATAGATGTATGTTTCAAATTTTTATTGAAAGGTGCAAGGCTTGAGCGTGCATTTTGGCCCCAAATATTTTTTTTTATTTGAATTTAATAAATAAGGAAGCTGTTGCTCGGCTAGGGCACTTAGAAGTCTTATAGGTGTCGAGACACACGCTGTCCTAAGTTTTACAGCCGTGAGACGCATTTTCTCATTCCGTTCGACTCAATTAGGCAGTTCGCAGTAAGTAGTTGTAAGTTAGACGTAGCTAAGGCACGCAGTTATAAGATCTACATGCGGCGAGATTCACGTATTTCGCAGTACTCGTCGACTTTCAATTTCAAGCACCGCAACAGTCATCTGTAAGTTACGCACGTGGCAAATAAATTTGCATCGGCAAAGCTAAGTTTATCTTATACCAATAATCAATCTTCAAAACCACTTCAAAATTGGCATCACAACGTGGGGCCACTCGACGCCGACAACAAATCACTTCAAAAATCGGCGCCCAACGTGTCTGCCATATTAAACCGCTTCGATACATAGGCAGAAAGAAAGAAAGAAACAAAGAAACAAAGAAAGAAAGAAAGAAAGAAAGAAAGAAAGAAAGAAAGAAAGAAAGAAAGAAAGAAAGAAAATAAAGTAGGCAGTAATATGCTGAGCAGATCCCTTGTTGCATTATAATGGAATTTACTCTTACGGAATATAGATAGGTCTGGCATGTAATAGCTTTAGGTTTGCAAGATGAAATATCCTCCACTTAAAAGCATTGCTTTAACGTATGAAAAAAATTTTCACTTATTAAAACATAGCGTAGAGTTTTACAGTTCCAACAAAATGTAAATAGTTCTGCATTGATACTTTGGTAGCTTATGAAGGTTTCTAACTGGAATAAAAATCGAATATTCACATATTCGAATATCGCTGATGAATGTTTATTTCTATAATGTTTCTTATAAAATTTTGTGAAATATAAATGCCAGAAATTACACCGCTAGTGATCTTTCCAATTTAATTTGAACATAAATACCATCCCTTTTTCATTCAACAAATATTTACTGATAATAGTTATCACATTATTGGAACTAAATCCACGGTTCTTAAGTACAGATTTCCAGAAAACATAGACTGAAAGACAATCCATACTTATCAGCCTGAGATATTGTAATGTTTGACGTTTCAAATTTAGTTTGATTTCTGTTTATGGAAAAACAATCTTGTTAGGCTTTTGAGTTTCAGGGTACTATATGATTGAGGACATCAACTTTCGTTTACTTGACTTGGTTCCATTTTAGGTTATGGTAAAATTTATTTCACGGTGTTATTAGATGACACTGAACTGATAGTTTATTTTGTTTGACTACATATGAAGTTTCAGAAGCTTTAGACTATCCATCTTTTGACAGCCTTGGTCCTTCTTAATAGGCACTATAAGATATAAACTTTTTTCTCTGACCTTTTGCGAGGCATCTGCAAGGAATAATACGCAAATAAACCATGTATTGATATTACGTTATGACATTTAAATGTACATTATATGGAAGGGGAACATAAAAAGTATAAAGAAGTGATATAAACGTTGCTGGTGACATTACACAAGCATTTTATTGTTAGCATCTAGAGCTAGTTTTGGCCTGCGTCCGCAGCGCGCGCTGGTTCAACATCACGAAGATCGATTATCAAAACATATAGTTCCAGCGCTGATGGTTTCACTTGGACAGTCACAGATTTCTGTTACGAAAGGTGTCATTATTTTCGACTTTGTGTTATTATAACTCCATTTGCAATTAAGAAATCAATTTTTTGTGTTGTTATGGTACACCGGTGTATTTAATTACGGTATTTTAGTAAAGTAAATGTTGCCACTAGAATAGAGAAAAATGAGGTATAGAGGAATAATTCTCAACAGAAAATAGCAAGTCGGACAGTGGAATGCTAATTTCATGAAATGAAATGTCGAATAGATAGACTTCAAACAGCTCCGTAACACACTTATGAAATGAAAAGTATGGAATTTACATGCTAATATTGGTTAAAATCGTGCGAGTAGGAATACAGGCGGAACTTGTTCATACTGGCGACTGATGTGCTCTTGACCGCGAACGATTTGCTTTCAGTTGCGGACACAGACTAAAATAACTCTCTACAATGTGGCATTACTAAACACTGTGTGACTCAGTTCTTAGCTAATATATGTTCATACTTGTAAACTAAAATAAATCGTCACTTACATTATCAAATAAAATGCTTATGTTTTCGTAAATTGTGTACAAAATCATAAACTTCTTGGTATATACAAGACGTTTCTTTCCTTCGTATGCGACCACTAGTAATATCAATAACATGTTTTTGATTAGAATTATGCCTTAGCAGCATGGAAAACAAACAGAACTCTCTGCATTGTTATTTCACTAATGTATCGACTATTTCTTTAATTTCCGAAACAAGAGTCAGTGCGTTACAGGTTCACTGCTGACATGCTCATTTCATTCAGACGCGAAACATTAAACTCTAGGTAAAAATATTTCATGAGGTATCACATAGCTGCAAAACCTCGCAGGTTTGTTATTTAGAACCAATGCTTTGGCAACTGTTTCGATTGTTGGGCTCGTCCTCTCAAGCTGACTAAACAGAAAGTAACGATGACCACTTCAACCGAACAAAAGCCGTTTAATTGACAACGCACACAAAACTTACCAGAAATTAGGTGGTGAAAGAAAACAGGGGCTACCCACATCAAACATGCACGGCTTACTGCAACATCAGACGAAAATTATATTTATATATCTTACCAGCTCCCAACAAGGCTAGCTGCCTGAGGCTCCTTAGAAGACAATGATGGATGAGCGACGCATCTACAAAATCCTCCACGATTTATGTGTTGTATAGTCGATTAGATCCTTATGACAGACCAGCTGAGATAACAAGTCCATGTTTAAGTCTTCTTCAAACCGTTGACTCATCTGTTTACTTCGTAGTCTTCTATTATAACCTTATGTTGGTTCCACCTAATGTACTTGAATTAAGTGCACTATTTTGCATATTTGTTCTTAAAAGTGTTATTTTACATAATCCGGCCATTTTGGCCATCAAAACTGAGCCTTCTAATGTCCAAATTGATTATCACAACATAATGCTGGATATTTCTAATTCCTGCCACCGCAAAAAAGCCAGAGAAAGACATTTAATACAGAAGTCCATGCCCAACGTCAGCGTTTATCAAACTGTGATCCTCTAGATCTGCCCTTGTGCTTCACTGGAATCTAGGTTTAATTGCATTTATTAAACTTGAGCATTAGTTCGACAAAGAAGGAGAAAAAGAAAATAAAATTCAAATTAGTTGCAGATCACACTGCATAGGTGAGAACTCAAAAAAAAAAAAAAAAAAAAAATGGAATTTCCACTGCAAAAGTTTTACATTATGAAAGAATTTGTTAATCAGTTTATATAATATTAAAATAAATATTGAACACCTTTGAAGGCTCGTCCATTTCATTAATATAAATACTAATAATTTTATCCCGTTTTATTAGTTAACAGCACATAGATGATAAAAATCTATTTTTAAACACAAACTATTTAAAAATTATAAAATAGCCTTAAAATTCTTCAATTATTAAAAAAATCATGTATATTTTCCTTTCTTAATCGTAATGTAAATTGAAGGAACTGTAAATGCTAGGCTATAAAATGGGGTAAAAAACATGATAAAATCGTTTTCGAACAGGGCAGGAATAGGGAAGTCTGCAGAGCCTTATAGATTGAAAAAGTGCTATCAACATGAAGATGGTTTGAGATATGCTGCTTTACATTCCTATAGCAGAGTGGTAGCATGTATAAGGCATTCATACCAGAACATTGATTTGCTTCTGTAGTCTCTATGATTCGGATGAAACTGATGTGTCCAGAAAAACTGGGAACTGTGCAAGACAATTTTGCAAACATTGAATCATTCAGTGAAACTTCTTCAGATGTAGAATTTGGGAAGCCTGTCAATTGCTACATCTCTCCCAAAATAGTAGTTGCACTTCTTTAGACTGCATTTACCCAAAATGAATGAAAACAGATACTTATTTACAGAGAGTACTGATCTAATGAGCAGACAGTATTAGCAGAATTTTCAGACGACATGGGCCTAGATAACATGTTATGATTGCAATGAAAAACTAAAGGTAAATATCCTTGTAGTTGTAAACGCTGCTTCCCCATGTCAGGTAGTTTGTAGTAGTTATTTGCATTAACCTTCATGCATTCAACCATGACGTATTTCAAAGTCAGAAAGACCGCCACGGGTGGCCGAGGTCGTTAAGGCACGGACTCGTGAGCGGGAGGTCTGCGGTTCGAATCCCGCCAGGACCGTCCTCCCTGACTGGGGTTTTTTCCAGGTTTTCCTCAGTCTTCATAACTGGCAAATGCCGGGGAGGTACCTAAAATTAGGCCTGGAACGCTTCCTTCCTTAAAAAAAAAAATTCTTTCCCAGTTTATCATTTCATTTCATGTATCATCGGTGTCCACCGCCTGTGGTGCCTCAGTAGTAAAAACGGGCGTTAAACACTACTCAAAAAAAAAAAAAAGTCAGAAAGACATTAAGAAAGACATTATTAAATATATATATATATATATATATATATATATATATATATATTATTTCTCCCATTGTTTCAACACTACGCTCCTCTGGTCACATAAACTGAACAATAGTATTCCGAAGTATGTCAACAAATCGAAATAGCCACTGCATTTGCTTATTGCAAGCTCTGAAATAGATATGAACCCCTAACTCTACCCAATGTTCCAAGCATGTTCATATGCTCTGTCACCGTTTCTAGTTCAGTGTTCTCTGTGTATCTGGTTCTTCACTTTTGTTTCTAGAGTAAACAAAGCTGTTGGCTGTTATTTTAAGACTTCGTAATAACCTCCCGATGTAGAGGAACTATTGCTGTTATTGTGCGCTTCAGTTGAACTAGCAGAACTGTCAACCAGTGAATATAGAAATTAGTCTTCGGTAGTTACATTTGCATGAATATTTAACTTCAGAGTTAATGCCCGAATTATTCGTTTTCTTTTTCCTAGTGATACAGTACTTCATTAGAAACTGAAAGTAAACTTCTTGAAATGCAGTGCTAATATATAAATCATTATTTTCATGTTTTCTATTATGAAGAATGAAGTGCACCTGAAACATGTTTTCTTCAAGAAATTTGTGCATTTAATATTATAAATTCATTATAAATATATTTGGAGACACTACAGGGGACCAAAAAAAAAAAAAAAACGAAATTGTTTATAAGTCCTTTAAGCAAACTGTTTTAATTCTTTACAAAGTTTCTCCATGTGAGTGTATGCATTTGTCCCAAAGATATTCTTAGTTCTTGAGGTTTTGACTCAGGACATTGGTCAAGGCCCTCAGTCACCCACACCACTGAATCGTTTTCCTTTCAGTCTTTTATTCATGTAAAAGGTCACAAGAGGCAAGATCGCCCGAGTACGGAAGATGGGCCACAAGCGCCATTTTGTTTATCGCTAAGTACCGTCGGACAGACAAAGCAGCGTTGGTCGGAGTATTGTCCTGATGTGATATCAATTTCCATTTTTAAACAGTTTCGGTCTCGTTTCCGTTGCACATTTTCATGCAGTCTCCTCAAAACATAAAAATGAAAATGCTTTTCCACAGCTTGTCCCTAAAATACAAATTCCTTGTGCCCAATCCCACCCTATTAAATAAAATAAAATAAATATTTTCTTGTCATTTGATCAAATTTTGACACTTGCAATGATCTTTTGACTGTTTTCGTAAACTTTATTTTTTTCAATTAAAAAGTTCTGGTCCTTGAAGGATGATTAGGGCGAGGCAGGTCTTCAATGATGTGCCGCCATTTTTTAGACATGAATACCACTCGTTCACTTATACTCTTTGTTTCTTATGGTCACTTATCACAAAAATTGCAGAATATCGCGAGTAGAGACTCACACAAAGCAACACAAGGACGAAAAACTCCACACAGTATGACGCCACTCGCAAATTGGCACGAGAAACCCTAAGAAAATAACGCTCGGGATTCAGGTTATTTTTGGGACCCCTCGTATTTATGTATTTACCTGCCATTGGTAAATCAATAAATTATGCAGTCATTTATGAATTATTTATTATCTTGAAATTTCAATTAAAATTAATTGAACTACTTTCGAAATCACTTCTTCCGATTACAATTATTAGGACTTCTGTCCCAAAGGCTCGTTTCTTTAAAAAAATATAAAAATAAAAAGTATTTATTCGGTATCGTAATAGTTAAAAAAAACTGAGTTTGTTGAGTTTGTTACATTATCGAATACGTTAAATTCCTAATAAAAACGTTTCTTTAATGCAATTGGCATAATTGACAAACTGCCAGCAACAAGATCAAATTTATTGATTTATTAATTTTCCCTTATTTGCAGCTCCTCCGTTTCCATTTTCATATTTTTATTATTTAATTCTGCTTATTTATTTTATTATAATATTTTCGCCCTTTCCACCATTGACTTCTTCTCCCCCTTAACCAACGCCACGGGTGGCTGAGGTCGTTAAGGCGCGGACTCGTAAGCGAGAGGTCTGGAGTTCGAATCCCGCTAGGACCGTCCTCCCTGACTGAGTTTTTTTCCAGATTTTCCTCAGTTCACATAAATGCCAAATGCCGAGGAGGTACTCTAAACTTAGATCTGGAACTTTTCCTTCCTTAAAAAATATCCTTTCCCAATATATAATTTTATTTCATGTATCATCAGTGTTCACCGCCTGCGGTTCCTCAGCAGTAAAAACGGGCGTTAAACGCCATTAAAAACATTTCCTTAACTGACGCGTTACATTTTTAGGGTTATCTGCGCTTGAAAATCTTTGAGAAGGTGTAAAAAACAGGTATTTTAAATGATTATTTGATATCGATTTACCTATTAAATGTTCAGTACTAATAACCAACGGAGCAAATAGCTGGTTGGGAAAGAGTTTTCAAAGAGGAGGATAGTGGATTTCAAAACTTTGCGGTTTGGGTGATAGTATCGATATAATTTAATTTCTTCTATAAAGTGTCTTTATCACCCTTAGGATTATAAATGATATTTTTAATGGTGTTTAACGCCCGTTTTTACTGCTGAGGCATCACAGACGGTAATAAATGATATTCCAAAAATCATATTCAGGTGCTATGCAATTTCCGATTCAGACCGATAACTCTGAACGATGTTAATGTATTGCATGATCTCCACCAGATCTGGCTAACAGAATGTGCTGCCTTTAACTTATATTTGTAGAAACTATCTCTATGGCCTAGTGCTCGGCGTTCTTGGTTACTTACTCCTGGAGTCCCAGGTTTGATATGCGGAATTTTCCTTGGCTAGGAAAGTCCCTATGTCTCCAGTGGTATAGTTAGGTTAGGTTTCATTAAGTCTAAGGAACCCCTGGTGCACCATAATCATTTTCATCATCCTCCTTGGGTAACGTAGCTGCGCCTTACGAACTCCCTAGAAGCTGTACAATACCACCTCGCTATGAGGGGGAGGAGGGAGAGAAATGCCCAAGTCCCAAGGAAACAGCGCCGGTATTCAAACAAAAATACATTGTAGAAAGACATTTCTTATTATTAGATGAATAAATGCTTTGATTTCGCTACATGTATGTGACAGAAAGAACGACAATTTAGTGAACTCGCACTTCGTTTAATTGAGTGCTAGTTCGTAACATTTAGAATAATTATTGGAAGTGATACAAAAAAAAAGTATTTATAAATTCCCATAATGTCCAAGCAACGTTAATAAGTGACGAAATAAAGATGAAATGCTTTTAGAACTTCCGTCAACAAACGGTAGGTACATTTCTAGTAATTTAAAATGGAAGTTTGTTCTGTTTATCATTCACCAGCATTAGTGTTCACGTTGTTATCATTTCAATACATTCCTATGTACTCTTTAATGCCTCAAAATAGGCATTTTCGGTCAAATTTATCTTCGTGCTTAATGTACAAGACTGTTCAGTAAAGAATAATTCAGCTTTGTTGATAAGGTACCTTTACTAACCCTCATAATTTTGATGATGTTTTTCAAAATAGTCCCCGATGAATGCAATGCACATATTGCAGAAGCAACACACGTCTCGTGCGCAACTTTTCAGTTACCAACGGTGGGTTCACCCAGTAACATTGACAGAATGTCTGAAGTATTCTTATTATTATTATTCAACCATCCTCTCTTACAATGTCAGCATGCTAATGTTCTCTTCCGTTGTGGCACAAACTGGAGCGCCGGGTCGACCTTCCTTTGAAGATGATTGCCTCCTCTCTTCAAACATTTTAAAACATCTTCGAACTGTGCTTTAGAGAAGATTGAACTCTGCATATGCCTCCTCTAACATTGCATAGTCCTCAGCTGAATATTTGTTGAGACAAAATCAGAGTTTCAAAAGAGCATATTGTTCTCGCGTATCACTTCTAATTTACTGTTGGCGGAACTGAACATGCCTCAACTTGCACACCTTCAAAGGCGGAAACCAGAAGTAAACACAATGAAACTAGTAACATATTTATATTTTACAAAAAAATTAACAAATTATTGTAAAGTTAAATGTAATTAACAGAAATTATGTCTGTAAAAAAAGTATGGGTCATTCTTTATTGAGTAGCCTTCGTATATTTCTGTTCTCTGCTTGCAATTAGCATCACCAATTGATAAACTACCTCTATCACTTGTGCTATTCGTTACGGAGTATTTTAATTTATATTTGTTCTAAATAATTAGCAGCGTTCAAGGATATGGATGACACTTCGTTTAATAATTTTGTTGTTGATTTGGATTATTTACTGGCGTTCTTTAACATCTCAGGTCATCAGCGTCCGATTCAATGCAGGGCTTGAAACGGCCGGCAAATTTGCTCAGAGGCCTCATCATTCAGGCTTGAGGTTCTTTTTCGTGCCGTAAATGTACGACACGGGACCCACGGCTTTACTTCCCTTCCGAAGGTAGTCGTACTTAGGATGTTTACGTTCGAAAAATCCATAGATTCAGGCCGGGATTGAACTCGCGATCTTGGGTTTAGAAGGCAAGTAAGGTTATCGTTAGACCACCAGGACAGACTCGTTTAATGTTGTTACACAACTTAAGACCCATCATGTCATTGTAGGTATCTGAATGGCCATAAAAGCAAGTCTATTTCCTTTTCACTTAGTATGCACTCAGTGTGTGTATTTCACAACCAATTTATGACTGCCAGTAATGAAATGTCAGTAAACTGATTAGGGAAAACTAGTCAATCTGAGTTTCACATATGAATGTGGTTGTGCAAGGATTCCTTACCTTAGAACACTCTGGGACAAAATTCAAGCACTTCCCTTTGTAAAAGGACATCTTTTGGGACGATTCTGGCATTTCTGACTTCAGTTAGGTGGAGATCGCATATGAAGTCCTTAGAATCAAAGCATACATGCTCCAAAATATTGAAATTTTAGATAGCAGTTTAGATGTTGAAAGGAATCCGTATCTAAAAATGGTTAACGAAAAAGCTACCAGCTGGTAAGCATCTTCCTAATATTAACTTCCAAAGCTATCTATCTGGAAACTTCGATCTTCAGTTCATTCTTATTCATAAATTTTAGTTCTTCAGTTCACGTTCATTGGTCTTTCGCAATCCCTAATTAAGACCAAGCAAGTATTGTTGCCATTTGGACTGGAGATTCAATTCATTTTACAGTCATATCACTCACTTCATTCATTGTCTGCCGAGTGTGTTGTTGAGAATCTACCCAAACTTAAATGCAGCTCAACATTTAACTATTTTGCGCGCCATTTTGCGCTACTGGTTTCCATCGCACTACATTGTATATAAGTGAATTGTTGCAAATGTAAAAACTTAAATTTATTGTCAAATCACATTAAATATAATTTCACTATTGTCAAGGTTTCGCCACTTTGTACAAACCCCTAAAATATTAAGGAATAGGACATTGCTAATGAGATACCTCTTTTGCTGGCAATGTTTTAAAAGGTGCTGCGTTACAAAATTAACATGCCAAATAACTTATATAAATTATTATTTCTAGTAGAAAACTATAACTAATATGCACGGGTAGCCTTTCCTAAAAAAATTCGAAAAACAAAAACAAGGCATAAAAGTATTTGAAATGGGCACAAAATAATTATCTTTTGTATGATGTAACAATATACTTATTTCATGTCAATAGGCAGTTTGTGCAAACCATAGTTATTTGTATATTCTGTGGGTATTTTATTCATTTATAAGTTATTATTAGGCCACCTTCATTATACAACTAAAATAGCGTGTTGTTCACGAAATACAACGCCTATGCGCTAGCAATGCTATGATGATGCCGGATGTGGATAAAATTTGGGATGTTCCAGTCTCAAATTCCTTGGGGTGGGCCTTGGTAACCTTCGGTTTTCTATTGTCCTGGTTGCTTCGACGAATGCTGTGATGGATATTTACTGTCATTTCATTGCGCTGGTTCTGTTGCAGGCACAGGCGAGATAGGCTAGTGCGGTGTGACGGTAGCTTGCAATTTGTAAAGGTTTCTCCCCCGCGTCTGGTATTAAAGCGGCCCATTTGAAGGGGTACCGCCAACCTAAGGGTGTTCTTTTAGGGACACCGTCTACGTTCGCGCCTCCCCTCCCTTAGACCTGAAACCGGTATCTCCCTCACCTCATCCTGTCCTTCCGAAGAAACGCCCATTGGATTCGTAGACACAAATGATCAGCCGTTGGTCAAGGTTACTGTACAGAATTTGCTTCTTCATTCCTAACAGCCCAATCCAATAGAGATGTATTTACTTATTTGCCATTAAGATCGAGCGTTATTATCTCTTTGTCGACCGTTTCACGTCCTTAATTGAATGAGACACTAATAACCAGATATATTAAAGAATTATGTATGTATCCACAATATACGTACGCATATTACGCAATTTATGTGTAACCGAAAATTGTGGAAAATCTATGCTTAATGTAACAATGCTAAGTAGGTGTGAGAACACTTTTCCCTACTACACTTTAGACGACATGGTCAGAATTAAAAATAGTTAATACTGATATTTGAACCCCCAACGTCATTGCCTACAACACGTGCTCTACTGTAGTCACATCTTACACACGTAAATAATTTTTATTGCACTTCCAATGTATAGAACAAGGCAAGCAAAAATTAGAATGCGTTCTATCGTTCTCCAGCACTGTACAAAGTTATACTGTGTATGTATATAACGCTCCGCTGGCAACAGAAGCGGTGTATGCGGCGTTGATAGACTACAAAGTGGGTTAACTGGTTCTGGTGTCTGTGATCTGACATATAAAATCCAGTATTACATTACTGAAGAAGCCATAAATGTTATCCAGACTTTCAAGTGCAATGATAGCCCTCATAACGATCCCTGCCCGCTTGTTCACTGTGCAGAGGCACTTGCACCACTTAGCGGTTTACTAGGACACTCCTCGTTTATCACACATAGCAAGGTACAAGAGGGAAAATTGTGAGATCCGCAGATAATGCAGCCAGTTCTAACATATCCATTAATTAGCCTCTTCTACTCTGAACAAAGAATAATAGTAGTAAATATTATAACACTGAGAAAAAAATACCCAATTAGAAATGCTGATCATGGATTAACAATAATAATCTCATTTGAAACGTATATTTTGTCTGACAATGTCGGTATAAATTACCAAAACAATAACAAATGAAGGGGTAATATTCGAAACAGCTTACTTAGACTTTATTGGGAAATGTGCTCCTATGAAGCATTTCGAAAATTAAGTTTACAGTAAATAATTCCTTTAGAATTACAATCATTAAATATATCACTAGTAGAACTTCGGGATTCCCTTGTTGGTTTCGTATTCAAAACTCTGAATATCTCATCATGGTAGCCTTAAAATACAAAAAAAAAAAAATGAGTATACTAGTGCATTTTAATTTATATATCCGTTTGATCAACATGCAGTAAAAGAACGCAGTAAGCTAAATCTGCAACATTTAAAACTTTAAAAAAATGTTCAAATTCCAGTTGTTAAAATTGCAACTTGAATGTATTTTAAAGTGAAACTTTCTGGTTCTTGTAGATTGCAAAAGTATTACAATATTTAGTAATTCACAATTTTGTTATGCATAATTCACTATTTTTATGAGGCAGTGCAAAATCGCATGTATTTTTCCTGTGAACCATTATGCTGTTACCTGTGTCCAGTAGACTTTTTCATTTGTCTTGTAATCATATAAAAGAATTGTGGGTCACATAAAACGAACAAAATATTTTCATTATTCATTTGCATGGATGTAACAATTTATTTGTCAAATTGCAAAGAAGTGCGTTCTGCGAATATGGCCTATCTCAAATGTGGCATCTTTGTTTAATTTCATAGTACCAAATTTATGGCCACCCTGTTTCCCAGATCTTAATCCTGCTTACTATTTTTGTCTATTGCAAATGGTAAAGTTTACTACAAGACAATAATTTGTGATATTGAATATTTAAAACAACAAGTTCTTCTATGTTGAGAAGGTTTGATTAAAGACAAATTTCTGCTTTTTAGCATGGAGAAGAAACCTGCAAATAGTTGCTCCTGCTAATGGTCAATTATAGCATCATATTAAAATTCTACCTTTTGAAATATTAATTTAACTGTCGGTATTGAACTCTTGCATTTTGAAGTGGTAAATTTTCTCTAAAAGTGATTTTTTGCATCACATTATGTTGACATCCCTGAGATTTTGAGTGAACCTTGACTCAACATAACAAATATGTCCTGTTAATCTAGAATATCTACTGTTTCCAATTAGACATGAATTATAAATAAATGCTATGTATATCAGAAAATCGCGCTCTTCAAAGTTGCACCTGTTTGGAGAGCCAACTATTACTTACCCCCATTGTGTGTTCATATGTTATTATGAGCCAAGTATTACCCAAAATCTCACGGATGTTAACATAATATGATGCAAAAAAGGTATATTCTTATAGATCATAAATAAAGCGCAACCCTCGATAGCGATTTCAATTAAAATGACAACAGTTGTGTAGTAACAGAGCATTCCAATTGCTGACATTCTGTTTCCTAGTTTTGGTGCAGTCCTCATCTTCAGATGCTTCTAAAACGTTAAATTATTGCATAGCATTAAATATAAAATTTGTACCTGTTTGCCCGAGAGCCCTCACGAGCCTTCACCGACCCCAGCGACTGCACCTTCTACCTCCGTTTAGATGTAGTTTTTATTTAAGGAAGCTCATTAACATCTTTGGTCATATGAGTCCCTTTTAATTCAGGGCGTAAAACGACCGATAAATTTTCAGAAGGCGCTTCTTTCAGGCTTGAGGTTTTTATTACATACCGTAAATCTACAACAGGGTTCCAACGGCTTTATTTCCCTTCTGAAGGAAACGATAATTAGGAGTTTACGCCCTAAAATATCCAACGAACATGGCCAAGTTTGAACCTGGGACATTGGATCTACGAGGAAACTATGGTTACCACTAGATCACCAGTGCAGACTCTCTACTTCCATCTTGTGACATCATCGGCACAGGGCAGTATCGCAGGGGCGGGGGGATACGACCGGCACATTAGCCTCTGCAGGTTTTCTAGATTAAAGGACGCCACCTAACAGATAATTTCCCAATTATCCTCACGGTGCTGGTTGGGGCCCATTCCAGAACTCTCCAACTTAGAAACTTTCAAAACAGGTACAAAGGATCAAGCTCGGGACCGCCTGAATAGCAGGCAACAACGCTGGACACTAGACCAAGCAGACTGTCAGTTGAAAATATATGTATTGTGTAAAAGTTCAATATAATCCTTTGATATATTTATTTGGTTTGTTTACGGACGCTCTTTAACATCTCAGTTCAACAGAGTTCCATTCAATTCAGAGCGTCAAAACGCAAATAAATTTTGCTCGGAAGCCTCTTCTTTTAGGCTTGAGGTTCTTTTTACGTTTCGTAAATGTACGACACGGGACAGACAATTTCCCTTCTAAAGGAAGTCAAATTTAGGATATTTACGCCCGAAAATATTCATTGACCCTGACTGGGATTGAACCCATGATCTCGGGTATAGTCCTTTGGGGACTCATTTCTGTATGTAGCATTATCAGCATTAATAGCATCATCTGTTACAATATGAATTGTTTTAAATCTCGTATCTGAGGCGCCCGGTTTTATCGTCCCTCTCTTACTTCGGCAAGTCAGAAAACTACGCGCGTAGGCTTCACCGAAAGTACAGCTGTCATATTTATTTCCTTACCTCTAGCAGTTAGAATATCTGCTCCAGCAGTAGAATATCTGTTTTTATCGAATTTATCTTATCTACAGCAACTATAGATTTATGGAAATATAACTGTATAATCCTATAAACTTCAATGGTTAAACTGGGTGAGCAATGCTTGACGCAACCTCGGGCCCGAACGGCAGCGCTATGTCGGCACAGGCGGGGAGTATATTTCCCCACCGCTACGCGAGGTTTCAGTGTTAGTTGAAATCTTGCGCAAGTAGCATATGTTTGTTAGGCGACGCAGTACAGTGTATTGAGTGAAAGTGTATCCAGTGAAATGGGACAATACAAGTATTCTATTCACCAAAGGGAATTCTCATTACAGGAAAGTCATGACGAATTTCAAAATAGAGTTATCACTAACAACATATGACCCCCTCGTTCCCCCTATTTAAACCCCTGCAATTTTTATCTTTGGGGGGCATTAAAAGAGAAAGTGTTCAAAACAAATCCACACACTTTACGTGAACTTAAAATTAACATTTGTCAAGAAATTGCTGCCATTTCTCAAAGGGAACTGTAGAGTGTAACCAAGCAATTTCCTAAGAAGGTGTTAGAAATGCTTGAACAATGAAGGGAGGCAGTTCCAGCATCCCCTTACTTAACATACGTGAGTAATTTACATTTCTTTTTAAGTGTTTATGTTAAGTATCTTAGAAATAACTTACGCGACATACCGTACTATGTTTACTGCGGACTTCCTTTCACCCGCACCGCCGACACAGCAGCCAGCCTCGCAGGCTGGCCGCAAGCCGTAAAACCGGTTGCGTGAAGGATCATTCACCGCATAGTGCGAACCCTATTAATGCAACGAGGGACAAACACACGTCCTGCTCAGTCCACGCCGACATAATTTAGAGTGAGAACAATAAACAATAGTACTGGAAAAGAGAGCGTTAATTGATCACTTCAAAATTATGGTTTTATTTGCTGATACACGATATTCGTTTTCTTGGTATGTGTGTTCTAATCACATGTTTTAGTCTATCGTTAATGCGCTTGGAAAGATCTGTTTCAAGATGAATTAACGTTTAATTTCAGAGATAAACGTTTGAATTGTGTTTGCGTTAAGGCATTAAAATGAAATATAATTATGTACTTGTATTATATTTATGTCTTATATATTCTAAGGCAAAGAAGCAAACCTGTTAAAACGGGAGGAATTTTGAACACAAAGTTTACACTTTAATGTTCTCGAGTAAACAATCCCAAAGGGACATAACATCGCAATTGTGTTAAATAAACTTCAACGAAAGTATCCCATCTGTGCCGAATGAAACTATGAACGCTATACGTGTTTAGCGTGTAAATTCAATACATTAATGAAAAGCTATATTTAAAAATACTTGCACTTCTTATAATTAAATTTAAGATATGTTCACTACATTTCTTAGGTAAGAAGTGTAGTAAACATATCTAAATTAGTACTGAATCTTAACACTTTTCCGTGCTTTTTGGTCATGGTCCAAAGATCAAATTATATTTGTAGTGACCTGACGTTTCGTCCAACGCTATGGTGGGCATCTTCAGAGGAATAAAAATGTTAACTAGACGCTAAGCGACTGATTCTAAGAATGATACTTCGTCGTCAATAACTGACGGGGAGAGTTTAGCTATGACGTCAGAAGCGGAAGGAGGAGTGGCACGGCACGGTCATGGTCATTTCGTATTGATCGACAAGGAGTTCCAACGTATTGTGGATTCTCTCGTTAGAGGGCTCCGCAACCTGTTGTAAACAATCTAGTGAGAGAATTACTCTGTATTTCTTAAGAACAGGAATCCAAATTCTATTACGTTTCATGCTTTCTTCTTTCCTGTTTATTTATTTCAATTGCTTCCCTATGTAGTCTGATATGATAATTTCTGCTAGAAGCAAAAATCTTGATGTTTTCGTAAATCATGTGGGGGTCTTCCAGATTAATTATATATTCAGCAACAGTTGATTTTACCAGTATCCTAAACGGTAGTTTCTTTTATGTTCCAAGATACGTGTTTGGTAGTTCTTCCATCACAAACCCTGCCGCAGTTGCGCGGGATTTTATAAACACTTACTGTTGACAATGTGTCGCGAGGTGCCTTCGCAGAACGAAAAACTTTCGCAGCTTTGTTGGGGGTGCGTACACCGCCTTAACCCGATGCTGCTTCAAGTCTTTGCTAATACGCCCAATGAAATTCCGAATACACGGCAAATAAACTTTGCCTTTGGGAGCCGACAGATCTTTGTAATAGGCAGTCACTTTCTTGGCACGTGTAAAAGCCCACGCATTTACTTCCTAGTACTGTGTTTGAGGACGCGTAAAAATGCAAATTTAAACAAGTAAAGTGCCAAAAAGTAAGCATAAGAATTAAGGCTTTTACGTTCCTGTTTATATCGGTATGTTAAAATATGTACATTTCAGAGTACAAAAAAATATACCTACCAGATATTTTACTGTACTTTCTACAAGAGCAAGCCAAACAAGCTAAAGTAGAAATCAGCGCTGAAGAAGAACACTGTGCCTTTAAGCAAGATTGAAAAGATTTCTCTTTCTCATTGCATGCAATTTTGATTCCCTGTCTACTGCTCTAGTACACTGCTGTGGATCCCAGATTTGTCTGTTTGTCTGTTTTTCAATCTTCTTCCTTGGTATGAAAAATTCAAGATATAAAACATTCATCATACCGACTACACTTAATTCCCTGCATACTGAATGAATTTATTTTATCGTTTTTAACATTTTGTTAGTGGATGTACATAGTAAAAGTTCTAAAATCGCGAAGAAACTTCCCCAGAATGATATTACAAATCATGTTTCCAATTTCTGGTATCTGGTATCATTTAAAGTATAATCCATTAGCTAAATACTTAGATACCTGCCGTAATTGCCTTCTTAACATAAAATAACTATATTAATTTCAAACTGATATATACTTAGTAGCTAAAACTTATAATAGAGTTTCTGCACTTTATTATGCACGGCATTGAATACCAGAGGTCTTCCTCATTGGACAAGGTGCTCGAAATAAAATCTACTATGATTATATTTTTTCATGTAAGCTCTAAACACCATATAATAAACGATATATAAACCGCCACGGGTGGCCGAGATCGTTAAGACGCGGACTCGTGAAGGGGAGGACTAGGGTTCGAATCCCGCCAGGACCGTCCTCCCTGACTGGGTTTTTTTTCAGGTTTTCCTCAGTCCTCATAACTGGCAAATGCCGGGGAAGCACCTTAAACTTAGGGTTGGAACGTTTTCCTTCCTTAAAAATATCTTTCCCAATATATAATCTCATGTATCATCAGTATCCACCGCCTGTGGTGCCTCAGCAGTAAAAAAGGACGTTAAACACTATTAAAAAACAAAACAATAAAGTATAAAGGTAAGCACTACACCTTACCGAGCCCGGTGGCTTGGGACTCGCATTTGGAACATCAAATTCGTTGGAGCTGGCCAGTCTGAACTTAAGTTTTACCGTTGTTTCTCCCGAAAGCTTAGGCGAATTCTTTCCTTTTCACAAATTCTTCTCTCTCCCATTTCATTCCGTTTGATCTGTTACAGGGTTGAAAGCACACCCTGACCATCTGATGTCTGCCTCTACGTCACCCCTTCCTCCCGGAGGTGCCCGGGTTGGGGCCGCGGGCACAAACGACCGGCCCTTGGGCGAGGCTGAAGTACCGAAATATCTTCCTCTAACAAAGCAATGCATTCCAATCACTACAATTTACTATGACTATTAGTTTTTTTAAAACCATATTTTCAAATATAGAAACTGTGGCATTACAGGTCGTCTCGTGTATTGCAGTAGAATCTCTTTCTATAGAGTCCAAATATTGAATAACATATTTCATGCTGACCTGGCTAATGAATCGAAGTTTTCTAAGTTGTTACTCTTATCGGGAATCTCTCCCCGCTAATTGCATTTTGTATGTGCCTTCAGTCATTTGAGCGACCATCTGTTCTCTTTGCTATAAAAACACCTCAGTAACAGAATTTTATTTGACCTGTTTGTTTATAAGGCAAATAATTAATGTTCTTGGGCAGAGCGTTAAAACGTTTAATACTCGCATAGATAGGCGATTTCTAATACTTTGCAAACCTATGGGAACCAGTAATATAAAGGTAACCAAGTGTTGATGTTTACAACATACAACTTCATTAATTTTAAACAACATAAGTAAAAGGTATATAAATAAACGCAATGAAAGTGTTTTACAATTAAAATGTACAAATATGTCCCTTCCCTTTAGTCCATATATAATTATGAATATGAATTTTATTTACCGTACATTAACATACGTAACTTTATAACAAAATGAACACAAATGAAAAAACATAAATTTTTAAATATAACTGACACGATCAGTGCCTTTACCAATTCCAAAAAGGCCCTAACTTCAATTTATTCCAATTTGAATGGCTCAGCCCCCCTGTCCCCGGCTCATCGGCAGCTACATACTGGAATATCCAAGGAACCAGGCTCCGATCTAACCGGAAAACACAATACTATAAATAATGTATACATTCAATGCAATATCATTACATTTCATGCAATAATGAACCTTTCTAATTAAACTCATTCAGCTAAATTCTATCCTTGAGAGTTGCTAATTCCTTTGCACCTTATACACAAATAAACAAGTAAACATATTAAAATCAAAGTAAACAATTTTCCTTTCCATGATCTCAATTCATGTAAACACTCTATTAATAAACTTTTAAATTTACCACTTGCTTACCCTGACTTTAACTGGAGTTACATTCCTTCCGTACCCCATTACAATTAACCTCCATATATAATTAATAAAATTCTATTATAAGTGGCATCACTTCCCCAAGGAAAATGTCGCAGCTTATCAGGTTTGTTCAAAAAAATATCCGAAATTTTCAAGATTCTGCACGAAAGAAGTGTCGCAACAAAAATGGAAAATTAGTACTGACCTTGACGAGATGCTTTCCGTTTTCCGCTCAGTGCCATTTTATTTCATTTCAGTTCCACGCTACTTTCTTTGCAACAATGTTGAGTGTTCTGCGTTGGCGAGCTATAATGAGCAGCGCGTTAACATTAAAGTTTGCTTGAAACTTCGAAAATCCCTTACCGATATTTATGAGATGACGAAAGAAGTTCTTGGTGATAATTATTTAAGCAGTACTCAGTACCTGAGTGATATATGCAATTTAAAAGTGGTCAGGAATTGGTAGTTAGTGATCCGCGTCCCAGACGCCCATGCGACCAGACTTAATGAGATCAGATCATCCGTGAAAATTGACTTCCGACTTCGATAAATGGATGAAAAATGTGACATTTCTGTTGGATAGTGTCGTGAAATCCTCGCAGAAAAGCTTGGTATGCAGCGTGTTTGAGTAAAGTTTGTCCCCTGGCTGTTGATAAAAGAGCAGAAAGACAACCGCAAGAGCTCTTGGATCTCATTAATGAGGATGTAACTTTTATGAATAGAATAATCAGTGGCGATGAAACATGAAACATAATGTTGAGACGGAAATTCAATTGTTACAATAAATTCAAAATCTTCAACAAGACACATAAAAGCGTCTGGTAGAGTCAAAGTGCAGTTCGGACGCTTTATTATTTCCAAAGCTGAAATTATAGATTAAAGGGCTAGGATTTAAAGTTTTCATAAGCTCTAAAGTCACTGAAAATGGTTTAGAGGTCAAAAAGCTACAGGTAAACTCAAACTCAAAACGAAAGAAAAGTTCGGCCCTTTTTGAACATATAAGTGAAAGTATGCCAATGAATAGGTATTAAAAACAGAGAAATAACATGGCAAAACTAACTTATTAATACTCATTGGCACCGGTTTTCTACGAAACATTGAATAACCTGTTCATTTTTCTTTTGAAATGAAAATTTGTATTTATATATAGAATTATCCATAATTACGTTATGTTATGTTCTCTTATAGGTACATATAGGAATGTTGGTGAACAAATTGTTTCTGAAATTAAGTGTTCACATAGTTTTGAATAAGCATGTACATGTATATTATTTATAATCATAAAACTACACATGCGCGTGCTTGCGTCGTTCCGTTAGTTAAAAAAATATTTCAATTATAATAAAATAAAGTTTATGAACGGAATGCTCTTTATCCCTACTTTAATTTACGCAAGGTTTTTGTAAGTTCTACATTTTACAGAAACTTAATAATAGCCCTTTGTTTGTTTATGGGCTAAAACGTGGAATTTTAAATATAAATGTTATTAAGAATTAAATCAATGTAATTTAAATCTCAATTAAATAAATAATCAACATACACTGAAACCAATAAAATTAAGCAAGCACTTCAGAATAGGTATTCATAACTTTAAAGAAATCTATTTTCAAACATAGTATTAAATCTTAGGCACACAATGCATCAATAATTATCATAACCTTGATCTTATTACAGGAAGTTCTGAATTGTCTTAACCAATTTACTCTTAAGAATATTAGGGGTCGGGTCCGATACAATGATAGAAGTATTGTCTGCATAAAGTTAGGCTTCGTCTTTTATAAACATGGGCAGATCATTGACATATAGAAGAAACTTAATGACACGAAGACAGAACCTTTGGTACATCCGTTTTAATGTCACAACTAACAGAAAAATTATTTCGACCTAGAAGCTAATTTCTTTTACATAATCACCTCTAAAACGTAATGTATCTAGTTTAACATAAGCAAGCTAAACATCTATAGTACCGAAAGCTTTAGAGAGATTGAAGTCTATCAATCATCAAGTTGTTTGTACCTATATTAATTAAAAAAATAAAATAAAATTAATTTTAATTAAACTTAAAAAAATATAGTTCATTGGTACTAAAATCATATTGCATTGTGGTTAAAAAGTATATGGTACATTACTCTTTCGAACGCTTTAGGGTCGGTCCTGGTGGTGTAGTGGTTACCATACTTGCCTCCTATACCCAAAACGCGGGTTCGAACCCGGCCAGGACCGATGGATTTTTTCGGGCGTAAAAATCCTAAGTATGGCTTCCTTCGGAAGGGAAGTAAAGCCGTGGGTCCCGTGTCGTACATTTGCGGCACGAAAAAGAACCTCAAGCCTGAAAGAGAGGCCTCTGAGCAAAATTTGTCGGCCGTTTCACGCCCTGAGTTGAATGGGACGCTGATGACCTGAGATGTTGAAGAGCGTCCTTAAATAAATTAATAAAAAAAAAAAAAAAAAAAAACGCTTTAGGCAAAGAATACAAAATGTGTAGATATGAATATATTATTAATATCACCATTTTATATACTGGGACAACTAAAGCCAATTTAAGAGCATGCGGAAAAATGCATTATTCACAAAGATCAATTGAGAATCACAATAGTATGGCTATTTAGATAGAAATTTTCTTCAAAGTTTTAATGGATATTTTAAGACGGAATTAAATGTGTAATTTAATCCTTAAATAGTATTATTTACTTTATTAGTGTTAAGTTATTGAATACACAACGATGTTACAACTTATTGAAGAGCTAAAGTACTTATTAGGAACGCTATACTCAAAATACATTTGTACAACTCTGCCCTCTACTAAAGAAAAACTAATAAACATTTTACCATGTTCCATATAGTTGAATATTATTTTAATATTTCTTTCAGTTAAAATTTTTACTTTGCAAAACGGTTAATCATGGCCCTTATGTCGAAATCTATAACAGTTGATAATTATTTCACTAGCAGAAGTATTGACATATACATAAATGCTACAACAAGACTTTGTATTTAATAAAGAGTTCCGCTTTCCATATTTCCTGACCAGTTATAATTAAAGAACTACTGAGTGACTATGTACACCTGCTGTGTTAAGGCCTAAAGTAATAATAACTTGCTCAGATAGTTGTTGGTAAAATGATAAGGCAGTTGGACTTTACGTCACGGTAATTTACAAATGCCTTTAATGGTTTTATGTTGATAAACGGTTTTAAATACTGTCACTACATTCACAGACTAAAATAGTCTATAACAATATACCTTTTTAGTTCGTCACTTTAAACTTAGGCTAATAATCCCTTACAGTGGTAATTATTCAAATCTTAGCTTCAAATTCGTGTTTAAAAGTTTACAGCAACAGAAATGTGTTTATTTCATATTATCTAGTAATATATCATAAACTATATGTATTTATACTAGCATTTAACAAACATCTTAGTGTACAGAAATAAAAAACTTTTAAAGGAACTGAATTCCAACTGTACAAAACACTTAGCACAGTGCTTGGGTTTTGTGCCATTATACGATGCTATGGATGAAAAGAGTTTAGTCCCGAATGAGATCATTTTCTTATGCAAGACCTATTTTCGACGTTTTTCTCACTCTATAATGGTAAAAATCAAGAGACTCCAGTGCATCTTTTAGTTTCATTTTTAATTATTTTCATAGTACTCTTAAATTTTTGTAAAATCCGAGAGGAAACATAAATAGATTAAAAAGTGATCTGTAACTAAAATTGGTGCAGCATCGTATTATAAAGTAACTACCGGTCCGATATTTTAATATCAAGTAAAGAAAAGTAGTAACTATTCAGGTGGTTGCGTACAGTTGGTGGCCCCAGATTTTAATTATAATTAAAGCATTGCGGTCATTAAAAACATTCTACATTCCAAATGCCCGTTAAACATTTTGAAACAAAATAACCATTATGTCTGTGTTTTATTATAGTCACTTAAATAAGATGAGTTAAATAGTTCGTGTATAATGCGATAGAACTTTCTATGCGTAATTAATGAAAAAGAGTGCTTAATAAAAGATCCAACTGCCTTGCGCGGTCTTTGTGTACATTTAGGAGAAAGTTTCACATTTAGTAATCATAATCCGTCAGTGCTTTGAAATGCTATTTCAAACTTCTGCGTTACTATAGACAAAAGAAGAATATTTTCAGCTAGCGTTGTGTTAGTCTATTCCTATACGATGATATTTAGATTTTCTATACTGTGCTGCGTCGAGTGTAAAAGCGGCAATTTTGTTTTAAAGGCCTTGTTCTGAAAAACGAAAGGTTTATTACTTAGGCTGACCCATTTGATTTTATGAGACAATCCAGGTAAAAGAAATGCGTTACTACCGTTGAATATTGCCTTGGACAAGTGCCTGAAGAACCGGTTCTTACAGAGGATACTGGAGGTGTGTTCTGTACAGTTTTCTTCCTCAACGGTGATCATTTACTCAAAGTCGAAATGGAGTCTGTGGCTTAGCTCCGGGAGAATTCGTCCTCAGGATATCTCTAAGCATATCGGGCAGTTCTAACAGTTAGCTGTTGGCTACTGTTCTTTGGTAGAGCTAACAGATATTATGACGAGTTTGGATAAGAGATTCACCTGGGGTGGAGCACAAACAAAACCTAATTAGCAAATTAAGTGTCCTCGCACCTAGCGGGGTGGTTCAGGCGGTAACGCTTGATACTCGTATTTAGGAGTTCCCGGGTTCAGTTTTCTTGGGACTGGCTATCCTCGTCTTGTATTTTTTCGTATTTTCCCCTGGTCATTTAAGCAAATGCTGCAATAGATATTTTTTCGCTCTCCAATTCCCTTTCCTTTCATTCCATAGCATCAGTTAAAGAGTCGGAAGCCTCAGACGATGGTGGGATGGAGCCTTGTGGTGTGGCGGAGGCTTGCTCTAATGCAAGTTTATTTTCTTGACTTCTGGTGGGTTCTGTCTGGGAGTCCTCCTCTTGGGACCGCGGGACACCTTGAGAGACTTTGGTGGAACCAGGGTGGTTCTCGCAGACCCGCCCGCGTCTGGGACTTTTCATCTCTGGAAACGTCAGGGACCCCGTCTACTCCGTGCATCATCACCTTTTAACATTTCTGACCATCCAACGCATCTTTCATCTCTTCTCTTCCTCCCATAAGTGCCCCCTTGGGGGCGTATGTACAACAGGCCCATTAGCGGGCTCTGTAGGGCAGAAGAAGTGTTCTCGCATAGAAAGGATTTCGGCTCGAACAAAAAAAAAAGTACTTAACTTGCCTGATAATGATGAATATCCTAATAGTATTTATCTGTGTAACAGTTTGCTTACCTATAGTAGGCCCATAAACGCTTTCAAAAATGTATACAAGTGGTTGATAATCCCTGACTTAAACTGAGAAATCCAATGTAATAATGAATATGCATTGTAGGTATAATTCATAACTAGTTGTCTAATCCACCTTTAGTATTCCGCAACGTGAGCCCTTTGAAAATCTCGGCTTCAAAAATGTCATCCGGCAGCGTTTAATTTTTCATTTGTGGAATGTGATTCAGAAGATTGATCAGGGGTTGCTTTTGAGTGTTGTGTCTATTGCTCTAATCCTGCATTTTATAAAGAATTCAAATGCAAATTCACTGGCCATCCAAGCGAAGTATTACACAGATAAATTCTTTTATGTTCTTCCTCATCATTGCACAAATTATTAACAGAAATTTCCGAGTCTCTTCCCTTGCCAGAGTTGTTGGGAAAATGCTTTATCCTGTAAAAGAGGCAGTAACAATACTGCTCTAAAGACAGTACCGAGGGATCAACAAGGATAAACATACCAAATATGAGTACGAGTATTTGTTTCTGTTCCACTTGGAGTTGAAAAGTTTGCGCTTGGTTCCGGTGTTCAAAATATATTGGAGGTGTTAAAAAAATAAAAAAACTGAGGATTAAATTAAGTTGCAGTTATCTGTGCTTAAGGACTTATGATTTACTCCAATCATTGGGATTCATTAAATTTGTTCAAAGAATTCGGTTATATAGTCCCAATAGTTACTAATATAACAGAATTATTAATATATATTAGTAGAATAGTTATTATATATAAATTACAAATTGATGTGAAGTACTACATGTTTGAATAAGGCACCTAAGGCTATTGCCACTAGATAGCAGCATTTGTAACTTTTGACATGATATATTGGATGTTTACAATTGAAACAGCAGTTGCAAAACTGGCGGCGCCTCTTGAGTGAGTGTACAACCCTCAAACGCTGATCGGTTGTGCAATTTTTGTGGGAAAAAGATATGGAATCAAAGAATTTTTATGAAGAAATGCTTTCCACATACGGTGAAAAATGCCTCTCATGTACGGATGAGAAGTGTGGACACGCATCGAAGGCGAACACAGCATCGATCGGCCAATGGAGGATATCACAGAGGCGAATTCGCAACGAATTTAGGACTTAATCCGTGCAAACACAAGAGTATTTATAGACACTATAGCCGGTGCTATTGGTTGTTCATACGGCATAATTAATGCTTAACAAATTAGGTTTTCACAAAGTTTGCACACTATGGGTGTTATGCATGCTAACCCCACATCATAAATGCAAAGAATGAGTCTAGCATTACAACATTTCAATCCCTACTTCGATGGACAGGAAATGCTCGCCGAAATGGTTACAAGTTATGAGTCTTGTGTTCACCATTTCCAGCTCGAGGCAATGCAGTGGAAACATCCTGCGTTGCCTGAGAAAAGAAAGTTTAAAATATCATCTGCCAAAATAGTGATGCTCACAATCTTCTGGGATCATGAAGGCACACTACTAATCGTATTCCATCCTCAAGGACACCCCACTCCTACTGTAACATCCTCAGGAAACTTTGTAAGGCCATTCAACAGAAGCGACCAGAATTCCTCATCAAAGGTGTGTTATCCTTGCATTACAACGCGCATCCTCATAGTGCCAACAAGACAAATGAGACACTGCAAAATTTCAAGTGGAAAGTTCTCGATAATCCTCCGCGCTGCTTCGACTTCGCTTCAAGCGATATCTATTTGTTCGATCGACATTAACATCTTTCAGGTGACATGTTCCCGACGATGAAGCTACAGAAAGTGAAGTTACAATATCGTTCTGGTGGTCTAGTGGTAACCATACTTGCCTTGTAGATTCAAGGTCGCGAGTTCATATTGGACCAGGGTAAGTAGATTTTTAGGGCGTAGAAATCCTAAGTTCGGGTTCCTTCCTTCGGAAGGGGAAAAAGCAGTTGGTCCTGTGTCGTAGATTTACAACACGTAAAAGAACCTCAAATTTAAAAAAGAGGTCCCGGAGAAAAATTGATAGGCCTTTTCACGCCCTAGATATGAATGGGACGCCGATGACTACATATGTTACAGTGTCCTTAAATAAAGCAATTCTAAACCTAAGGGAAAGCGCCTCCTGGTTCCAACAGCAGCCCAAAGAATTGTATGCTACTGCAGCTCTGGGGCAATGTACAGGGAGATTGTGTTGGGAAATATAAATATTTTTCACAAATAAAAGTATCAGTGCTCTTATTTAAGTTCTATATCCATTAGTGGTTTATTTAATGACTTACCCTTGTATATGGAGACTGTAGCATGGGGTCTGTCTTCCGGGCGAGCATCAGCAGATGAAAGTCTCCCCACAACGTCATAACTTCCTCTTAGAATACATGAAAGTGTCCTTCCTCTCATATCATGAGAATATGTGGTCACACACTCATACTTGCTCATCAACAGAAATTCTGCTTATCCCATTTTCCTGCATTATGTGGAGAGTCGCGCGAAACTCTTTGCCTTTCAAATTCCTCCTAAATAAAAATCACAAATCACAAATTGGGAGAGCGCGGCGGCCACAAACCAACAATAATTCTCTGTCATTGAATATATAACTTATCGTATTTAATGATTCTTGAGACGTACTAGCTATTATAAGATCCTTTTGGACCTTTGTAACTTTCTCCTCTTCTGTCAACTGCTTATGAAACAGCTTTAAAGATTATTGTTTGATATCGTCCGCATTTGTTGTCTTAAAAGAAATTTGATCTGTTACTCTCTTGCATTTATCGCACACCAGACACTCATTTTCTGGTCGTGATGAAGCGTTTCATGCAATATTACTGGTTTTTCTGAAAACCAGTATTGACAATTCCGTGTGTTCATATGCCCCATTATTTTAGACGAAACCACGATTCGCCTGTGAAGAAATGGAGTTGCAGATTAATTTTACCACTCTAAACTTTATTCAGAAACCAATTGAAATAGAATTATTCTTTGAACCAGATCACCTCCTCGCAAAGCATGAACACGTGTGCACCCAATGGTTTAATTTTTAAGAACGTTGTTCAATTTGTTACATAAGATGGAGAAACGGCTGTCAGTTGTGCAAATTTAGCTACTGAATTTTGTGATGAACACTCTTAGAATGTCTCGGATTTCATCAAAAAGTCTTTGCTAAAACCATTCGCCTTCGGGATCGTGTTTAATTCACTAATATTTCTATAGAATTTACTGCATTTACTGCATATCGCTCCTCACTCTTCGAGCACAGCGAGTAGAAATGTTTTAAAAATAACTTTTACAAATCCCAAGTCAAATAAGCACCACTTTAAACACATTGTCAACACCTGGACAATTCCACTGCATCTACAGTTAATGTATCCAGGTCTTATGCTGTGTGAGTCGCTTGTTCTAGGGCGGTCTTGAGGTTACGGATGTCTTCAATGTCAAAGGGAGTGGGGAAGAACGCACAACAGTAAGTTTTGTAAGTGTAAGGATATCTGGAAAAAACCATGAAAATGACTGCATGCCAAATACCATGGAATGAGTAGAGGGGTGGAAGTTGAGGGTGCTAAGGTTATTTTTAACCATTCACTGGCACAATACAATGTACGGTATGTTGGCTGTTTAGTAGATGGGGACACAAAATTTTACAAAGCAGTTTTGAGTGAACAGTCAAGTGTGAATATTGAAAAATTAGAATGCATAGGGATGTGCAGAAGAGAATGGAACGTTTAAATTAAAATTTCGTGGGAAAATTTTAAGTGATGACAAACCATTTGGTAAAGCGAAGCGAGTTACTGACAGTGACAAAAATTCAAACTTATTATCGATTAGCAATTAGGAGAAACATTGCGGATCTTCAAAAAATGAGGAAAGCTGCATAGGCTGTTTATTTCCATCTAATGAACAACCTCAGCATGGTCTTTGTGGTTCATCTTGGTGCAAATATGTGAAAGCAAAGGAAGATGAAAAAGAAATTTTTCATACAGAGCATTTTCATCTTCCTTCTGCCTGCATGGATGAGATGAAAGCAATGTTCAAAAGATTTAGCTTACTCATTCTAAAAAAGTGTCTTAATTGTGGAACACAGAATATTAATGAAGCACTGCATAATGTCATTTGAACTCGCCTTCCAAAATTGTATTTATTGGGATGGACTCATAACATTTTGGTTTTTTATTTATAGACGCTCTGTAACATCTCAGGTCATCAGCGTCTCATTCAATTCAGGGTATGAAAAGGCCGATAAATTTTGCTCGGAGGCTTCTTTTTTTCAGGCTTCAGGTTCTTTTACGTTCCATAAATCTACAACACGAGACCCACGGTTTTGCTTTCCTTCACCAGGAAACCATACTTAGGACCGAACCCGCGACTTTGGATTTACCTGGCAAACATGGTTACCATTAAATTTATGAGGCAGCAGCATCTTTCAATGGGGGAAACAAGTGCTAAGTAATGAAATTGCTGGGAATGAAAAGTGGTCTTCATTGCATCAGTACAATGAAGACCGTGGCCAAAAGGACCAGCCCAGCAGAGAAGACGATATAAGAAATACACAAAAAGGCCAGGAAATCTACCCACAATGCAAAGAAGAAACTGGAGGACCTGTATCAGTAAGAGAAGGACTCAAATGACCCAACTGGTGCAGGAATGCATTTAGGTATCATTTTCTAAATTTCTTACATTTATATGCCTTTTTCTCAGCTCCCATAACTTAAAAAATGAAATTTTTACCGCATTTTCCCTGCATATATGTGGTGACTTTATCAGAAGGGTTTCTCAATAATATGATTGTTCTCAAAAATAAAAAATACATTCATTATTTTTCAAATTTGAAATACTGAACAATTTTTAATAAATTATATCTTAAAATGTATAAATATTAATGATTTAGCGTGACTGCAAATGGTAGATGGTGCAATTTCCAACTTCTGCACCCAACTGTTATTGATAAAAAGGAACGTGAATTCGAAATCTTTGAAAATTATCAAGATGAATCCTCTCTAAACTTCCTGATAACAGATTTAGAGGAGTCTATGGAAATTAACATACAACAGTTTATTTTTAAGTATGATTCGTTTGTACACATTTTCATATATTTTCCGTTGTAAACCAAGTGCTTGCTTCAATATCTTTGAAAGTAAAATCCATTGAAATTAAAAACTTAGCTGCAAGTTGTTATTTGTTGTAAATGACTTGTGTTTGTATTGTTGTTGTTATTATTATTATTATTATTATTATTATTATTATTATTATATAGGAAAACGCAAGCGAATAATATCCGAAAATAACACAATAAGTGACTAAATAAAATCGCGTGTGTTTAAATATTTTTAATTTTAAAATTTTGAATGTTATAACAATTATTTGTTATGCAAATGTTAAAAGTTACAATGTTTGCAAACCAAAACCCATTTGAGAAAATCTATGTAAAATATAAAATCACTTTTAATGCGTGTATCATACACTATTTTAGACAGACCTTAATATTTATTGTTAAATTAGTAATTATAAATTAGATTTATTGCAGTCATTCCGAAATATCCCTTGGTTCAAAGAAATAGTTCTCGTATTTATTAAAAATAGTAAGAAAGAAAGATGTGTAAAAGTCTGAATAATGTAACCAATATCACAGGGGTCTAAATATACCTTTGGCTGGGTAAAATTACAGATAACAGGTTTGTTTTCTTGCTATTACATTATCCATATGCGTTACACCAAATTACGGAACACGTTGGCTCAGGCAGTGACGCGTCGGGCCCTTATTCCGGAGGTCCCAGGCTAAAATCATGCGGTCTACTAACCTGATTGAGGTTTCCGTGGTTTTTCTCTGTCCGTTTTCAGAAAGAACAAGTGCCGGATTACTATTCACTTTCATGGATATCTTCAATTTCATAATTTATCTTGAATTAATCTTTCTGTATGTGTGTGATCTACACTAGGAGGCGCTGGCATTGAACTGACTTCAGTATGATTGTGTATATCCAGATATAATTAGTTCCCCAACAGGTGACTACTTGGGCATTGTCGCAGGTAATATAAGTTCTAATTCTGAAACAGTTAAGAAGAAATAGGAGGAAAATACACCAAATTGTTAAGTATTTTATCACGCTGGAAGAAGCTATAGTATGCTTTTGGGCATGCGCAATGATAGGACCAAGTGTTGATTTTCTTAAACCCTAACATGGTTCCAGCGTTACCAACATGATTATTTATGCAAATAGTTCTTAGAAATCAGTTTAAACGAATATATGTAACATCATTAAATGCACTATTACCTGATGTCAACGTGGTCATAAGGAATGTACATTTTAAAATAGATATACATAATACGTTATAAAACATGTATTTTATATTCTCTTAAACAGATTATTAATCACCATATTGCACATTAAACCAAAGTTTGTTAACATTGAATGTTTCTAGTTTGAGTGTCTTGTATTAAAAGAGAAACTTTTATTATGAACTGAGTAAAACAATTCTTAATATTAAATCTAAATTGAATTTTCTATTTTAGAATATTTAGCATATTTTATCTTAATGAGAGCAGCATTGTTGAAGCAAATGTACTTCAATATGACATGATATATTTTATTTCGGTAATCAAGATGTTTGTTGCATGTTTAAAAGCAAAAATATAACACAATATTTAAAGTTTCTGGTATAGGTTACAGAGAGATATATCTCAAAACCTGGATAAGCTGTATGGATGAACTGAATATGGCTGGCATTTAGTATCGCAGGACAAAATCAGATGCTGTAAAAAGTGAATATTTGATGTTATTCTAGATGCAGATGTTTCAAGTAAATGTTTACTTTTCTTTTACTGAAAAAAAAAAACAAATAGGCTTCAATTATAGATGTAACTCTACAGTGGGCTTGTTAATAAAGCCCTATGTAACATCTTGAAAGTGTACTAGGCATTCTATAAATAGAAATTTATACTGCCCTCTTCTTAAGCATTCCTGCTATTCTTAAGCTAAACATCATGTGATACTACTACATGCCTTGCAGAAGTAAGACGATCTAGATAAAAGGCTCTCTAGAATTTATTAAACGTTATCTTCAATTCACATGCAAGTTTCCATCAGCGATGAATGAAGCAGGCAATCGTTGTTTCTATGTGGAATCATATTAGGCCAAGACTTCCTCCAAGATGTTATTTTAAAGCAAGTCATTAAGAAATTCCTTTCTTCAAATAAGGCATGGCAGTTTACTTGTACTGGCAAGATACATCACTTAGTTATTGTTTACCTGTCTAATTCGCTGTGAAGGTCCCAGGAAAAAGGGAGAAAAACTTTAATAACCACTTTCACTTCTTTAGTACTTCAGTACTTTGCTTCTTCCTACTTTTGGGTTTTACTGCTGTAGGGTTTATATTTTATTCTTTCTTGAAAATTTCATAGCGCTGTTCTATAACTGATTTTTCCCTCATTTTTTCGCGTTCCTTTCTGGAGAAGTCATATTACTACGAAGTTTATATTTATAGAACATCATGAATTGCATTACATATGCACCGCTGCATGCAGTGAGAATTTCCTGGTCCATAAAAAGTTTTGACCATACATAAAGCGCAGCTTTTAACTTCCTAATTTATTGCTGTCGTATGCAGTGTTTAAGATGTTTTTTTTCTTAGTAATAGATTTTTGCAGGTGTTGAGAAAGTATTTCTGCATTCGAACCAGAAGTGAATGTGTTCAATCACAAATACGAATGTTTCAATGAGATTCAATTTAAGTCTCTGTACATACACTCATAATAAATTGATATTTTTGTCATTATAGTAAGAAATATAACAAACCCTACGTATTGATTGTAACAATGGCATCTATTGAAAAACCATGGTATAGTATATAAACTGCAGTTTTACTGTTTTAGTATAGTATTGTTATACATTTTATTAGTTTATTAATAATTTAAAATTAATTCAAATAAAATAATAAATCGAAAATGTAATACTGTATTTAAAAGAATCGTTACACCTCGCTAAGTTTCCTAAAGTCCTCGGAAAGGCAATACTTATACTGTATTGGGTATTTATGTCTATAGCGTAAACTGTGCAGCATTATTTTTATTTCTAATAGGAGAAAAAATTTAGAGCTGATATTTGACACCTATAGTGACCAACCATTGATGAGGAAAGTATGACAAGCACTGCTTTGTTAATTCATTTTTAGCTGCCTACTGAAAAATGAATAACGGATTTAAAGTATTTTTGTAATGTCATCATCATTTCCTTGCAAATATTACATGCCACAGATACTCCAAAGTACACAATGACATAGTTATGAAGCATGGGGTCATGGTCATAAAAATAAAAAATATTAAATTTTAATACTATGAAGTATTAATATGTTTTCAATCAATTCTTTTCTAGCAGCCTTATTTTTAACTAATTCTACAGAAATTCTAATTTCTGCAACCCAACATCTTAAGTGCAAAATGCAAATAATTCAGCTACATTCCTTGTTTACAAGTGCCATGCCGAACTTTCTTTCCTGCGCTGAGACATTTCAACTCGCTAGCCATCCTCTTTTAGAATCTACTAATTTTCCTTCTCAGCACCATCATGCTATCAAATGAACTGCATGGAAACGGCTGAAAGATTGTCTTCGTGCCGTCGATTTGACGTGCTGTGTTTCAAGGATCGTTATAATGTTCTGTAAGATCCAGTACTGGATTATCAAGTTGAACACACTTCCGTGTTACAGACAGAGGAGGAGAAGCGAAGAGCTTATTAACGCGTGAGTTTGGGTCACTTTCCCACAGTAAACTTCCTCCCCTTTCCATTGGTCAGACAGGCCATAATACATAATTCAACAATTTCTCACAGAATACAAGATCTTTAGCAATTGAGAATGCATCCTTGTCCTAAGTATATAATATAGAAATTCAACATCACTGGTTTAAGAATACATAGCAATTGAAACTTTTAAACGGTTTTTTTAATTTTTTTATTTACGGACGATCTTTAACATCTCAGGTCATCAGCGTCCCATTCTATTCAGGGTGTGAAAAGGCCGACAATGTTTGCTTAGAGGCCTCTTTTTTCAGGCTTGAGGTTATTTATCGGGCCGTATATCTACGACATGGGACCCGCGGCTTTACTTCCCTTCCGAAGGAAGGTATGCTTAGGATTTTTACGCCCGAAAAAATCCATCGGTCCTGGCCGGTTTTAAACTGTATGCAAATGTACTTTCTTACAGTAGCTTTCAGTAAGGAAAGCTGTACCTTTTCAGGCTCGTTAGTTAAAGGTTAGGTGTGTTATTTTTGGTGATATTATTATAGGCCCTTAATTTTTTGAACGTAGAGTTAAAGTTAGGTATATTGTCATTTTGTCAACTATGAATTATCTGCACTCTTGGAAAATGCACACACAATTCCATTAATATTCGGATGCCATAAACAAAGCAGCCCTTTCGAAAGGCTACTGCACAAAAACAGGATTTTAATGGTGTTTAACGCCCGTTTTAATTACTGAGGCATCACAGGCGGTGGACATTGATGATACATGATATGAAGTTATTAATTGGGAAAGCATTTTCTTTTAAAGGAAGGAAGCGTTCCAGGCCTATGCTTTAGGGTATCTCTCCGGAATTTGCCATTTATGAGGACTGAGGAAAACCTGGAAAAATCTCAGTCAGGAAGGACGGCCGAATCCCAGATCTCCCTCTCGCGAGTCCGTACTTTAACGACTTCTGTCACCCGTGGCAGTACCGGAAAATTAAAGCGGTTACTGGTAACTTCTGGCTATAGCGAGTGCAGTGGCAAGTTGTTTGTTTAAGACAGTTTAAACCAAATCAATTGGAAGTGTAAGGGCTAGATTTAGGAGCCCCATGATACTGTTAATGTGGAATAGGGTTCAAGTTATACAAACGCAACTAAAGAATTAGGTTTCTATTAAGTAATTGTATTATTCAAAATTAATAATTGTAGTCAGTATAAAATTCGTGCTTAATTATCTATGATGCAGAATCTATGTATTTCACAATGTTGTTAATTAGGTGTACCTGATTCCAAGTCTTGTGCATATTCCAGTAAATAACGGCTGATGAGCCTAAGACAAAAGTTCAACCATTAGTTAAACTGAAAAAGCTATAAATATATTTATGTTAAGAAATTAGTAATCGATATATTTATTTATTCATTCACCCATTTATCCGTAATTTCACACAGGATTTTTTCCCTATAATCTGTGTGTACGTTAAGAGTGGGTAGTTTTCCAATGTTTACAGGATAGGAGATTTTTCTTGGGCGTTTTTCTCCCAGGTTAATGAAAATACATTGCGTGCAAGGCTATTAATTGGCTAATTTTCTTCTTTGATTGTTAGCAATGTTTATTAAAATGAAGCTGTTCGATGACTTCCAAATTTGAAAATAGCGAAAGTTGGAGTCATAAGAGTACTTTGCTTCTGGATGCAACTACTATATTAGTTCTCTTTACGTAAATGTCCTCTCTTAGTTTCGGTGCAGAATCACCAAACTGTTGCATGTAACTCCAAGCATTAACGGATCTATCCATGTACTTACTACATGTTTCTTACTGGATAACACTTCTTTGTTGCGTTGTGAAATGTCTGCAAAATTTGAACAAACAAAGTTATATGAAACATCCTCAAGGAAAATCATGCCTCTTCACCAGTTCAGAACATGATTTAATTGAAAAATCTACTTTTTATTAAATAGTTTCCTGCTTCATTTAAAGTGTGCGCTTTCACTCGTTTGGCCTCAAGTAAACCTTGAAGAGGAATTCTTTATATTCTTGCAAGCTAAATAATTTCAACTAATTAGGGTTAATTTACGTAATCTCTTCTCCTAATAACATTGTCATTTTTTGTAAAATTTCTGAGAAACGTCACTAATTCATTAATAACCCGGGGCATTCCTTTTTAGAAGAGATAACTTGGAACAATACGAAGTTGAGTATATGAGTATATCATTCTTCATTCCAAACATTAGCATTCTGCTTGTTTCGTGAAACCATTCATTTTGTGGTCTACCTACATCCCTCTTTCCAATTGATCTGAAATGTAATACCTGCTTTTGTACTCCCTGTAGCTTATTCTTTGAACGTGTTCATACTCGTGTTCAAAACGTCACGCAACCTCTTGAGAAAACTATTTGTTTTACATCAAGTGCTAGAAGTGACAGCCGTTCTGTTCTTCACGCAAGTGCACGGTTTTAATCGTGTTGCTGAATACCCTTTCTAATGTTTGCTGTGAGATGAGATTAAGAACACAGTTCTTAATATTCCCTTGCAATTCCGGAATACTGTGCGGATGAGTAACGTAGACAGCATCCTTCAAATATCCCCACAAGAAGTCAGGAGGTGTTAAATACTGGACATAATGTTCACGGTTGTATAGGTTGTGGCATTGTCCTGTTGAAAAGACATATTCTCCTACTTAAAGCAGCATTTGTCAGAGGCTTCGACTGTAATACAATGTTTATATATACCTATTTTATTCTTTTGTGCATTAATGTATATTATTATATTTAATTATGTAAATGGTAAGGGTAATTGAATTTTAATATGTGAATTGCGATAGGAATGCACATAGATGACAATGAAAGGCTTTTCCATATGATGTAAGGGTAAAAGTGAAAGGAAAATCCAAATCTGAGGCTACCACTAATGGTTTTTCCATGGCGTGGGCATGCTTGGTTTTAACGCTTCGCACGTCAGTACGCTATATTTTCGCAATTTTTTTGCTAGAAATTTCTACGGCATCCAACCAATCAGTCGTCAGTATTTGAAACTCTTAAGGCGTTACTGTTTTCGTGGGCGTACTTCTGTGGATTCCATAGGCTTGCAATGCCCGTGTAGACCCCCAAAGCCAAATTTCTATATAAAAAGTGTCAATTCACCTAGTTTTGGGGCCTTTTTTGGTTCATGTAGTGGGGACACACATTCAGGCAGTCGGTAATCTCCTTCAGGCAGTGGACTCTTCCATTCAGACAGACATTCAAGGTTCCAGAGTACGTTCGTAGTGAATATTCCTGTCTCCTATGATAAAAAACTAGCGTAAATTAAGGCATGTAACTTTTATGTCTCGTTAATTGAAAGCATAGGCACATGATACAAATATTTAATCTTCGAGTGCAAACCAAGTTATAAGTGATCGCAAGATTTATTCGTCAGAGATATGCGTATGATAAATCAATACTGTGAAGTGTCGTCGGAAATTGTCAATATGATGATTAGGAGATGGTTTCCTAACACCCGGAAGTCCGCGGCCATCAGAAATAACAAATGTTCTGGAGCTCAGAGTAAAATAGCTTTTAGATCAAGGTCATTGTGCATTAATTTCCCTTCCAGAATAATAGTCTTTATGTAATACAGAAGGATGCCAATAAATACACTTGTCGGATAGCATACCATATCATGTTTTTGTTGTGAATGAACTTCCTATCCCTTTGTGTGAATGCACAACAAAATAGCGAAACACTCTGAGATGCAGTTAACCTTTGAAAGCATAGGACATTTGATACACCCGCCCGACATCAGGCGACTTCAAGAACCGGACCAAAATTGTCGGAGATCCGATAACCACCATCTACAACGCTTTCAAATTTGGCGCCCAACGTGGGGCTCCGTAGCTGCAAGGGGAATAAGAAGGGAAAACTGCGACGCGACCAAGGGGAACGAGAAGGAAGAGGCTCTGATGCTCCTAAGAACAGGGGGAGTCGAAGACATCAGAGTCCAGATCAATAATAACAGGGTATCAGTATATCATAGGAGAGGAAAGGTAATTAATATTATATGATATAGGACCCATATATGTGTTTATATATTTATGTTATTGTAAAGCATTAAAATTAAAATAGTGTATTATTGTACTTTCAAAAGTGTTAATATTGCTTAGGAGCAAAAAATCTGCAAAATGGCGAATGTAAATGAAATTGAAATAACCTGTTAAAGTAGAAAATATAGAAACGCTAGAACAGATGGCAAATTCGAGGATATCGAGGGATTTTTAATGGTTTTTTTCACCCGTTTTTACTACTGAAGCACCACAGGCGATGAACATTGGTGAAATATTAAATGAAATGATAAATTGTGAAAGAATACTTTTTTAAGGAAGGAAACGTTCCAGGCCTAAGTTTAGGGTACCTCCCCGGCATTTGCCAGTTATGAAGATTGAAGAAACCCTGGGAAAAACCTCAGTTAGGGAGGATGGTCTTGGAGGGATTCGAACCCCAGACCTCCCGCTCATGAGTCCGCGCCTTAACGACCTCCGCCTCTCGTGGCGGTAAATCGAGGGATGGAGGAGAGATTAGTCATTAAGAGGGGTAAGTTGATGCATCAGCTTAGTAAAAACCAAAAGTAGCTAGACAGTAAACATAACCAAAACCATAAGGAATTAGACGAAAAACTCAAATAGAATAAGAAATTAAGCCAAGTAAGAAATTAGGTAGTGAATTAAACAAAAACAAAATTAATAGAAATTATCATAAGGAATTAGAAAATAACATTATTAAAAAGAGTACTGAATTAGAGACTAAACCCAGTGACAGTCAGGCTGAGATAGAGGGAAAACTTAATCAGTGTAGGAAATAATTCGAAGAAATCAATGACCAAATTAGGACAAACGAAGAAAAATGAGAGAGTGAGATTGGGGAATTAATTAAAATGTACAATGCTATAGAGCAAATGAATAAAGTTAAGAATGATTGTGCATTTCTACAAGATAAGATCGCTAGTGACATGAAAGCAGGGCATGTATCTTTAAGGAAACAAATTGATGAATTAGAAAATCAGGTAAATAAGGAACTGAGAATTGTAAGAAATATAACCAGGGAGTATAATTTGTCTAAAGAAGAAGAGATTAGGACTGAAAAGTTGACTATGCAAGCCCCGGATGCAGGTTAGTGCAGGATGAGTAGGGAAATTTCAGAATTAAGGGAGACAATCCAGGGTGAAAAATGTAGAAATCATGAAATAGGTGTAAGAAATAGCACAGAACTTCTATAGGAAATTTAGGAGGCGGCATTGGCGAGGCAAATGTCTCATCACTAGCCGAAGCTTCAAAGAGAGCAAGTCCATACATCAGTGCTGAGAAGATTAGCGTATCGGGACCATCTACTAGCACTTGGCCTAATTATTTAATAAGTAAACTAACACCGCCAAGTTTCTGTGGTAAAGATCCCGGACAAACCCATGCAATTCGTGCAGGAACTCGAAGATTACTTTAGGATAACATTAATACCTGACGAAATGAGAATAATTTTCTTGGAAAACTGGCTTAAAGGACAGGCTATATATTGGTATAGGCTGACATCTGCGGATTGTATGCATTATGGCACCTTTAGACAGTTGTTCCTAACAAGATACTGTTCCTAACAAGATACTTCTCACCAAAATTTAATAAGGTTAGAACTGTTCAATGGAACATTTAACCCTAGAAGAAATATAAGTATGGTCAATTATTTTTTCATGGTTGGGAGGAAGAGTAAACTGCAGTAACCACCTGTTTCCGATCGGGAGTTCATTGCGCTATCTCCAATCATTTCCAGAAACAGATTAGGAAACATCTAATTGTGGCAAAAGCTAATAGTTTAGCTAAGGCAAAAGATCTGCTTATGGCTTTTGAAATTTTGAGATTTTATCATATGCCTTAACCCAAAAATGAATTCTTTCGTACAAAACTCTGCGGTAAATTTTTCCAAACACATACAACAATGAGATCCCTCTCGCTTCCTGGTGTAGTATTACTGCCTTTTCCCTTGTAAAGTGGTTGGATAGTGGCCGTTTACCACGCTTCTGGGTGTTTTTCTCCTTCAAATACTTTATATACCCAGATCTCCAATTTCCCAATTTGTAAAGTATAGTTAAAGCACTCAATTGAAAACCCTCCTATACCTGCTGCCTTCTCGTTTTTTAATCCTTTTGTTGCTTGGATGATCTCTGATCGGTTAATTTTGTCGTCTAATATCAGCACAAATAGGACACCTATCCACCCTTTTAGTGTACATAATATTTGCACCTGTGTCGTGTTTTCTTATCAGGTACAAATCTTTTGGAATAGCGGTGAATCCGGCAATCCTCCTGTTAGCGAGTCTGTGTCTTAGCGACCTTGGCCGTCCCTATCGAAAAATCGAGTGCTACGGGTAAGATGTACCATAAGGGAGTGGGTGTGAATTATGTGGTATGTACTGTGTCGAATCGAAGACGAAGTTCAATTTCAACAGTTGGATTAACATCCATAATGCTCACTGAAAGCCAGAGTATTCAGATGCTAAATCGCAAGAACCGGCTTTATGTTTCATTTTTTTAATCTATTATCAGCAAATAGTGATTGAGTTTTGTTTAGAGTGGCGCCACACTGCAGCGCCTGAAGTAGGTCGATTAAGATATTTACAAAACCAATAATGATTCATTACCTTTACACTACGGACATTCAACTTATATGATTACGTTATTTTCTTTTCTGGCGAAAATGGCTTCATTTTCCATATTTAATATTTTCTTAGCAATAATGCATAACACGTCACTGTACCACCCCAGTAGCCGAGGTCTTTAAGGCGCGGACTCGCAGCGGGAGGTCTGGGTTTTGAATTCCGCCAGGACCGTCCTTCCTCACTGAGATTTTTCCTCAGATGTTTCCTCAGTCCTTATAAATGACAAATGCCGGGGGTACCTTAAACTGAGGCCTGGAACGCTTCCTTCCTTAAAACAATTCTTTCCCAGTTTATCATTTAATTTCGTGTATCATCAGTGTCCACAGCCTCCATACATCAATGTTAAAACGCACTTTAAACACTATTTAAAAACACGTCACTGTCTCATTTGCAGTTAATTAAGGGTTATTGGGCAATACCGCATTGAAGTGAATCTGGCAAAATTTAGTGTTATTTAATTATCTGATGACAAACTTGCCGGCAGGGATTGCGTCGGCCGATAACCCATTGCTCACGTTAAGCCGGTGCACATGTGTCAGGATAGGCAGGTTGGGCAATGAAAGAGTTTATGGTAAGAAACTCTTTCATCTGCTTATCAAACTACTCATCAACTTTTTTAACTCTCTTTGAGAAATTAAATTGATATCTTGATGGGTAATATCTTTTAGTTCGTCTAATTTGTGTGGATATTGTTAATTTTTTAATTGCATTACAACTTAGAGCTCGATTACCTGAGAATGCCTTCTCAATTTTCTGACAGAAAGTACGGACTCTGTACTAACATACGAATTCTATATAACCATTCGCTGTGAAATAGAACAGAATAATTATACAATATTTTAATTAGTATTCATAAACAATTTTGTCCTAGGTTTAAACACGTTTTTACTCTTCAAACGACACTGCACTAAATGGCGTGAGTATCAAGACCAACGTAGCAATTCAGTAAATCCCAAACGCCCGCTCCGACTCTTGTAGACCAGTCGACCCTGGATTACATGTCGGCCTTGTTGTTCATCAAATGATTGGATGACTTATATAATAATGATAATGATAATGATAATAATAATATTATTATTATTATTATTATTATTATTATTATTATTATTATTATTATTATTATTATTATTATTATTATTATTATTATATACCTCTGTATTTATGCTTGATCATACTAAAGGTGTGTAGTGCAACATATGGGAAAGAACTGGGGGGTTCATAGCTTAATAACAAACGAAATTAATACAAATATACTGTTCATTTCGTTTATTTTTTTAAGTTACAGGCATTGCTTTCTTTTTGCTGACAAACAAGCTGCAGTTAATTTGATTCTTTATTCAAGTTAATAATTTGTTTTATTCAAAGCTCTTTTATTACACTTTCCAAAACTGAATAAGAAATTCGACTATACCACCTTTAAGGAATAGAGTGTAATTGCATTTCAGCTAGTAGTGGAAAGTATTTACTCTAATCAGTACATGGCAGATATTCATCTTATGCTTGCACGTACTCATTGAAATTGTAATGAATGTATCTGAAAACTAAATATATATATATAATAAAAAATTAAAAAAATAAATAAAGTTCCCTTGAAAATCAAGAGTATATGTGGTTCATGCACGTTGGTTCCCTGCCTCATTTTGCTCTTGCTACTAGAGCAATTTTAAATAAGCGATTTTCTAGGGTAAGCCATTTGGGACCTACACATTATATATATAATAAAAAATTAAAAAAATAAATAAAGTTACCTTGAAAATCAAGAGTATATGTGGTTCATGCACGTTGGTTCCCTGCCTCATTTTGCTCTTGCTACTAGAGCAATTTTAAATAAGCGATTTCCTAGGGTAAGCCATTTGGGACCTACATTTAATCTTCTTGCTATCCTTACCTATATACTTTGCATTTTTACTTATAGAATGGTTTCATTTCTATTACATATCAAAGACCTATTTGTAACATAGAAATTTATCGCCACCGATTTGAAGGTTATCCGTAGATACGGCAAACATTAGCAATATAGAAGAGAGTAAGACAGTCAATGATGCGGCGCTTAGAAGCCTGAAATAAAGTCCATGGTGATCTGAGCTCTTTCCTTAGAAGTTTCTTTAAAGAAAAAAAAATATGTAATTGGTCAATTAAACTTTATCACCACAGGTATTGTGTGAAAAAAAAATCAGTCGCAACTTGAATATGAAATGAAAATATATACGAATCATCAATACACTACAATGACAGTAACTCAGATTAAAATAACTTCACCATGTGCATTATGATATTTTTAGTTTTTTAGGTCCTCTATCAAATTACCGGAGCCTCCCAACATATTTATTACACCCTATATAGGTGCATAAAAAGTATGTATATATGTTCTAGAGAATTTGAGAAATGGGATATTGTTGTAAATATCATTAACAACCTTTGTTTCTGCAGTTTATCTCGACTTAATAGTCGTTTTAATCTTGTCAATGCAGTAATAGGTGAAGTTTGTACTTTTTCCCAGTGTCTCCCGCATCAATACTGCACTCTCGAAGGCTCTGTACTTGCACAGAAATATAAACAACTTATTTGCCTTAACTTGTATAATTATGCACAAAACATTTCACCAACCCACAAGATATTCAAATACTTATATGAAATATTATGCAGATCATAGTGCATAGAAAAAAATCATTGTTGGAGGATATTCCAATTGCTTTTTAGCTCAAGGCTGTTGCAATCAGCTCATGTTTGTGCATGGTGACGTCCTTTTAATCGTTTAAAAGCATCAGTCAAAATGGACACCTAAAGTATAGGACATACACATACGCTCGATATTTCCACTGCATTTTTAATGGTGTTTAACGCCTCTTTTTACTACTGAGGCACCACAGATGGTAAAATTTTCACTGCATGAATGATGAATAGAACAAAAAACTATACTCCATTGCATTGATTAAACTATTCACATTGAACTAGCGCGTTTGTATTATTTTTCATTGTTCATATATCGTCAGTAGTAGTAGTAGTAGTAGTAGTAGTAGTAGTAGTAGTAGTAGTAGTAGTAGTAGTAGTAGTAGTAGTAGTAGTAGTAGTAGTAGTAGTAGTAGTAGTAGTAGTAGTAGTAGTAGTAGTAGTAGTAGTAGTAGTAGTAGTAGTAGTAGTAGTAGTAGTAGTAGTAGTAGTAGTAGTAGTAGTAGTAGTAGTAGTAGTAGTAGTAGTAGTAGTAGTAGTAGTAGTAGTAGTAGTAGTAGTAGTAGTAGTAGTAGTAGTAGTAGTAGTAGTAGTAGTAGTAGTAGTAGTAGTAGTAGTAGTAGTAGTAGTAGTAGTAGTAGTAGTAGTAGTAGTAGTAGTAGTAGTAGTAGTAGTAGTAGTAGTAGTAGTAGTAGTAGTAGTAGTAGTAGTAGTAGTAGTAGTAGTAGTAGTAGTAGTAGTAGTAGTAGTAGTAGTAGTAGTAGTAGTAGTAGTAGTAGTAGTAGTAGTAGTAGTAGTAGTAGTAGTAGTAGTAGTAGTAGTAGTAGTAGTAGTAGTAGTAGTAGTAGTAGTAGTAGTAGTAGTAGTAGTAGTAGTAGTAGTAGTAGTAGTAGTAGTAGTAGTAGTAGTAGTAGTAGTAGTAGTAGTAGTAGTAGTAGTAGTAGTAGTAGTAGTAGTAGTAGTAGTAGTAGTAGTAGTAGTAGTAGTAGTAGTAGTAGTAGTAGTAGTAGTAGTAGTAGTAGTAGTAGTAGTAGTAGTAGTAGTAGTAGTAGTAGTAGTAGTAGTAGTAGTAGTAGTAGTAGTAGTAGTAGTAGTAGTAGTAGTAGTAGTAGTAGTAGTAGTAGTAGTAGTAGTAGTAGTAGTAGTAGTAGTAGTAGTAGTAGTAGTAGTAGTAGTAGTAGTAGTAGTAGTAGTAGTAGTAGTAGTAGTAGTAGTAGTAGTAGTAGTAGTAGTAGTAGTAGTAGTAGTAGTAGTAGTAGTAGTAGTAGTAGTAGTAGTAGTAGTAGTAGTAGTAGTAGTAGTAGTAGTAGTAGTAGTAGTAGTAGTAGTAGTAGTAGTAGTAGTAGTAGTAGTAGTAGTAGTAGTAGTAGTAGTAGTAGTAGTAGTAGTAGTAGTAGTAGTAGTAGTAGTAGTAGTAGTAGTAGTAGTAGTAGTAGTAGTAGTAGTAGTAGTAGTAGTAGTAGTAGTAGTAGTAGTAGTAGTAGTAGTAGTAGTAGTAGTAGTAGTAGTAGTAGTAGTAGTAGTAGTAGTAGTAGTAGTAGTAGTAGTAGTAGTAGTAGTAGTAGTAGTAGTAGTAGTAGTAGTAGTAGTAGTAGTAGTAGTAGTAGTAGTAGTAGTAGTAGTAGTAGTAGTAGTAGTAGTAGTAGTAGTAGTAGTAGTAGTAGTAGTAGTAGTAGTAGTAGTAGTAGTAGTAGTAGTAGTAGTAGTAGTAGTAGTAGTAGTAGTAGTAGTAGTAGTAGTAGTAGTAGTAGTAGTAGTAGTAGTAGTAGTAGTAGTAGTAGTAGTAGTAGTAGTAGTAGTAGTAGTAGTAGTAGTAGTAGTAGTAGTAGTAGTAGTAGTAGTAGTAGTAGTAGTAGTAGTAGTAGTAGTAGTAGTAGTAGTAGTAGTAGTAGTAGTAGTAGTAGTAGTAGTAGTAGTAGTAGTAGTAGTAGTAGTAGTAGTAGTAGTAGTAGTAGTAGTAGTAGTAGTAGTAGTAGTAGTAGTAGTAGTAGTAGTAGTAGTAGTAGTAGTAGTAGTAGTAGTAGTAGTAGTAGTAGTAGTAGTAGTAGTAGTAGTAGTAGTAGTAGTAGTAGTAGTAGTAGTAGTAGTAGTAGTAGTAGTAGTAGTAGTAGTAGTAGTAGTAGTAGTAGTAGTAGTAGTAGTAGTAGTAGTAGTAGTAGTAGTAGTAGTAGTAGTAGTAGTAGTAGTAGTAGTAGTAGTAGTAGTAGTAGTAGTAGTAGTAGTAGTAGTAGTAGTAGTAGTAGTAGTAGTAGTAGTAGTAGTAGTAGTAGTAGTAGTAGTAGTAGTAGTAGTAGTAGTAGTAGTAGTAGTAGTAGTAGTAGTAGTAGTAGTAGTAGTAGTAGTAGTAGTAGTAGTAGTAGTAGTAGTAGTAGTAGTAGTAGTAGTAGTAGTAGTAGTAGTAGTAGTAGTAGTAGTAGTAGTAGTAGTAGTAGTAGTAGTAGTAGTAGTAGTAGTAGTAGTAGTAGTAGTAGTAGTAGTAGTAGTAGTAGTAGTAGTAGTAGTAGTAGTAGTAGTAGTAGTAGTAGTAGTAGTAGTAGTAGTAGTAGTAGTAGTAGTAGTAGTAGTAGTAGTAGTAGTAGTAGTAGTAGTAGTAGTAGTAGTAGTAGTAGTAGTAGTAGTAGTAGTAGTAGTAGTAGTAGTAGTAGTAGTAGTAGTAGTAGTAGTAGTAGTAGTAGTAGTAGTAGTAGTAGTAGTAGTAGTAGTAGTAGTAGTAGTAGTAGTAGTAGTAGTAGTAGTAGTAGTAGTAGTAGTAGTAGTAGTAGTAGTAGTAGTAGTAGTAGTAGTAGTAGTAGTAGTAGTAGTAGTAGTAGTAGTAGTAGTAGTAGTAGTAGTAGTAGTAGTAGTAGTAGTAGTAGTAGTAGTAGTAGTAGTAGTAGTAGTAGTAGTAGTAGTAGTAGTAGTAGTAGTAGTAGTAGTAGTAGTAGTAGTAGTAGTAGTAGTAGTAGTAGTAGTAGTAGTAGTAGTAGTAGTAGTAGTAGTAGTAGTAGTAGTAGTAGTAGTAGTAGTAGTAGTAGTAGTAGTAGTAGTAGTAGTAGTAGTAGTAGTAGTAGTAGTAGTAGTAGTAGTAGTAGTAGTAGTAGTAGTAGTAGTAGTAGTAGTAGTAGTAGTAGTAGTAGTAGTAGTAGTAGTAGTAGTAGTAGTAGTAGTAGTAGTAGTAGTAGTAGTAGTAGTAGTAGTAGTAGTAGTAGTAGTAGTAGTAGTAGTAGTAGTAGTAGTAGTAGTAGTAGTAGTAGTAGTAGTAGTAGTAGTAGTAGTAGTAGTAGTAGTAGTAGTAGTAGTAGTAGTAGTAGTAGTAGTAGTAGTAGTAGTAGTAGTAGTAGTAGTAGTAGTAGTAGTAGTAGTAGTAGTAGTAGTAGTAGTAGTAGTAGTAGTAGTAGTAGTAGTAGTAGTAGTAGTAGTAGTAGTAGTAGTAGTAGTAGTAGTAGTAGTAGTAGTAGTAGTAGTAGTAGTAGTAGTAGTAGTAGTAGTAGTAGTAGTAGTAGTAGTAGTAGTAGTAGTAGTAGTAGTAGTAGTAGTAGTAGTAGTAGTAGTAGTAGTAGTAGTAGTAGTAGTAGTAGTAGTAGTAGTAGTAGTAGTAGTAGTAGTAGTAGTAGTAGTAGTAGTAGTAGTAGTAGTAGTAGTAGTAGTAGTAGTAGTAGTAGTAGTAGTAGTAGTAGTAGTAGTAGTAGTAGTAGTAGTAGTAGTAGTAGTAGTAGTAGTAGTAGTAGTAGTAGTAGTAGTAGTAGTAGTAGTAGTAGTAGTAGTAGTAGTAGTAGTAGTAGTAGTAGTAGTAGTAGTAGTAGTAGTAGTAGTAGTAGTAGTAGTAGTAGTAGTAGTAGTAGTAGTAGTAGTAGTAGTAGTAGTAGTAGTAGTAGTAGTAGTAGTAGTAGTAGTAGTAGTAGTAGTAGTAGTAGTAGTAGTAGTAGTAGTAGTAGTAGTAGTAGTAGTAGTAGTAGTAGTAGTAGTAGTAGTAAGTAGTAGTAGTAGTATCTAGACAGAACTCTTAGATATAAAAAAAATTAGGTGGACGATCTGGAGATTTTTCTGTGCAAATAACACATCTGATTTATCGCTTACAATATGCAGTGCTCCTTCATGATATATCATAATTTTACCATAATTTTCAGTTCCGTTTCTTTCTCTTCTTCAGTTTATAACAACCTCACAGCATTTAAATGCAATTCACTAAAATTTGTATGTTATAATAAACAAAATGTCATAATATGCGATTGGCAAAGAGCTAAGACACTAGCATAAGAATTAATTTGCTGAGGAAGATAATGTCACATAATGGGTTACATAATTTATTGATACTCTTTAATTGCGCCTTTGATTTTGCAAATTTCCATTTTGAAATGACAGCTAAATTTTTAAACTTTGTTTCAATATATGTCGATTTACCTATATAGGAAGTTTGACAGGCGAATTTACATATGACATGATTAATGCTTTCCTTGTCAGCGTAGTCCGTCCCGAAAATCAAGATCTTGCCTCGCTGATTGGGGAATGCTCTAAATGTATTGAAAATTAGAATATATCACTTGGTATATCAGACTGGTCCTGTCGATTCCTCCGTATAGCCCCTCAGTGGACTTTTGATCTAATTTTGCGAAAGAAAAATTTTATTGTTAAATAATTTTTTCTTTTGAAATATTATTTTAGTTGATAAGGAGACTAAATTCACATATTTACACAGACTAGATTCTAGAAAAAGGCACAATTCCCTAATTATAATACTTTCAAATATTTGGTCTAATCTGATGCAAATTATTTATCTAAGACTATATTATTGGCGAAAAGAGAAAATAAATTAAAGTCATAAATTCCGCAATCACTAAAGTCCATTTGAATACATTTAAAAAATCGGTAAATTATTTTTCCTAAAAAGTGTATTAATTACAAATGTTGCCAAATGATAAATGATGATGACCACAATGATTTTGCATGTATTAAATTCACGAAAATGCTGGACTTGTACTGTTATGAAGCTCATTAGTCTGTAACGTTGATTCAGTTACTAAAACTTTGATTTCAAACAGAAAAATGCTCATTTTGTGTGCAAAAGTGTTTGAAAATAAAAATGTAATTTTTTATTAATTCAATCTTCATTTTCTCCATAATATTATACTAGTATGAATAAATTTTAGCTTATACTCTCTTTCCTACGCTTAATCAGAACCCCATAGTTCACTTCCTGAAACTTAGCATTATGTGCCTAATCCTTGCCCCACTGATTCACAAGTCTTTGAAAATGGTTGCTTTTGAGGTAAGATATTTTGTAATGTCCCTGGCTTTATCCGTTTTCAGGAGAATTTCAATTGTGTGGGGTCTCTTTAGAGCAGCTTTATCAAATTTAGCTTTCCCTCGATTTCCCTGATTCTCTTCTACTTTAAACACAATTATTCTTTTATGAGTTTTGCATTATGCCTACCCAATCATCAGCTGTGTATACAAAATCCTGTTTACGTTTACTTAGCACTGTTTGAGCAAACTTCCTATCACATGCCATGTACGAATTTCCTTTTGTTGGTTGCGCATTTTTTTTTTTTTGATTGATTTATTTACGGACGCTCTTTAACATCTCAGGTCATCAGCGTCCCATTCAACTCGGGGCGTGAAACGGCCGAAAAATTTTGCTCAGAGACCTCTCTTTCAGGCTTGAGGTTCTTTATCGTGCCGTAAATGTACGACACGGGACCCACGGCTTTACTTCCCTTCCGAAGGAAGTCATACTTAGGATTTTTACGGCCGGAAAAATCCATCGATCCTGGCCGGGTTCGAACCCGCGATCTTGGTTGCGCATGATGAATGGAGTCAAATCTACTATGCTCCGTTAGATAGTGTTTTGCGAACACACCGAGGGTTCCCAAAATATTGTAAGATTATGCCAAATTTTTTCTCTAATGGCCAATTTTTTATTACTACGATTTACACCTGGAACAAAGAAACGCGGTCACCATGAGTTAGATATTTTTTTTTTTATTTTCTTGAAATGAGATTAGATATTTAAATATTATATATTTAGTGACAGGGTATTTTCCATAATTTGTTATAAGGAGAAGGAGAAACTTTTAGTTATACACATGGAAACGCATGGCAAGAAGGGAGAAAGAGGCGGGCTCCGTACAATTACACGCGCCGCTATATTATATCAAAAAAGTAATAATAAGTATCTTAATTTATAAAAATGTGTGAAATATAAAAATGTTGTTATAAAATAAGGGATTATGCTATTTCGTACTTAATATGCATATTATATTTTGGGTTTAGATTTGAAATGTAAAAATAAATGTAAAATTATTTTAAATTATGCAGTTTTATTATTTTAAGAGCCGTTGCTACATTATTGTGGGCAATCCTAAGATGGATGTCTATATTAATAAGGAATTCGCAGCTCAGATCTTTATGAAAAGTCTCGCGAGTCGAAAAATTTTGGGAACCAGTGAGTTAGATAACTGAGATCCTTGACAATACGTGCCATTTCCATGTAAACTATTGTACCTATCTCTTTTCTGAAATAACACAGAAGCATGGGATGATGTGCTGATAAAACTCAATATTCCAGATGAGGAAAATGCTGGAAACTTGTGTTGTTTTAAAGTACCCAATGATAAGCTCGATTGAACAATTACAACAATATATTATATTATTCATACAGCTCAAAAAGTGAATGTGTGCTGATAAGTACTCACTACTGCAACTGTGTTTTATTCATTTGTTTTTAATGGGTTTCTATAATAAAAAGTATAAAAGCACAATTTTTAAAGCTGACATGTTTCAAGTTTCTGCTGTTTCTGCTTTCGTAATTGTAAATAACTACTTTAAATGATTGAACTGTCCTATTTTTCAACGGTTTTTAATTCAACTTTTCCCAACAGCATTACATGCCCACTTGATTTAGCTGGTGGAGACATAATTTGAATTCATTAGGTCAAAGTTGGATGCAACTGGGACAAGTTGTTTGGATGAACTTTTACCTGGAGCTTTTATATAGCCTAAAAAGTCAAATACTATTTAAATGTCTAGGATCTCAAATCTGTTTTAAATCATTGTTCCACTTCAGTTTGTCGAGGTTTGTTAGTCCACGTGAAATGCTAAAGGCTTAAGCATTGTAATATGTCTGAAAATGTTTCAGGAATGTTAATTTTCATGCAGTGATGTATTATGCTGATTCGAAGCCATGGAGAACTTTACAAAAGACGATTTACTGCATATAATTTAACATTAAAACCACCACATTGATGGTGATCTGTTAAAAACATAAAATAAATGTGTCATATGTCTATCTTACTGTGCGCTGTTCATAATGATCCCCCTATTAAGGGTTTCTAAATGTTAGTATTAAAAACTTGTGTGCAACTTTCACGCATTTGTCTGTAATTCTTTCTCCTTATCTGAAGGTCAATAACCATTTTGTTAAAGACCAACATTCGTCTGCTATAATAAAACATTGCTAACTGGATCTGCAGTTTAACGGTAGTACCAACCAAAGTACAGTGATTGATATAAAGTGTTACATGGGCACTTCTAAGGCAACCGGTTCCACACTGAAAATCGAGCAGTGCTAGGAATGAAAAGAGTAAAGAGCAATAAATATATGGCTGCCACATGATCGCCTACAAAAACTGCTATGTTCAGCAGTGTGTACATGATTGAATGATACTTTGAACTTAATAGGATTTGTGCAATATTTGTGTTCCATGCATTTTTGTGTTCTTTTTCACAAAAGAATAAAGCACACATAAAAGAATAAAAGAAATCTATTCCCATTGCTTGTTGTAAAGTAGCACAGAAAAAACATTAATAAAACTAACTTATATACGTAACAATGAAAACATTAACATTTAGTAATTAAATTAAAATATTCTGTAGAAACTTAACATTGACGCAAAGTTAAAGAATTCAACAAAATATTATTTAAAAAGTTGAGCATATTCCTGATCCATGACAACGTAAAAGAACTTGAATGGTTCATTTCCCGTATTTGTAATCTCTGCCTATAGTAGAGGTGTTTTTTGTGCCATATAAGGCAACAAATTGCGGACATAATTGGATGGTGAATTATTAGTTGCTTCTAAAATATTTGACTATACACATTCAGTAATCTTACAGTTACGGAACCATCAAATATACAATGCTATTTATAAAGACAACTTATCACTTCAAAATACACTGATAAATGAATATCAGTTAATAACCATAGAAGATTAATATACCAGCGGTAAGATCAAAGTTCTCTGCAACTAGGTTTCAGAAAATATGCAGAAAATTCATGTAACAGTTTTATAAACTTTGCATCATTTTCAGCAAAGTTTTATTCTTAGTTTCTAAGACAGTTCAATTGGCATGTTAATAGTGCGGTTAGGTTATTTGAGTTACGGATCGCCTGAGCACGGCTGCTTACTGGCTGCTTAGTATTTACATTTATATTTTTACTAAAAGCACAAAATACTATATTTAAAGTTAATAATAATAAACACTAAAGTGTGTTATAAGATAAGTTGAAAAGATGTCTCTCAGCGGCAGTACATTGCTGGCATTTGAGTAGGAAATCCTTTCAAACTTTTCTTCCACGAGAATACGGCGTTTCGGAACAAGTTTCTTGTTGAGATACCCTGTCTCCGCTCTCATAACTTTTTAACTGTTGGCGCACAGTTTATCTATCTGGAACGCCACGGTATTTTCTTGCAAATCGCCCCACTGTTCTCTACAAGAAACCGTTTTCACATATACATCGTACTAAAACCTGTTCAAGACTATTTTTATGTAGTGGCATAACTTATGAAGAACAATTAGTACCCAATGTGCACTCAATGAAAGTTTGGAGTAACTCACAAATGCAAAACCAGTGACTAACAAAGTCTCTCTCTAACTACAAGCCGTTACATGCACATGCATTATAGACCTTGCCTGCTTATCTCGCGCTCTGCCGGTCCATAACTGAAATAACCTCACTGTACATGTCTATCCGCAGTTAGTTACTGATTTCGCCACCAGTAATGTTTTCTCATTCAGTTGTTTGACCGGGCCGTTGGAATAGTTCACGTATGGTTTTCGTCCTACCGGTCCACTGAGTTCATATCCGTTTCGCTGTGGACGCATTTCGCCCAATAACAGTATCAATATCTTGAAATTACATTTCCGACGCTCGGAATGCCACAATTCTCCCTTGTTAAAAAAAAACTGGCATTGTTGTCGCATTTTTGACGAGTTTAACGCGTCTCTTAAAGGTGTTGCAATTTCAATGGTCAGCGGTGTATAATACAACGCGTGCTTAAAAACTCTTAATAAAAAAGCGGGTTGATTCTAAGATATAAACTTCAGTCCTTCAGATTCTTCTTGCTCGATAAAGGCAAAGCAGATTAGACGATTGTATACCACCAGCAGCTAGGTAGCAGTAATGTGGAATTTGTAATTAGCTTTTCCCCTGAGCCAATGTAGCATTTCATAAAATTCTAATCTTGAGCTATGTGGAATTTGTAATTAGGTTTTCCCCTGAGCCAAAGTAGCATTTCATAAAATTCTAAACTTGAGCTCTCATGTATGCTTATCTTAGATTTACTGCTTTCTATTTTCTTTGTTTTCATTACATTTTACTTTGGTCTGTTTTTCTATATTTTTCCTTGAAGCTCCTTGAGAATGACGATGCAAGGGATTGAATGAGTCATATGCGGTTACTGGTCACGCCAGCAGGCTGTAATTCTCTCTAACTTGTAGACGTTGGGATCTCAACTTGATTATTGTCATTGGTGAACCGCGGCTCTCGTTCCCCAGCTACAACAGGCCCAAGTGCCTAAGACCCATTGCCCCTTTAATCTATGACTCATCGACAAAGCAGATACCTATCAAAAGCGTCGCTTTATGTTTTGTGGTATTAATTTAAAAAGGTGTAACTATTAGATTGCACTATTTGTTAAGGAAGCTAATTACTTCCGTTAAACTTGAGCTTCACAGTTGCTCATCTATAGATAGTAAGTATTGCATTTGTAATAACTGTCATCGGCATAGATAAATCTATCAAACCAAAACAGGTTTTGATTTCAAAATGTGGACTTTAGATAAACATAACTAAATTATCTATTTTGCATTATTCTGGTATGCCAAATTCTCATCTCTCAACAGAGAGACATTCTGTGTTTCCCTCCACACGGTGTTTCAAAAGGTGGTTTACAATGTTTGAGGGATGATAGAGGATTTGATCAAAAGTGCCAAAAATATTGTTTCACCCTTTGCGGGCTAGGAACGGTGATAAGATGAACCGTTTAGAAATTTTGTATCGCCCATTGTTCATGACACGATTTTCCACTTACGTCGTCTTCTGATCAGTTTGCAACACTTCGAAGACTATCAACATCTCGTTTTTGGCAAAATATGCATGACATACTACAAAAAAATAATGTAATGTGCATGCCTTGTTGAATTAAGTCATTATACAACTCTTGGAGAGTCGGTTTATGTTCACTTTAAAATAGTAGAACACATCATAGCTTCTAATGGTAGACTGGAAGACACCTATATGCCCAGTGCTTCCTAAATAGAAGGCTGCAGTCTCACGTCTTCTTCCAACAACTTCATCCACGAATTCGTGAAACAGGATTCCTGCAGACACTCCTGTATTTAGCTCAGTGGAACAATTTCAACAACGTTTGTAAATGTACACGTAAACTCGCTTTTCTTAAAAATGAAATAATGTTTAGTAAGTAGAGCTTGATTTCTGAGTATATCCTCTAGATGGAAAATGGTGGAACTGTTAAGATTTTTGGCACGTACAAAGTATTCCTCCTGACTGTTTGTCTTCCCTCATAAGTTCGAAACGACCATTTGAAACATCCTATATATACCGTTACCACCGGAAAACGTTAAAAAGATCAAACATATCCCATTCCTTAATAGGGCTTATAATTTTATGGATATACCATCTTCTCGTTGATAAAATTTACTGAATGTGAGTTCTGCTATGGCTCACATAATTATCTATTTTAGGTAGAACTTTAACACTTAATGATACCAATTAAAAGGGAATTCGAATGAAAGCCCGCAGCCCATTCCAGTTAAAGAAACATACTATACAGCTTCTGTGGTGACTTTTTAACTGGTCGCTTAAGTTCCTCATGAATTCTCATGCCTTTCTTGGCATATGAATGGTTTTTCCGCACCTCTTGAGTTGATGAAACATAACGACTAAACTTATGCTAATCAGAACCCAGACCGAAAACGAAATGCAGGAGAGCAATTGAAGTATTTGTTGATAGATATTATCAGTTCTGGCAGCGATGATGGCACTCCTACCATTACCATTTCCTTTATGTCGTCTGTTTATCATCTTTATAACTACAACGCACAGCAAAATAGGAACAAATAACTCAAAACTGAAACAAGGTGCATTAAAACACATATTTGCCGAAAACTGGCAAGTTTTTATTCGATATAGGGAAACTGTACCATACAACGCATATTTATGAATTGCAGTCAAACTGATTTTATGCGATAACGTGTGTTTGAATTTCCTAACTCTAATAGCACGTTTCATTACTGTGACGTCAGATCCTAATGTAAGGATTCGAGTTGTTTTAATATAATTGTATGTAGTCTAAACTCGTCCAGTGGAAGATATCAGCATACTAACAGTAAATAACTGTTTTAAGTTTCATTAAGCAAAACGTTTTCTTACCATATTTTGTAATTTTAGAAGTCGTAAAATAACCACATATTCATTCCACATATTGTGTTATTGGCCAAATTAATACGCATTCCTTCATCCCCTTCCAACCCACCGTTTTTAAACCAAATATAGCTATTAGAATATAGCTATTTAGAAACCAGAATGCTATCTTGCAGCAAATTGTTAACGTTTGCAATGTATGTCGAATGTGAGCACTTAAGGCACATTCAGTATTTTTAAACTCCAAAAATATTCTAATAATTCCGTTCTGTTTAGCTTGTCAGTTCGTTAGTGATAGGATTGATTTTGACTTTTCTTGATTTATAATTTGGTTGCATTCTGTTCTGTAGATAGTACCATGAAGTACTCGATCGACCGCCAGTGCCGGAAACACGCTACTGAGTATTGCAAGGCCCAAATAAATGTATTGTAGAGCTAACGCAAGTTAACTTTGCACTCGTTCTACGTCACACAGCCTGAAGCAGATTCTCTACTACCTGCTATGGAACATTTATTTCTCGGACCACTGCCGGAACATCATGTAAGTTAAACTGCATATCGCTTTCTAGTAGACTATTTGGGTACCCATTACCTTAAAATTGACTAGATACATATACTAAAGACAGCATAAAAATACTTTCATTTTCACTTGTTGCACGAGAGTACCTCACTAAAGCACAGAACTAGTGTTTTCTTAGAAACATGAGGTATGTAATGCACAAGAGCAGGATGTTCTACATCTCTCACTGAAAAGTTTTCTCTTTCCAACAATATCATACTCAAAGATCAAACTTATCGTGCAAGATATAGTTTTTGCTACTGACAGCTTACCCTTTGCGGAAGCCTAGATTGAAACTAGAACATGATACAATCTTTCAGGAAAGATTGGTTTAGAACTATTTTCTCTTACAAGCTGATTTAACAATCTACTCCCTATGGTTTGCAAATTTACATCGTCATTGTCTTAAGTTCTTTAATCAAATTCATCTTATGATGCTGCGACTTTCAGCAGATTTAAAGTTCAAAATACATAACGAAGTTGCTAATGCAGAGAAAATAGCAGTTTCCACTAGGTCACAGCCTAAGCAGTAGTGTGTTTCGTTTGATTACTTAACTTTAAACTTTTTTAAATTTCAAAATTTACTTAATATTGTATGAATTACAGCAAGGATTGTTTTCCTTCCGTAGTCAAAATATGAAAAAGAAGAGTAATAATCCATCTCGTTCTTTATTAGTTTTGCATCCAGCTTCCAAATACTTCATATAACTCAACTGGTTCTTTCAAATCATTATGCTATTCAGGCACCCAATAGGATAAATTATAAGCAGCTGAAATAAAGTTTTTAGCATAACATACACATATAAAATATGTGTAACAAGTGCTAAAAAAGACATGCTCTTTAAATGGGTTTATCAAAGTGAACAAATAGATACTGTATGCTCATTCGAGTGGAACTTTTGTTTATGATTATACACATTTAAAACTACCTAAAAAAACCTAGATTTGCACAGCGTACATCAAATGCCTGAAAGGGTAGTAATCACATCATTTTAAATTACTATCCACGCCTTGAATAGTGTTGTTTAAACATAAGTGTTCAGATTTAGAAACAGGAGTATTGGTATTTACTGTGTATATTATTATAGTTTCGACTCTGGTGCAACAAATATTTTAAAAATTAGTAGAACGTTTTTAAAACTGTGGAAAGTGTAAGGCCTCGTTTCAGGTTATGAAAGATTAAGCGGAAAACAAAATAAAAACTCAAATATTTAATATAAGAGAATTCGTGGTTTACATAATTCATATATAAGTAGGAATTCTGCTTTCTTCTAGAATGGAATTATTTGAGTTATGGGCCCAATCGGAAAAAGATAAACTTAGTTTTTTTATTTTAGTATTTGTTTATATTGAAAACACAAAATCAGACGGTATTTAAAACTGATAATACAAAAACTAATCTGTGTTATAAAATATGTAGAAAATGATGCCCCTCAGTGGTAATACATTGCCGACATTTGTAATGGAGATTCCTGCATTTCATCCATCTTTTCTTCAGTAAGATCCAACGGCTTGGAGAACGTTTATCATTTAGAAATCATATCTCTCCTCTCTCAACTTTTTAACAAACTGGCCAAGAGCTTCTCTACTTGGAACAAGATTGCCAGAGTATTTTCTTGCGAAACGTCTTAGCATTTCTATGCAAGAATAAGTTTTAGCAAATAAACACCCTTTCTTCAAGACTATTTATGTAGTGGTATAACTAATGAAAAACATATACACAATTTACACACATGAAAGCACCGAGTAACACACGAACTCACAACCACTCGCTGATAAAGAATGCCTTAAACTAACTACAAGCTGCTACTTGCAAATGTATTATACAGGTTGACTACTGTCTTCTTCCAGTATGCACCCGTAGTCAACAGGCCCCTAACTCAATTGATGTCTTTTTCTGTATATAATTATATTTTCTGCTTACGTTTGTCTATCCTATCTGATACAGCTCTTAATTCTTGCTTCCTGTTACCCGTTTTATTATTGATTTTATATCCGTACCTTGCATGTGTTTATTTTATTAATTTACTTGTATTTATATCGCCTAACCTTAGTCCATGCAAGCTATATTTCTCCTTATTGGTTTTTATTTGTTTCTCTATTATTGTTTTATCCATATATTTCGTTTATGCATACCAAAGTAGTCCATTCAAGCCATAGTTTTCTGTTCTTCTCCCTTTATTATTTGTTTTAATCGTGTTTTGCTGTCTTAATTTAATTACATATTATTGTTGTTATGCCTTCTTTTTTGTCTTTAAAGTAATGATATGTTTATGCTTCCTAACCTACATTATCTAGGCAGTTCGTTGGTTATTTGTTTACCATGCATTTTCTTTGTTTCTATTTGTGTCCAGCGCGGCTCTAATTGCTATTTTCAGTCTGTTGTCTTTTTGCTATGTTATTTAAACACATTGTTTTTATTTGTTATCATATTCTTCTAATTAAATTAGAATGTTTTTAATATAGATGTACTATCTTTCATATGGACATTTTTACTCATGTTGTAGCTTTATTTTTTTCGTTTCAATTTTTTTTATTGTTTAATGTATTTTATATTTTTATTTTAATAATCTTATTTTTTATTGAAAACTTTTTTCCTACTGCATTCACCCGTTCTCCACTACTTCCTTAGTATTGTTTTGCATTTATTTATTGTCATAATGTATGTCTAGTTTTATCACAGGCTATGCATTCCGTTCTTAGCTTCCGTTGTTTCGTTATATATACTTCGTTCCTTTTTTATATCCTATTTTGTTTTTTTTTTTTTTTTTTTTTTTTTTTTAGCCACTTGTTCTTATCCGGGCTTGTTCCTTTAAAACATGTATTAATTTTTGTTGTTATATGTTCTATCTGAAACACTCTGCTCACAATTACACCTGCTCCCTATTTCTGCATATATTTTTTATTATGAAACTCATTTCTGGTGGAGTTTGCCTTTTTTGGCTGCCTATTTTGCTTTAAGTTTATTTATAAATTGTTCGTTTACACGTTGTTAATCTATTCAGGTTTTAGTTTTATTCACTGTGTTCTATTCTGTGTTTTACTTTTTAGGGTGTACTTGCACTGTGTCTTTCTCTTGTAAAATGCATTTTTTGAATTTTCATTTTATTTTTAACGTATTTTTTATTTCAGCCTATCCAAATTATACTGCAATGTTATTGCCTACTTTTTGTTCCTTTGTTTTATTGCTTTTTCTTTTATTACTTTACTTTTATTATTAGTTAATCCACTGAATTTAGGTACCAACTGCCTATTCTGGCCTCTGGATTTCCTTAATTTCTTTTATTAATTTGTTTTTAGTTGAATGAGTGAACCTTGATCTATAGAACTACACTGGTCTGTTTTTTTTTTTTTTTTTCGTATTCAGTTTATTTTATTTTATTCAACTACTTATTGTATTTTCCATTTTTCACTTTCCACTCTACATATATCTGTTCCTTGCTACTTTTGTCCATTTATTATGTTTTTAAAGTTTTCTGTCTTGCTTTATCCAGGCTGAACCTGCCATTTCCTAGCTTCTTTTATCTCTCTATTTTAGTTATTTGTTTACTTTTACTAATCTGTTTACATTCGTATTTCTGTATCAACGTGTTCTTACTCTCACCCTCGTTATTTATCATTATATATTTTTTCATGTTTATATATTTACACAAAACTAATTGTGAAGGACAAGCAGTTTTATAATAGCTGGCAGGAGAGAGAATAAATAGGAAAAAGAGAATAGTGAGAATAAAGCGAACTTGAGAACCTTATAAATTAACCATTGGGAAGGAATGGTGGGGCAACATTGTGGTAAAATTTCTAAAATGTGCGCTTCTGCAAGACAACGCGCCCACTCAACCCCCTGATTATACTGCAGAAAGTGGCAGCTGGCTTTAAACGAATTGGCAAATTTAGCCTCATCAGATTATATATCTATTTACGAAGCTAAAATCTTGCAGAAATTATAGAATTATAAATCAGTAATAAATATCGTGAGAAGCCAAGAGAAATAATGTATTTAAATGCTTAAAATTTGTAATGGAAATTCAATAACGACGACCCCTTACATGCTGGGTGCCAAATTTGTAGCGGGATATTAAATGGGAGCGCCGTCGACACGTTGAGGATTAAATTTACAACGGTATCTTAGTGTATACGTCTTTCCTAACTACCACCACAATATGCTGGGCTAGTTCATTGTTTGGTATTATAGTTGGATTTTTCATATTGATTGATTGATGGGGTGAAAGGAATATGATTTTCGGTATAACAAAATCACAACTTAATTATTGTCTTGTCATTATCATACAACAGTACACTTTTTGATTAAAATGTGCTCGGAGAATATTATTACAAGTAGACTGAATACGAGACAGACGTGACGGAAGTTATACTTCTCTCCCGAAAACCGTTCTTTAATAGCAATGTTCCTTTCGTGGTTGGTAATATCGATGATAATCTATCTGATTTTATTTGATACGCTGGGTAAATTCCCTTCATCACTATTATATATTTAACACTCCATGTTTCGTCTTTGTCCTGGTATAACTGCTATAATATATCCCTATACGGATATTAATTCGAACTCGTGAATTGTATTACTCACTACAATAAGTAATTTTGTAACTTTTTCCCACAAAGTATTAATCGCCACTTATCTTTATGTAATGTTAAATTCCGCTTCTCTTTACGGAGCACGAACCAACATTTTTTCTAATGGAATATAAAGCATTTTTTAATGGTGTTTAACGTTCGTTTTTACTATTGAGGCACTAAAGGCGATGGACACTGGTGATATATGAGATGAAATTATATATTGGGAAAGGATTTGTTTTCAAGGAAGGAAACGTCCCAGGCCTAATTTTATGGTACCTCCCAGCATTTGCCATTTAATGAGGACTGAGGAAAACCTGGAAAAACCTCAGTCAGGGAGGGAGGTCCTGGAGGGATTCGAACCCGAGAACTCCCCATCACGAGTACGCGCCTTAACGGCCTCGGCCAATACAAAGCATAACTAACTAAGCATTTTGAAATATAAACCACCACTTATTACAATAGGATTGTAATAATAATATATTCTTTACAATGAATTATTTTCAACATAAGTATACTAAGCGAATGAAATTCGTTAATTTCTATTTAGTCGCAACAAAGCTGTTTGTCTTGTGTTTCATTCTTGATACACGCTATTAATGTTGTTACGCTAGCCATTGGTTGATTCTCTTAAGATCACAATTTTTTTATCTGTAGTTAATTTTTCATATTCTTGGCTATGTGTGTAGTCCTTTGAACCGTTACATTTATATTATTAAGTATTGTCATAATGGCCAACAAACAAACATTAATACTTACATTTTAGGAGCCCTTATCTGACACATGAAATCTATACCATTGAGCCTACTTTAAATCTTTAAAACGTAGTACCAAATAATATTTGTTATTTGAATTGAAAATTAAATTACTTACCAAACATAAATACATGTGCAAATGAACTTATTAAATTTATATGATTTAAAACATATTATCCATAAATGTTTGCAGCTTTAAATCGAATATTATAGTCTTTATTTTACGTAATAACATATGTAAATGCATTTCTTAAATTAACATAGCTAAATAGCTAATATCATTAAATATCTGTGGCTTTATATTGGGCATTATAGCCTTTACCTAATATAAAAACATATAAAAAGGAAATTATCAAATTATTATAACTAAACAACCACTATCAATGAGTGTTTAGGGCCTTAAATCGGATATTTTCCGCTTCAAATTACTATATTACTATTACACTACAGTAACGTTTGCTATATTAAGCTAAGAGCATACGGATATCTCCTACTAGCCTAAGTAAATAAACTCGCCAGTTCTTTTGTCATCTTGTTGCATGGGAAAAAATGAAATTAACATCCCTTTAAACACTGGCGTAGCAGAGAGTGGTTTTAAAATGCCAGTCCCAATATCGGTTTCGCGATAAAAACTGAACGGAAGTGCGAGATGCCCGATTAGCGTTTCCGTCAGCACGCTTCTGACTTGGTGCTCCGCATGTCTACTTTCTCACACAGCATTAGTGCTTCAGTGCTGACCACTTCCTTTAGTGGTGAAGCTGCCTGCGCAAATCCAGTCCATTAACGCTTGACACTATAATTTTGACTTCTCTCTGTGGGAGAAGCACTGGATAAAAGCGGGTGTTAAAGAGTATTAAATAATTGCTACTTGAAAGAGTACCATTTATGTTCTATAGCTAGCTGCTTTATATGGCTGATTGTTGTACAGGAATTTCATTTCAAGAATTTCCAGTTTGTTTAAAATAAAAATACTTTAATTTATAAGTTTAAAACCAATGTGGATTACAGTTTAGAATACACCCTAGTCATCCCCACTTTGGAATTTCAAAAGGAATTTCTATATTACGATGCTTAAATTTTAAAGATTTTCAATTGTTGTGACTTTTTTTTTTTCTATTTTTGCCTGGCAACCTACATTGATGTAATTTTTGGTTGAATTTTGATAGAACAAAATTTTAGTTACTTGTAGAAGAAAACCCATTTTTGAGGACATGTTACAATGTTACTAAATTAAATATTCAACATATGCTCCATTGTTGGTTATACAGTGATTCAGAGTATTTCAGAACTGCATCTGCGTACATTTTGTTGTTTCTTGTAGAGTATACACTAGTTTGATGTAATATATTACCAAAACACAACCAATATATGTAAAACCTCAATAGTTTTTGTACTTTTATTTTGGACATATTAAACAAAATAACATGTAGGCAGGTAACGTACAAAACAAAATATGTAATAACAATTGAATACTCTGCAAAATTTAAATATCATGTAGGGGCATTATTTGAAATTTCAGACAGGAGGTAGCTGGGAATGAGAGAGAAACTTCCTTTTTAGCTCGATGACAGCCTCTTGTTCTCATGAATTTGTGGGCTTTCCCCAGGTGTGGCGGTAATGAAGCGGACTTCTAAAGCTACCTTGCCCCAGCGGAGTAGATGATAAAGGTGGTAAGGTTATGATGCACAGGGAGCCCGTTAAACTTAAGGGCCTCTAAATTAACCATACCATAGGATCGCCATAGGAATCATACTATCGAAAGAAAAATCCTCATTGATATCCGGGATTCGAACCCGGTAGCTCAGCTGTGGAAGTCGGAGCTAGTCTTTCTATGGGAATGAAACCTAAAACGCAATTAATATTCATTTTAAATTTCTTCCTAAATATTTAAATTAAATATTTTTTTCTGAGCATTGATTCATATTACCACAATTTTAAATGAAAACAGGTGTGATATAATGCAACGTCCGTTTTCACTATTAGGCATCTTGGACAGAAGACACGGACCATGTGATGAAAGTATAAGTTGGAGGATTTTTTTTAATTTGGAAGCGAATCGTTTCCAACTTAAGTTTTGGGTGCTTCCTCAGCATTTGCCATTGTTAAGATAAAACTGGGGAAAATAAATACTGCCTGGGATGACGTCACGTCTGTTTACGAATCATTGCGTTAAAGACTTCTGCTTTTTTTATTTTTAAATGCACACAGAGATTTACAATTAGCTGTAAATGGAGTATTTGAAGTGTTTGCAATTATTTGATTCTGTAAAATAAAGGCACAGTGTATATTGTTGCCTCAAATTAATAAACCAGAACTTAGTATGTTTTAAAAGTAGAAGTGACATCCCATTTTCAAATAATTTTTTGAAGCATGTATCTGTGTAATTTTATGTTTGTAATTAAACACCTAATTCTGAGAAGTCTCTTGCCAGCTTTTTTCATGTGCTTGTCCAAACTAAGTGCACTATCAACAATTATAGCAACCAGAATAACGGAAACCATACACATTTTCTGATTTCAATGTCAAGAATTTTTTCTGTGTAAACCTTGCCTCCAGAATTTTTCCCCCCGGCAGTTGGATGGAATGATGGTAAGTCACTATAAACCAGCTTAGCTATACGTTAGTCAGATGAAACTATACGGGGCACATTTGAAGAAAATAACATCTTGCTATTGAATATTTGCATTTCAAGTCTTAAGAAGAGAAAGGTTTTGTTTGTAATGAACTGCCATTTGCTGTTCGTTGTTATTCATTTAGCATCGCCAGGGGGCATGCGTGTAACTTTCCCTCCATGATTACTTGAAGGGACACCTCAATATGATAGAATACTCCCAACAAGAGAGTGCTGCTGATCATCTGCTTGTATGCTTTGGATTAGAGGAGACTGATGAAGGCAGGATAATATTTGCAAATTGTATTGGGATGCCAGAAATCGTCTCTAATAAGTCTCTACCGATAGTTTGTAATTTTTTCGTTAAATATACATTTTATTATGTACTTATAAAGTAGTGTTTATTTTCTCTATTTCATAATATTGTTATATAATGAATTGGCAAATGTATTTGAATTCCAATAGGGCCACATGCATCAACAGCATTATGTTATTTGTTAAGTTATCCAGAATTAACTGTGGCCGTATGACTGTGTGATGCAAAGTCAATATGCATTAGAAAGTGTCAATATACCTTCATTAAGATCCTTGTATGAATTAATTTTAAATGAATGGTCTATATAACTAAGATACAAATTCCGTATGTTTTCATCTGGTTCACGGAGGGGCTGTGTTATGGCGTGACCTTGGTACTGCGCCGCATCCTTGCAGTGACGCAGTGACTGACATAGTTTCAATTCATTGGCAGTCCGACCCTAGAACGGCGGCACAATTAGTCCTCTTGTCGCATTTTAAAATGAGGTGACACGGCACATCGTGTTACTAAAGAGGATGTGCTCATATTGCGTCATTTTTGTTGTTATCAGCACGATCGTAGTCAAAATTACCCATTCAAAATGTTTAAACAGTCGTTAGGAATTTTTTTTAATTAACAAGAAAAAATGGAAGAAATTTAAAAAAAAGAATAAATAACAATGCCGAATATGCCCTCGTTTAAGTACGTCATGACCGTATGCACAAAGACTAATTTTTTAATAACGATATGAAACGGAATTAGAACATAACTGCACTTTTCCACATTTAAGCCGGAAAAAAGAGATAGAAATTTATTTTTTTGAACAGCGAGGGGGGGGGAAGAGCTTGTGACGTTTATGAAACGATACAATATTCCAAATTTTCTACAGAGCCTGAAAAATTCTCCAGGGACCTGGATCAGTGCGAGTCATTGGAGTAGTCTGTAATGAAAAACAAAGTGCCCCTCTAGGTTAAATTTTAACAGCTTTACACGTTTTTTTCGTTTGCTTGTTTTTTTTCCCCCATATTTTGCCTTTATACGCTTTGCTTTTTAAAATCTGGTGGAATGTATAGCTCTGGTCAAAGTAGAGAGTTTAATAAAGAGTAAACCATTTTCAGAAATTACAACCAAAATTCACAAATGCATCAACATGCTTCAACATTTCATAGCATAAGCAATCACTTCGGACTATTATATCATTTCAGTTCATTCTTCAACTAAATTAAATGACGTATTTTATTCCCTTTGCTCTTTTTATTTAAAAACTGTTAAATAGCTATGTTTTCAAACAAAAAAGTATAATCTCTGTTTAATATATAAGTTTAAAATATATTTCTAGAACAGTAGCTTATTTCTAGCTCTTACAATATATAACTAATGTTTTTGTGCATTTAATAAAAAGTTGAAAATAGACGTGTCATTTGCAAATACTTCTTCCCTTAATGCGTTTTGTCAGAGATAAAAGACACTAAAGCTCACTTACTGAATTGTTGGTTTAATATCCAATAAAGTATATTTAGTACTTCGATATTTAGGAGACTACAAATAACAGAAAATTACGCAGTGACGCAAAAATAATATAAAAAAGGCATGATAATCTATATTTACAGAACTAGCATAGCAGACTTTGCATGTTTAAGAACAATGTGCATCACCAAAACCAGAATTTTCGGCTTCAATTTTCAAAAGGCCGTGCTTCTTAAACTTGTTGAATTAGGTTTAGCGCCCGTTTTTACTACTGAGGGACCACAAGCAGTGGAAACTGATGATACATGAGATGAAATGATATATTGGGAAAGGGTTTTTTAAGGAAGGAAACGTCCCGGTCTAAATTTAGGGTGCCTCCCCGGCATTTGCCATTTATGAGGACTGAGGAAAACCTTGAAAATCCACAATCAGGGAGGACCGTCCTGGCGGTAATAGAACACTAGATCTTCCGCTTAGAGTTCGCGCCTTAACCACCTCAGCCACCCGTGGCAGTTATAAGAATAACTGTAAATCGTTATTTACAGCTGTGGTTCAGGTGAAAGAGTTCCAGCTTATCACTTATTGGGGATGGTACAAATTCAAAACCTTTTTGCATCAGGCTGCTTGGATGAGGTTTTCTTTCGAGGTATTTCCTTAGACCGTTAACTAAACATTTACCTGGTATCTTCAACGTTTATGGCCCCTGGTACTATATCATTCAATATTAATTATCACCAAAGCAATCGTACTCGAAAGCTAGCACTCGATATATCACCTCCAAGGTACCGCCACGTGTGGCCGAGTTCGTTAAGGCGCGGACTCGTGAGAGGGAGGTCTGGGGTTCGAATCTCGCCAGAACCACCCTCCCTGACTGAGGTTTTTTCCAGGTTTTCCTCAGTCCTCATAAATGGCAAATGCCGGGGAGGTACCCTAAAACTTTGGCCTGGAACGTTTCCTTCCTTAAAAAAATAAATACTTTATCAATTTGTCATTTCATCTCGTGTATCATCAGCTTTCACCGCCTGTGGTGCCTCAGTAGTAAAAACACCATTAAAAATATCAGGAAACGCAAGTATGAGAATGAGCATTCAAATGCAATACATTTTCTCCATTATTTTGTAATACCTGCAGGAGAGGGGAAGATCATTTTGCACAATTTCACGTAAACACAGATTTTTTGTGCCACATTAGCAATGGAATATTAGGAGGTATCTTCTGGTAAGTTATTGTGAATTCGCTGTTATTGCTTGCAGAGTTTAAGAGATACATTTAATAATGAGTGATAATTAATTAATCTTAATTTTTTACTAATTATTCCATTGCTGAAAGCTGTCTATGTGAGACATTCAGTAAATTCACAGTCGTCCTTATGAGGCCGGAATAGTTATCCGTATGAAATTATTTAACCTATTACGGGCAGCTTAATGCTATATAAATATACGAGTTGGATGTTCAGCTCAAATTTTAGAACGTGAAACAATACTTTAAGTATTTTCTCATTACCACGTATCTATAATATCTAGTCTGGGACCAGTAGGTTCCTTTATATACACTATAAATAACAGAAATATTATTTTTATACATGTGGCAATATATTCAATCACCTAAACAAAAAAACAAACCAGTATTGAACTATGTCTTCCGCTTGTTCCTCCTGCAACCCCTGTGTATGTTTTCACACTTATGAGCTTTTTCAAAATTTATTCTTTTCGTAACCTAGTTCTTCCTTTAAAGAATAAAGAATACCCCTTACGACTTTCAAATTCAGATGCTAGCAGTAAGTTTCATTACTGATTCTTCTAATTAATTTTCTGAATCTTAATAATGTCATATTTTCTAACAGTGGCAGTCGTGATCAGCATCAATATCATCTTCAGACCTTATATCTAGAGCTTTGAAGTTGTGAAATAAACCAGAAACGATGTTGCGTTTATAAAATGAAACATAAACCTCACGGTTACTACAAAACAAACATGACACATTATAAAAATCTGCTTGATAGTATAGCTTGGGTCCATTACGTTAATTTCTTCATAAGAATCCTTTACATGAATGCAGCGACCTTGCTTCACACAAAGTTATTAAACATTAACTAACAAGAGAGCGTTTTAATCCGTAAGGAAGCAAAGGGAAAAGCAGTTATAAAATAATTAATTAAACTGAAATGGTTTACTACTAGATGAACTGCGAAAATCTCCAAGGAAGAAGATAAATTCATTCGGCGATGCAACAAAGAAATTGTATCATTGTCGTCCAATTTACCAAATTAATTACATAAAGGAAACTGTTACGGATGTATGGTCCCCATTGTTCATCAGCTGCTGGTGCTGGCTGCCTGTAGGCATTCCGAAACGTTTGTCACAAGATGTCCTCTGTCGAGCATGCTTGCTGGTTGGTATTCTTCTTACGTTAGCAAGATTTCAAACTATTCTCCAGTCGAATAATTCATGATGGCAATAAACATGACTTGGGATTATTTGACGTGAGTTTGTACCTAATGGCTAGCACATGAATACAAATTTGAATATGCTATAACCAATACCGCAGATAGATGGAACTGATTCCAGAGGGGAATAAATGTCGCCATCATTAACTGACATCTTGAAAAATAAAACAAATGTCCTAGTTGAACAAGTATATGCTTTGCTAGCACTATGTAACCTTGAAGATCAGTGAGGTATGTGTCTTGAAGCTATTGAGTTGTATGTAACATTGTGCTGTCATTTTTGGCGATATATTCTGAACTATTTGAATAACAACAACAACAACAACAACAACAATAATAATAATAATAATAATAATAATAATAATAATAATAATAATAATAATAATAATAATAAAATACTGATAATCGAAGCAATGTACGCCTGTGTAAACATTATAAACCGAAACTCATCCATTCTGTTCTCTCTTGTAACCTATGAAAAAATCAGACTTCCGGATAATAACAAATGGTATAAATACGAGCACTAAGATTCAACATGTACTGCGAAAACTCAATCTGGTTTTATGCAGAAAGTACAGCAACTAAAAATGCTCCGGACTATCGACCTGGGAAATAATAGCTCATGTCTCTTAACAATCCATTAAAATCACTAATACAAAACATTATTTCCATCTATTAATGTTAAATTAAATATAAATTATTCTGTTCTACAGAAACTAAAGCCTCTGCCACTGAAACCTTAAATGCAAGATTCCTAGAAAGCAAATGAATTCGCATTAATACAGTCGCAAAGAAGGGACAGGAGCAGATGCCACTTGCAAGTTTTTCTCCTTTTGTAAACATTTTGGAAAACATTGAATAAATTATGAATGAGAAAACTGATGAAATTTACATATGAAATGCGACTTTTTCGCACAAACTGTGATTTGGAATCAGAGTCAGATTCGAAAAATTCGACCTCGAACTAGAAAAATCTCTGTAATGAGACATCATTAGTTCTCCAGAGTACAATAGACACAAATGGGGAAAATTTGCTGCGATGGTCGGGTAGGACACGATAACACAGAGTAAGAACATTGGCGTGGAAGTCCAGCTCATGGCCTCGAATTTTCCTTAAGTGAATCTGATTCCAAAACGTTTTATACGTCCTTACAAAACTTATTTGCTTGGTTGAAAGAATTATTATTATTATTATTATTATTATTATTATTATTATTATTATCATCATCATCATCATCATCATCATCATCATCATCATCATTGTATGCTATTATTTGGAGGATAATCTCAACTAAACGATTCAAAATTTAAAAAACATGTGAAATAAATGTTTAAACAATTTCAAAACAATGGTATAGTTTTTCAACGAATAGTAACCCACTGTGAAGTGATTAGTAACGAACATGCAGATGCCACTTGGTAAACAAAGGCTACAACATTATTCAAATAGCCTAAAAGCAGTATAGCATATTAATAAGTTATGAGGAACTTTTGAAATAAATTACTTTTAAAATATAAAAATTGTCTAGTTCCTTTTATAAATTTAATTAGAAGGATTTATAAAATAAATCAAAGTTAAAACCGAATTTGTCTAAAAATCATCTGTTGCTATGTATAACTCATCGCAAGCCACGACTGCCTGAGTAAATAATTTATAAAATTGAATTGCTAACATCTCCAAATAGCGTGCTGTGCTCCAAATATGATTATTGACTATCTGGCAGATAGTGGAAATGTCAAGAAGGCCTAGTTACTTTTATTATTTAATTATGAGCCTTTAACATACCCAAAGTTGTAAACCATGAATGGGTTAATAACTTTTATAACTAAAACAAAAGCTGGAATCGTTGAAGTAAAAACATACAGAAAGCAAAGAAATGCTACAGAGGTTAAAGCAACCGTTTAATCGAAACAAATGCTCATGAGAAAATATACTTACTAATTTCTAAAAGCCAAACATTATGAGGGCGAACCTTCGACATTTTATTTAAAAAACAATATTCAAATATAATCAACATCTAACTATTTGACAAAGTAGTCTATTATGCCTAAAGTTCCCATATTGAATTTTCGGTGAAAAAGAGATTAATTTGTAATACCTCAGCGAAGAAAAATGTTGTTAGTAGGAAATAATATAAATAATAAACAAATAAAATTGTTAAATAGGCAACCATCTTATAAGGAGCAATATGATGGCAAATTAAAGTTAAATTCGCTAAAATACAACCTGGGATATGGAGAAGACCGCTACCTTCACTCCCTGAGCAGGCATTGAATGAACCGACATACCTAGCATTTTATAAGAAAGTTTAAATGATACTTTCATGCACATGTCTTTAAGCATGAACGAGCTCACTCTACTGGCCAATGAGAATCGAATTACACTGACTATTTCACTTATGGGACGTCATCTTAAAATCGACCAATGAAATGAAAGGGTATTTTGAATTTTGACGAATCACATCTCGATATAGCAGTGAAATTATCGTAAAGTTGTATCAAATCGCTTTACCACGCTAAGTGCTTTTGTCTTCTGGTCAGTGTCCATATTCCCATTATATTTCTTGAGCATCATACAGATTAATCAAGAACATCATTCGGCAATAACTAAATAAAGTGTGGGATTCTGCTTCCACATCTTCGTCTACTAATTCCAAAATTTCCCTTCTATCCAATGAAATTGTAGCCCCTTAAATCAAATTTGATAACTGTGTTTTAAAAAATAACTTAATGTGTATTCACTCAAACAATTGTTATTCGAATGCAGTCAAAAGATCTGAAATAATTTTATAAATTATGTAACAATATAAGCCTAAGCAACCATAAATTTAATAAACACGTTGTTCAGAATGGTAAAATGTTATCTCTATTTAGTTTTTCTCATTTGGTATTAGTAAATTGAATGGTATCGATTATAATAGTGGACTTTCGTCTCATAATTTCTGAACAGGTAAGAATATTTTGTACACTTGTTAATATTTATAAGTAAGAACATTTTATACAATTGTGAATATTCTGTGCACGAATTTCATATATACCTATGTATAGATATGTACTACTTTTATTCTTATGCAAATAATGAAATAGCCCTAAATCCGTATTTGGCACCTCTCTGTTAGCATTACTGACAATTTACATTCGCCTGTTGCAAGATATCTTGATAAGTATTCACAATGCAAATATACAATTATTACAATTTTGTAAGGTCAAATTAAGGGGAATTATATTTAAATACTTAATTTATTCATGAAACAGTCCTAAGAAATATCACCCTCGGTTCTGAGCTTGCCACACTAATTCACGAACGATTCTCTACGTTGGTCAATTTATCGGCAAATCTCAGATCCTCTGGTGATATTACTTGTGATAGTTATGTAATACTATTTACTATGGTGTTCAAAAATTAATAAATGATTTTGCTGCTACATTCATTTGCTTTATTCCTACCAACTCGTCTTCGGATCGATTACTAAGCGAGGAAAACAAAATAGCATAAAATGATAAAAGAGCTCACATTAAATTGTTGTTATAACCTCTATGTTCAGTTGTTTTTATTCAAGTAGAAGTTCATTCCCATCACTCCCTCTTCGATTCAATTATTTTTCTCGAACTTATGGTTACGTCAATTGTTTAATTTTTATTATAAAATTAAAAGTCCAGATCGTTATTCACGAATTATATTGTCGAATACAGCTCGTACAAAACTGATATATATGATTAACGTATGCACTACACAATTCGTGCTTGTGAATGGTTTGCCTACCATCGCTGTCGGGACATGTACAAGCTGATTATTATTGTTTTTTTTTTTTTTGAGGTAATTTAATTTTTCTATTAAACTCGTGTTTATTGCCATTCGTTAAGCTGAATTAAATCACCGAAAAACTATCAAAACTCATAATATATAAGATAATCTTTTATTTGCGTTTTATATTTTTACCTTGTTCTTTGGGTTTAATTAGCCCTTTTAATTGCAATGAATACCCTTGAAGTAAAAAATAACTTGGCCAGTGTGATTCACGTTGATTCTGTCTTGAGAAACAAGCTATACGATGTATTTGAATTCCAGGAAATTAAGTACTACTTAATGTAATAATATATTTGATGTTTTGTTTCAATTAATACATTTTTAGAATTCGTAAAAGTCTTTGCGGCAAAGCTCAAGCTTAGCATTAACAATGCTTTGTGCGTTTTATTTTTATTGTGCTTCCTAGTTATTTTCCACACATCTATAATCATTTGGCTTATTTTATTACTTACCTCACACCATATATATACTTTCTGCCTCTCTTTACTCAGGGGAATTACATTTCCAAGATGTGCTTAGTGAGAGAGTAAAAAGTTGATTAATTTTGCATATCACAAAAACGCTGTCTGCAACCAGTTTTTTAAGGAATTATATCTGTAGGTCAAATACAAAATAACATATGGAAGGACGTTTGTTTGTCAAAGTATCACAATGTACAATTATTTTGTTCCCTTAGACAGCAGAAGGTTTGCAGTGACATCTTAAATAAGCAAGCTTTCTTTAATACAAAAATAATTTCGAAATGTATTCGTTAATTGGTTTTAAATGTTAAGGCTCCTTAAGAGCTTATTGATCTATGAAATATCATTCTTTGGGAAGGCACATTATTCCACAAATTTCGGTATTAATTTCAAATATTAAATGTCTTGCTTGTTGTGATATACACTGGAAATATGGAATTAATATTACGATATTAACAGTCAAACTTCATTGGTTCAGAAAATATTCTTTTAATTTATATATATTTCATGAGTAATATACACCAATTAAGAGTATTATTGTTTAGAAATTCTTGGAAAATTGAGGATAGAAAAGGATGCAGATGTAAGATAAAGTAGGTATAGCACGTTACATCACTGATGTGTGCCGAAATAATATCATTCTTTTTACTTTCCAAAAATCCTATAGCATTAAAACACTAAACGCTGCATATCCGACTCCTATAAAAATATGTGATTGGCTCAGGCTTTCATTTATTTTCCAAACCAATCAATACAAATGTAATATTTTGCACATAATTAAATGGCTTAGACTATACATACCTTTTCCTCCAAGCCAAAAATAAACGGCGCAAAATGCATAGGTTTTTCTTTACAAATCAGCGCCACCTTGCTATCAAATTAATTTAAAAATGCACAGAGGTTTAATTGTGAGTTTACTGTAAGTTTAAAGGATAGGAAAAGTTTAAAAGAAACACTAATACAAATATTATGCTCTAGTTATTATTTATATTCATAATTAGCTATCACAATTTACAAAAGTAATTCATTTATATTGTTTACAAATTAACATGATTTTTCAGGTACGCAAATTTATCACAGACATCCAACTATCTCTTTCTATTCAAACCTCAACAATAATTCTGAACATTAAACAATTTCATATAATGCACTGTGTTGAAATTCAACATTAATTTTGCAATGTAAAAATGTATGAAAAGAGATTATTTCCGAAAACCAAAAAAATTAACTTTTTAATAAAATCTAAAAGTATAACGTTGATATTAAATGTTCAGCTATAAAACTCATTTAATGAGCTTGATATGTCCAGTCTTTATCTCAAATTCAGACTACATTTGTCGAGGCACATTTTCCGTACTTGCAGAATTCCATGTTCCACCCGCACACATCACAGTTTATATACAATATGTTAGTAACAATAAATTACGTCAGTGTAGAGATGATGTATCACCAAGGTCTCCAGACGGGTAATGTTGGCGTTTTAGACTTGTCGGTTGCGTTGGAAACGACGGTTGAAGACGGCGACGCTGGAGGAGTGTATACGGTGGTATAACTCTGGGAAGTGGGCGTGACGATGGGGACTGCAGATGCCTGGGGATGCTCGCCATGATGAGCTCCATTGCCGCTGTCGATCTGACGAATGCAGGAACCCAGATGCTGCAACAGTTTAGCCCTTGCAGCGGGGTCCACACTAAGAGGAGAAGAAGGCGTAGAAATGGAGGCGAGGTACTGCGAAACCTCCGCGGCACAGTGCGTGAAACCAGCCCGGAAACGATCCGCGTAGGCTGCCTCTGGTGTAAGACCCAGAGAATGCTGGCGCCGGAGTTTGTGCAGGTGTCGAACTGTGAGCTCCAGGATGTCCGCTTTCTCCAGCTTGCTCACGTTTTCACCCTCTGCCTGAAGAGATGAAACCATCAGCTCCTTCAACTCATCTAGACAACGGTTGATCCGCGCTCGACGTTTACGTTCTAACATCGGTTTCATAACCTGCAGAAAAAGAATGATATTTGTTAAAATACCATCGCTGGAAAACCATTCTATCAAGCCGAGAATGATGTTTGTTAAACACCCATTGCTGAAAAACCAAGTTCTATCAAGCCTAGAATGATCTTTGTTAAAGACTCATTGCTGGAAAGCCATGTTCTGTCAAGCCTAGAATGAAAGCTAAGTTTCAAAAAATTAGAGCTAAATTGTGTAAAATCTAGATCACCAGTCCTACTTAAGGTATTTACATAGTAGACATAAGAATGTCTAAGTTGTCATAGTAGACATAAGAATGAGTGGTAAAACCTGAGAGATGTTTTGTATATTTAACAAAAAGTCAACAACATAACTTAAACTGCAGGCAATAAATTTTCATCATCGTAAACTCTTCGTAAAAAGAAAACAACGCCATCAAAAGAAAGAAAAAGGAAACCTATAAAATCTTTACTACGGTGGCTCGAGGCTAAGTGGTGGCTTTAACGGCTTTAAAATATTAACTCCTCTACTGTCCGTAATAATTATAAGTGGGCGTAACTTCTAAATTATACCCTCACAGCCAGATGTAACCCGTTGTTGGGTAGGAACGTAAAAGCAAGTTAATGTCTTGTTTTGGTCTCTATTTATGCTAATTAACTTCGGCACACGATCTTCGAGATGAGTATCCAATTAAAGCATACACTTCTTACCTTTCTGTACTGGTAGGTTCTGGAGATCGGCTGCTCCTCGTATTCCGATGAAGCCACCATGTAGGCACTGCCGTCAGGACGCATGATTGACGTATTGATGATCTGTCACTGGTAATACTCGAAACGTTTCGTAAACTAGTAGGGAAGATGGACCCAAACTTAACTGCACCAAGCACCGAGAAGTTGTGGTCACGTTTTGGAGTAGCCCTGGGGTGTAAGTGTTTATATATAATAGGGGTAAGTGAAGATAGTGGGGAGAACCAGGTGTATGTGTATAGGCACGAGAAAAGAGCCTCCAGCCTTGCCTGCACGCAATGCCCCCACCACGCGCATTCCCCTACTGGCGGGCAGCCTGTTGGTAGTCCCCGGCCGTGGGAAAGTTAGTGGGACCCACGTTCCCACACACACACATACACACACACATCGCCACCTGTGCTGCCGCTCTCCCCCTCCCGCCCATTAGGAGGGCACACTGCTACCGCCAGCCTAACCACTGTGCCGTCGAGAGGTGCAACCCATTTCACGACACCCTTATTTTGGCATTTTGCCCTAAAATTTATAAAAATAAAGTTAATAATAAAGCAACTGCTATATTTCATTGAGTGGCGGAAAATAGGGTTTCATGATTGATATTTTTAATTTGCAAAAATAACATGAATATTTTAAAAATATAGCTTAAGAATATTCCATTATAAATAGGTGAGGGGTATTCATATTAAAACTTTTAAAACTAAGAGCTTTTTACTAAGTTAAAATTAAAAGCTCTCTTGCTGATGCTTACATCAGTAAAAGCGATCTAAAATTATAGAATGGGCATTAAATAGTCAGAATTCTTATCGGTGGCTTGCTTAAATAAATGTGAAAAATCAATGCCATGCAGGAATGTGTAAAAATCCCACTGATACAATGCGTGTAAACATTCATTCTCGCAATAATATTATTAAAACAAAAGTGCTGCAAAAACGTACTTAATATAACAATGAATGTTATGTGTTACTTCTTTAAATCCTACTTTATAGGTAAGTATAATAATTATTCAAGTGACGACATTTTAAACCTGTCCTGATATATTTAATCCTACAGTCATACGGGGTTCATGCGGCACCACTACCAACTATTTTAATACTTCTAAATTAAATATTTTAGACAATAACTGATTCCTGAATTTCCTCATTTATTAAATGTGTTTCGGATGTTTACTTATGATTTATTTATTTTAATCAGTTCTAGTGAACATGTGCATTTTTTTTATTTTATCTTTTTGTCTTTTCTAATTTTTTCTTGAATTTATTTATTTCATTGTTGCACGTTTTTGAAATTATACATTTCATATTAAAGGTAGTATAAAATATCCATTGTTGCACCAAATTAAGTTTAAACCACAGGAAAATAAGGTGCACGGAATGAATTTTCGAGAAAGTAGTCTTTCATTTAGAGTAAAATACTCTCTTATATGAAAAGCTTCAATTCTTGTAAATCAAATCTAAAACTGCTGTTAAAAAAGGAAAATATAACTAAACATGAAGATTAATTTCAGCCCCAATAGTAGCAATTTTTAACAGAGAATAAACATTTCTTACATAGTGGTCCTCATGAATGTCATATGCAAATGTAGGGTTAAAATATTAAGCTCATTGCGGGGAATATAACCAAAAAGATAAAAATAGAATAACGAAGATAATTTCTTTGGAAAGTTCTGTTCTCATTTTCATACATTTGAAAATTTATTCAAAATACAGATTTTGCATCCTCTTTGGGTTTCGAAACAATTAAAAATCTGGAAGGTTAGGCTAGTGATGATTAAACTTGTCGCATAAACCGAATTTGTTTCGCTTGTTTCAGTCAGTCGCAAATTGTTCTTAAGTAGGTAATTTCAATATGAGTAAATAATACAATCCAGAATGGTACACTAGTGAGACTCTAAAGAGCTAATGTTATTTGCTAAGGTAGTTTATTGCAGCATATTAAAATTACTGAACGCTATTGCTTTATAAATAATTATTCTCGTGGTAGCCGGCATTTTGATTGTTTTAACGATCACACAGATTTATCATTACGGATACTGCTAGACAGAATTTTGCTACAATGCAATGTTTCCCTCACAAGTATATTCTACTCACAGTTTCCAATTTGCAGTTAATGTGTAAACGAATTTTTAGCTATTTCATGTTTCCTTAACTCAACACGTTGAGTTCACACTTGCTGCCAGATATTCACTCCTCCACTCTTCCCACACTTAGGTGCTGTCATTAACAGACAGCATGCATTCAGTTTGTGGAGCCCATTGTAATTGAAGATGTAATGCTGGATATGTGCCAGATACTGGAGTTTCCTGTCTAAGCTTTTTGCACGCTGGTTCCCTCGCCCTTGAAGTAAAAATAATTAATGTGAATGGATTAAAGCTGTATGACACTTGCGGTATAACGTTATGAGAATTTACTTTCTGCTTGGTCAAGAAATCGTTCCAAAAGTTGACTACATCTTATTGCAAAAGCGCTCAAACTAGAAAGAATAAAATAAGTTACAATTATTTCTTAAGCCTGAAGCTTAATGCATCATGCAATTTTTTTTTTTTAAATCTCTCAAGAGTTTCACGGCTTTATCTGTCTATCTTTTGTGTACAATATCTAGTTCCAAACATCCAGACTTTGTTTAACTTGAGAACGAAATTGGTATGCATTTCAGTAGCTTATAAGCAATCTTTCTGAAATCAGTTTTTAAAAGTCTTTATAGAAATGCCGGACACGTCCTTAGCTCTGGTGTATGTTTGATATTCATGACGAGAACTCCTGTTTACTGAAGTTGCACATTCAGAGTCAAATTTATTTCTTTTAAATTAGAAATAGCTACTTTTTAGTAAATGCTATATAAACTGTCCTTTATTTCGATACTTTTACTTTTCTGCAATTAAAATAATGACGATCTTGATATATTATCTCAAAAACGACTTTATTATACAATAAAGTAAAAACAAATTTTAATACATATAAAATAGTTTGCAACAATAAAGTGAAATATTTATGCTTTCCATGTTTAAAAAATGACTCGCACATTTTTAAACATTATAATATATTAATACTCCAAAATGTTGTACATTTATTTCCTTTCTAATTCTAAAACAATTAATTCATATTACTCGTGTACTTCAAGCATATTTTGCAACGATACGCCTCAAAGAGTTTTACATGAGTGGCACGAAGCACATGATTTAAACAAAATTTATAATGAAGCCTTGATACGACAGGTTTGTTTAATAGGCTAATAAGTTTAATGTTTACGTCTGTGTAATGAAATATATATTCTGGATTCACTCGTTTGTGTGTACCACATGGAATGAAATACGATACATCTGTTTTTATTGCATGTAACGAATGTTGTAATCCGTATTTTCCCTACCTATTTTTTCGGTATTTATTGTAAGTTCTTGGCTTAGATTAAATGCTTTAATATTTAAACTGATAACTTTTAAATTATTAACTGCATGGGTGGCTATGGTTCTTAAGGCACGGACACGCGAACGGAAAGTCTGTGGTTCGATTCAACCAGGATCATCTTCACTAATTAATTCTTTTTGCAGGAATTCCTCAGTTCTCATTAATGTCAAATACTGAGGTGGTATTCAAAACCTCAAACGTTTCTTTCCCAATAATATTATTTTCCAAAATTTACCACTTAATCTCACATATCACCACCTTTTATGCCTCTAGTGAAAACCGGTGCTAAACACTATTAAAATGTTAAATGATTTACAATAGCAGTAAATAGCGAAACATTGGCAGCACTAGGTGAAAGTGATGGGCACAAATGAAAAATAACAAATATTTGTTCCTCTGACTTGTTCCCGCGTTTGAATGTAAAGAAAACTTTTTGTGGAAGCCGTCTAGAGAAGAAAGGTGTGTGAAGGAGTGCGATAATGATAATTACTCTGCTGCTAATTTTAGTACTACATTAATTTTCACGTTGGAGTAGACATACATTATGAACTACTATGTCTGTGAGTTATTTCTATCAGTGACAACAGGAGTTTAATATATAAAAGTCTTATTTTGAGATATCTATAGCTACATTTCGGTTATATTTTGGCAACCAGCTGTTTACTCCTGTGAACAAAATGTTTGACTCAAAGCTTTTGAGAAGGTCACAACTTCGTTGTAAAATCTGCAGAAATAATACACTAAAAATACGTTAATTTGAGTGCTATACTTTTCTGAAGAGCAATTTGTATATAGTGAACATCTGGATTTTTTAGATGGTAACATTTTAGAAAATGACAAAAGACGACAATATTCAATGAGAGTCTTGCTAAGGCAGCTGGCATACCGTCACATAATTGACAGCAAGCTGCCTTGTGTGCAATCCAAATTAATTTACAATTCACAGGAAAGGGAAAGGTCATTTGCCCCACCCTATTCCTCATGCCGCTATAGAGACGCTACTGTCTGGTGGCATGTGGAGGTTTGGGGATGAGGAACCCAAGCTCGCCCGGCCATGCTTACCTCTTTTGTTATCCAGCAGGAGGGAACGTGTGCTGTGTCTCAGACAAAGGAGATAACCGAAAGCAGCGCTCTTGATCGGTGCACTCTATTCAAAACCCGAATTCCATTACACGCTATCAAATTCTGCACCATTCTCAAACCACTGTCCTTGGTGCACGGAAGAAAAGCATTTACCTAAGGACATAAAACTTAAAATGGGAACACCTATAGTTTCCATGATTTGTATTGAAATTTAAGCCACCATTCAGAGCTTCGTTCTGAACTTTCATAGTTTTAAAATGTTTACTTACAAAAATTTAATTTAAATATGTATAGCCTTATAAGTGTTCTGCATTTATTCTTTTCTCGCAAACCAATATGACAATGCAATGGAGCATTTAAATAAATACGTAGAAATAGCCATGTTAAATTACTATATTTTTGTGTGCAGTACGGTGAATTATGGTTTTATTTTCAAGAGCCGGAAGATATTTTGCATGTCAAATTGTCTCTCAGTTCTTAGCTCAACGTAGTGAAATTTTTTCAAAACGAAGAACGACCGCTACGGGTGACCGAAGTCGTTAAGGCGCGGACTCGTGAGCGGTAGATCTGGGGTTCGAGTCCTACCAGGACCGTCCTACCTGATTGAGTTTCTTCCAGGTTTTCCACAGTTCTCGTAAATGACAAATGCTGGAGAGGTACCCTAAAACCAAGGCCTGGAACGCTTTCTTCCTTTAAAAAGAAATAATCCTTTCCCAATTTATCATTTCATTTCATGTATGAACAGTTTCCACTGCCTGTAGTGCCTCAGTAGTATAAACGGGCGTTAAACACTGATTAAAAAAAAGACGAAGAACGTAAGAAGTTAATGATTTATAAAAAGAACACGGAGATCGATGGCGTTTAAAATCACCCTACTCTGCGTTATAAGCATAAAACTGCATTTAAATTATAAGTATATTTCTGATTGTGAGATACATGATAAAAACCAAATTAAACTAAAAACAAGTTAAAATTGCTATGTATGCGCCCTTTAGATAATTTCGCCAAATAATTCCAAAAAAAATAATTTTCTGAAAGAAATCTTCAAATTTAGTTTGTAAAAATTAAGTCCGCTTCAAAACTGCGAAACGTATGTGTTTTTGTTCCCTAAAATGCTCGGATTACGGATATGTACCCAATGTAAACTGAACTGACATCGGAATAAAATGAATCAGACGAAACGTTATGCGAGAGTTAAGAAAAAAAAAATTTATCAATATTATCAGCATAGCCTGTATTCAGTAGCGATTTCCATTAGGAATTGGAGTTTAAAAAAAAAAAGCAAATCCCTGATATTTTTCCTTATGACCAAAATCGGTACGTTATAATTACAGACAGGGCATAATTGCTGCTGTAATTTCAATGAATATATTGATTCTGTTCGGTTATATCTTTATGGCCATTTTCCATTTTGTTTTTCGATACCTCTATAGGCCCACAGCTATTACATATATATTATCACATATTTTATCTCGTATATATTTAATTTCACGACATTTGCCATTTTTCAGAGTCTTTTTCCTGTTACACAACCACATAGTTGCTTATTAAGCTTTGTATCGCTGTCTACAGTTAATGCAAGATGTATTAATGAAGATCAGAATTTAGGAAAACATTAGCCGCATTCTGTAAAGAACAAGGTATGTTTGTTTTTGTTTAGAAATGTCTTGTAAAATATAAATCTTACTTAAAATATGACTGATATGGGAATGGACCATTATTAATATTTCTGTTATTATTGTTACTATTTTTATTATTTTTATTTTAGCGCAGTTGTGAATCCAGGAGTGTGTTGGACAATAGCAATATGAATGAAAATTAGGAACTTAAAAGAAAGCAGTAGGTAACTTTACACCTCGAATAAAATGCTGAAACTGAAATCTTAAATACGATATAAGTAAGTTTAAATTTATTTACATAGTTAGTACTAGTTCTGTGAAAACACTGTACAAGAATGTTATGTGACGTTAGATGTGATTGTAAATATTATCAGCTGATCTAATTATTGAAGATTCAGAAAAAACTTTTGCAAATCCAACACCAAATTATACTGTTCATGTTACTCTTTACAACTCGACTCTTATGCGTTTAGGGCTATGGACATTGAACAATACTTAAAAATCTCACAGAAAATGGTAACTTATATTGGATTTTTTTCATAAAATGGATTTATATTTTTCTTCCATGGCGCTACAACCCGAGATCGACCATGGTCTGCCGCAGCGACCTCTGCTTCCACTACCTCAGTCTTACAACTTCATTGGTAGAGGGCAGTATTTCAGGGAACATGCGATCAGCATACCGGCACCGCGCCAGTTGTCTATCACGCGGCTTTCTAGATCAAAGAACGCCACCTCCCAATCAGGCAGCGTCCTAATTATTCTCACGAAGCTGGGTGGAACCCGTTCCTAACCTCCATAATTTAGAAAAATTCTTATTCAGGTACCGGAAATCGAACCCGTGTTCTCACGGCCATCGAAAGGTGGTCTGAGGTTTGTACTATTTATGTAAATTATACACATTTCGCATTATAATTATTTTCATATTTTCGCCTAGTATGGAAAGGCAATTACTCCACTCAAAGAAGTCTCTGGGAAAAGATAAATTCGTGTTAGAACGCTGTATGAAGCCAGGCTCTAAATGAACTTGTTAATTCAAGTTAAATATATCCATCAGGAACACACGAAACGTATCTTTCAGAAATATTGATTAGACGGTATTCATTTTCAGAGATCATTCTTACAAAGAACACAAAAATCTGTAAACCATAATATAAAAATGTTGCAGGTTAAAATTCTACGCAGCTAAATATTGGATGGGAAGAAACAGAGTAAAGGTAAAGATGAAGAAGACATTGCTTAAAAGAAGTTTATATTTTGCATTTCATGTAGAATCTATGTACACTGTGATTCAATTTTACTATGCACAGGCATGAGTGTTTACAATCTTAACAGTGTTGTATTATTGATACTTTTGTTAAATTGAACTTTAAAGTCCATTTTCAAAAAAAAAAAAAAAAAAAAAAAAAAAAAAAAAAAAAACCTCACTAATTGCCTCTTAAATATATTTTACCATAACGGAGGTTATTTTTATTTCAATGTGACCACAAATTCCACAAAAACAGTTAATTGTCTGTTATCCAAAAGAATAAAAAGTACTCGAACTGAGTTCATTAAAAAAAAATTACAAAAATATTAAAATTAACAGAAGTTTTTCATTACTAATGTTCTTATGTCTCAGAACTATTTTTTTTTTTCCTCCACTTGTAGCCCTCTCTTTCCCAAGATGGAATATTGAATATATTTTCTGTCCAATTGTCGCTCGAAGACCAATTTCTTTCTCTCATGACTGTTTCACCAATCATACATAAATATCCTTTGAGCAACTTCATATTCAACGGTTAGAGGGTATAAGAGGCCACTGTTTGACTATCGCTGCACGTTTTATAAGTGAAGACACAACTTCAAGGATTACTTCACTCTTATAACTAGAGCCCTGCGTTTGGACACCGAGAAGGTACAAGCAATCCGCACCAGTGTAATTGATCATGGAGTATTGCTTGGCGGCAACCCACCACATTTACACAGCTCTCCTGCAGGTAGTAGTGAGAAGGCATCGTCACTATAGCTTGAACTGTTATGATTCATCAAACGAGGATTCTATGATTGAAGATCACTTAATATGTATCCAAAGTGACCAAAGGCAGGGATATACTTGTAAATATATCGTCTTAACCAGTGAAAGAGATGGGATATAAAATAAGTTGGGATTTGAACCTGAACGTTTTGAATTTCATTAAATGGATATAGGTTGCCATATTCTTATTGTTATAAAAGCAGGTAACTCATACACTAAACACCGGCCCGCACAAAATGAAAAAAAAAAAAAAAAATTATACGAATAATTTAAACATAAATATTTTCAAAATTCGCCAATTTTATAAAGAAGCGCGCCTCTCCAATAAATTTTAATGCTTTTCTCTATTTAATAAAGTAATACAAATACAAAAATAACTATTTCTATTACTACTAATAAGAATTTAATTTTTAACCCTGTACCAATAAAAACGTAATTTAAGAAACAGTTACTAGGGTATATGTGTGTATATATATATATAACTTTTATAAAAATGATTGTACCAAATCTAAGTTAAAATACTTTCTTTCTCAAACTCCACACCATGTACATTTATTAAATATAGCATTTAAATTCTTAGACATGAGATCTAAAACTGCAAATCGTAAGCCACAGATGTAACAAAAGCAAAGATAACCAGTTGACAAATAATGCGCTAAGTTCTCCTAATAAGCACCCTGTGATGAGTGGATGGAAGAGAAAATATTCCGCACAATTATTATTTAAATGTTTATTTAAAATATATTGCTACTTTGATCCGCACTACTGTGCCCTTTTTCAATTGCAGTACTAAACTGCAAAAGAAATTGAATTACCCACTTTCAAAGAAGTTGGCTTATAGTACCTTCTTTTGACTGTAATTTGTACATTGCAGTTTAAAAACATTCAGATATTGTAGTAGATCTTATAGTTCGACCGCTACTAAATTTAATTTGTACGTTTGTAGAGCTGGAGGACTAATTTATTAAGTAGGGTTTTAAGGAAATTACAAGTAATTTGCCGACTCTAGAGGCTTATAGAAAGTTGTAAGTTTTCCGTCATAAGAACTTGCAATTAAAAGAATAGGAAGATAAATGGTAAAAACCCCGGCTTTATTGCTTGATCGCTACATAGGGACTACAAGCTACGGATGGATGATTTAAAGAATTCCATTTTATTTTTCTGTTGGCATCTTGAAGATTCTACACTTCCAGTTCCTAGCTACTACATAACTTATCGCCGTATTGTACCTTTTCATTAGATGTATACATAGTCAAATAATATGGCTTTTTAGTCTATAGATGATGTGTATTAAAAACTTCTTGAAAATTTCAAAAAATACGAAGCAAATCTAACTTTGTGTGGGTGTTGAAAAAGTAGTAAAACCTAAATAAAAACAAGTACTACTCATTTTCGCGTGCTCGCAATTTTTTTTTTTTTTTTGTTAATTTATGTAACTTTTATTAAACAAAATGTATAACATATCTTAAGCTTCCACGGGCGGTGTTCATAATTTTAAAATTAAAAACTTCCGGGCTGTTGTGCTGTGGTCTTTGTTTTAAAAACTATAACAGAGGTCTCGCTAGCTGACTACGTCCTGCATCATCATACCTGTGAACAGATAGAAGATAGTCAGCCGGCGAAAGCTCTGATTTAGTTAATATAATTCTGCGAAAACGACG